>JAREYC010000001.1:132920000-133385000 GCA_030015325.1 Cryptoblepharus egeriae
TATTCCTGTGACCTTTTATATTTCAGTATGTATGTATAGTACCTTTCCCTGTATACATCTATTTGTATGCTTTGTTTAAAACACACTGTAATCCTAAATAAACTTGCTAGACAACAGTGAAATCCAAACTTCCTTTATTTGTTGGAGATACAGGCAAAGCCATGTAAAGAAGTGATTCTGGCATATAGATGCCTCTTCCTGCTTTTCACAAAGTAATCTCATTATCTCCTATTTGATTAGAGAATATGACACTGAGAGAAGCATAATAAAATAAATTATTTTAATAATAAAATAATAAAATTAGTTATGGCTTTTGGATCCTTCCTAGACCTAGCCTACCGTGTGTGGAGAGAGGAATGGTGGTTTAAAATAGAACCAAATTCAACAAAATGGATGGGATAAATTAATTTATAAATTTCCTGTACAAAATGAAAACAATCAGCATTGTATTAAACAGAATGCATAACAGAACATAAAATCATATAATTTGAATGTTTTTGCCAATAGCCCTTGTTCATCCAATGCAACATTTTGTAATTCTGTTTTGATAAAGTTCAAAGCTATACAGGAAGCTTTTTACTAAATTATAATATATTACACATCAAAATTGGGTTTAATTTCAGAAAAGCAAGCACATGCTTTTTTAACTCCTAAAATAAGACCGCTGTGAAGTGAGATGGGCTAAATGTGTAATGATGTTGCTGAATGCCTCATACGCAGGGAAAAAATGTCTGGATTTCCACTCCCTGTTTACTGGGCACCTTTAAAAGTGGTGACATTGTTATATTTAGCACGGGGAGAGAACACTTTTGAGGCCCAAGGAACCTACCTGTCCCACTCTGGAGCTCATGAGATCAGAGACTGAGACCTGAAAAATGGCACCAGAGGGGTTCTTCTGATCCCCTCCAATGCAGGTCCATCTTGAGGCCATCTGAAGAGTGCCAAGAAAGAGTGGTTCCTGACTGCTTCCATCTAGTCTAATAATACGTATCCTAAAATTTTAAAAAAATCTTTTATTAACTGGAGCATCATCTAAAAGATATAACTGGAGCAATCTTTCCTTTATCCTTGCTCCAGCCAGTAGGCAGGGCCCTATCATGTGTAGGGACAGCTGTGGTGTGTTCCATAATGACGTCATAATCACAGCCATACCCTGGAACACTAACAGAGAAGCTGTTTGAGGCTTTCATTGGAACTGTGTGACCACACAGCTTACAGGGAAGGCTGGAGTCAGGATGACCAGATGCCCAAGCCTCAAAATGAAGACAAAGTCTTAGATTACTCTCAGCCTGGCCTTTCTGGCAGACAATGGCACATTTGCCTACTCACAAGTAAAGCTGCAATATTGGGCACTTTCACTTTCCCATAGAGCTCAGTGCATATTTGTGATTTTTAGTTTTTTGGCCGTAACGTTTGAAAGAAAGGAGATATTTCAAAACTGATTTTTGCATTGGATTCTGCTCTTCAATACAAATCCAACGACATATGACATGATGGGGTACTGCACACCACTCCAAAGTTCCAAAATAAAGCAAAATGGAGGGTAATGAAGCACTTTTGGAGGACACCTGGACAGAAGGCTAAAAAAGAGAACAAATCAGGAAATTTCTGGTTATATGCTCACCCTTACTGGAGTGGATAGCCATTTGATCCCCAGAAGATGTTACAGAAATCCTGACACGGGTCGCCAAGTGGGTTACCTACACCTCTAACCTTAGGATCACTTTCAAACTCCCAAGAAATAACAAAGTCCAGAGTCCAGGGATTAAAGAGTTTATTTGCTAGCAAACTTGGAGCTAGGCCGACCTTTGGTGGAATCTTTCAAACTGGCCTAAGAACCCAGAATCCCAGAAGGGTTCAAGATTATATACCTCTAAATGACATCAGGAATAATTAAGGATTCACACATTTCATTTGCTTCTGACAATGTCCATTGCTGTTATACACCAATAGTTCACATATGTTCATTAACCAACCAAAGCAGACATTACTTCACTTTACACAAGTTAGCTTTGATTTGTTCACTCAGTTCTTACTATTGACGTGGTTACCACATACTGTTTGTTGCAACTTTAGTGTCATACAATCTATGCTCCTATTGTTTGTTCAAGGACTAGGACCCGCTAACAGTTGCATACCATGTTGCTAGATACTCAATGCACTTCTGTACAATATGCTCACTGGCAAATTCCTTTCTCACATGCTGATATTTTACCCATAATGACTTAGAACTGAAGGCCTAGCCAGAGTGTTGCTCTAAAGTAATTGCGCTCTTTACTTGTTAGTAGTATTGGGGATCAATACTATAGATTTCTGTTACAATAGCCATTTGATCCCAGCATGGCCTATGTACCTTTACAGGCAGCAAAACAGGTGAGGCCTTTTGGGCTGGTCCCCCACCATAGGATGCAGCAACTACCATTTTAGTTCAGTTGCATCAAAGAGTGGCAGAGAGATAGGAGTAGTAATAGGAACAGACATTGAAACATGCAATATCTTCCCTTTCCTTGGTGGGTAAGGAGAACAGTCTAACCCCAACACAACCCCAGTTGTGCCCCCTATTATTTGTGTGTAGACCTCTCATAGGAAGTTCCGTAATGAAGTACTGAAAAAAGAAGTACTGTATTAAGAAAGTACAGGTAATCTTTCCATTTATGAAGAGTACCTGTTTGTGCAAAGTGCCCTTTCTCCATAGTTTTGTTACCTTTTTGTGCTCTAAGTATGCACAACATGAGGCCTGAAACTATAGCCCTATGCCACACACCCTGACATCTGTATTCTGGTCCACTGAGCAGGGAGTGATGGGGTTGGTAGTTGTGATTGGCTGCAGAGTTCAAGCTGTATCCTATGTTCCATCATAGGAGATGATAGAGATGATGGAGATCATAGGAGATGCTGGAACATAGGGGAACATAGGTGGGACAGGGGAAGCTGGAGTTTCTCTTTGGATTTGCTCTCTGTAGTTTCTATAGGTTCCTTTAGACTTGTACAGTGAAATCTTTGTAGCTGTAGACTGTTGTTTGGATCATAATTGTCCTCTAAAGGGGGTATAGAATTTAATGCCTGTTCTTTCCTGTCCCACCTACCTGTTCTCCACTCATTTGTGGCCTTGCACTCACTACGTTGCATTGGTGGTGAAGTTCACCTGATCTAAACTCCAGTGTCTCTCAAGACACATGACGGGATGCACATCATATCAATCAACAATCTATCAACAGTATTTAAATGCTGTATTATTATATACTGTAATCAACAGTATTTATATACATATCAAATACTATTTCAGAATCTCTTGCAAGTACGGATTGTGACTTTACCTTCCCTAACAGTAGAATCTCAGAAATACAGTGACGCCTCATGTAAAGAACACCTCACGTAAAGTAAGTTTCACATAACAAAAAAAAAATTTCTCTAGGATTCTGCTTCATGTAAAGAAAGTGCTTCACGTAAAGAAAATATTCGTTGGCAGTTAGGGCAGACGCGCTGGCCAGCAACCTGTTTAAAAAGTGTCAGGGCTGCCTAGCGCACCTGCCCATAGTGAAAGCAACACTTCCATGCTGTTCCTCCTGTGGCCGGATGTCCGCTGAGCAGAGGGAGAGAAGAGCAGTGGAGAAGAGGGAAGCAGCTCAGGGCCAGCCAGAAGGGAGCAGAGAGAGAGAGAGAGAGAGAGAGAGAGAGGCTCAGGATGAAGAGAATGAGAAAGTGGGGAGAGGATTAAAGAAGAAACTGTCTTTGATTGCAGCCTCCTACCCATGTCTACCCAGAAGTCTACCTCATTGTGTTAAATGGATCCTACTCCCAGGAAAGTGTCTTTAGGATTGCAGCCTAAGTAGACTTCATAGAATCATGCCCATTGAATGCATGTTTTGAATTCAATTACAGTGTTTTGTCATCATTTTTACATCCAGTTAATATTTTTATATAAATATTTTTATATTTATATAAATATAAATAAATAAATATAAATATCATCTGCGTTTCCATGATTTCCTATGGGAAAATCCGCTTCACGTAAAGAAAGTTTCACGTAAAGGAACTGCCTCCGGAACGAATTAATTCTGTTACGTGAGGTACCACTGTAGTTTCCAGGGCTGAATTTAGGTTTGATGAGGCCCTAAGCTTTTGAAGGTAATGGGGCCCTTTATATGTCCAGCTGTCTTTTGTAAAGAACAGTTGCTGTTTTTTGTATTGAATATATTCTATATCATAATTTATGAACCTAATAGGTATCTAAAGCCATTCACACATAACAAAATATGTATTTTATCAAAGTAATTGTTGAACTGAAATATAATTAAGAAGTATATTAATAGTGAAATACAATTAAGAAGTATGTTAATAGTAAAATAATTATTAAGCTCTAAATTAAAATGATTTTTTATTCATAACAAACTTAATAATGCAAACATTGGCATTTGGCAAAAACAAAAGTTCTTTTATGAAACACAATTTACAAGAGACTCATAATCTAGTCTCTAGAAACTTGCTATAACGTGAAATAATGTTAGGTGTAAATATATGATGCAAACTAATAATTATAAGCTTTATTAATATGAAATTATGGGCAAAATCCAGAGTAACTACGGGGAGTCCTTGCTCCAGTGTAAGAACAACTTACTCTGGATTCCAATATGAATTTCCCATAGGTTTTCACTAGGTGGTGCAGTAACTACGGGTGCACGTAAAGTAATATCACCATTTATATACTTTATATATTTATATAATAAAGTATAGACTTTGGACTAACAATCAGCTTGAAGAAAACACAAGTCATGGGTCAGGGTGTGGATCCACCTACTTGTATCACAATCTCTGAACATGAACTGGAGGTTGTCCATGACTTTGTATACCTTGGCTCAACTATCTCTGACACTCTCTCCTTAGATACTGAGCTGAATAAACGTATTGGTAAAGCGGCTACCACGTTCTCCAAGCTTACAAAGAGAGGATGGCTTAATAAGAAGCTGACGGAACATACAAAGATCCAGGTCTATAGAGTTTGTGTCCTGAGCACACTCCTGTACTGCAGCGAGTCTTGGACCCTTTATGCATGGCAGGAGAGAAAGCTGAACACCTTCCATATGCGCTGTCTCCAATGTATTCTTGGCATCACCTGGCGTGACAAAGTCTCAAATGACGCAGTCTTGGAACGTGCTGGAATCTCTAGCATGTTCACGCTTCTGAAACAGCGGTGTCTACGCTGGCTTGGACATGTCGTGAGAATGGCTGATGGTCGGATTCCAAAAGATCTCCTATATGGAGAATTAGTGCAGGGAAAGCGCCCTAGAGGGAGACCACAGCTGCGATACAAGGACATCTGCAAGAGGGACCTAAAGGCCTTGGGAATGGACATCAACAGCTGGGAAACCTTGACCTCTGATCGTTCAGTGTGGAGGCAAAAGACCCAGCGTGGCCTTCTCCAACTGGGAGAGATACTTGTTCGGCAGGCTGAAGCAAAGAGACAGACTCGAAAGCAGCGAAACCTGGGCCTGGGCAGGGGACGGAATTTATTTGTCCTCAGTGTGGAAGGGATGGACACTCTCACATTGGCCTCTTTAGCCACACTAGATGTTGTTTCAGGACCTCCAATCAGAGCACGATACCATAGTCTTTTGAGACTGAAGGATGCCAATGAATTGAATGAATGAATATCACTGTAGTAGTCCACACTGTTCACTGGAACAGCAGACCTTCGTACTCTGTTGCATTTGTGAGTGTAAGTTTGTGAGGATTGCAACCTAAGTAGACTTCATAGGATCATGCACAGTGAATGCATGTTTTGAATTCAATTCCAGTGTTTTGTCATCATTTTTACATGCAGTTAATCTATATATATATAAAAGAGAAAAGTCACTGACTGACTGACTGACTCACTCACTCACTCATCAACGCCCTGCCAAAACCACATGGGAGTTGATGCACATGGGGGGTTGATGCGCATGGGAGGTTGATGCGCATGGGGGAATGATGCCCATGGGGAGATGTTGCGCATGGGGAGATGATGCGCATGGGGAGATGATGCACATGGGAGATGCTGCACATGGGGAATGTTGCATATGGGAGATTGATGCGCATGGGAGGTGTTGCACATGGGGGTTGATGCGCATGGGGGTTGATGCGCATGGGGGTTGATCAGCACGGGGGGTTGATGCACATGGGGGGATGTTGAGCATGGGGGATTGATGTTCATGGGATATTGATGCGCACTGGGGGGATGGCGTACAGGGGAATTTTACTCCCGCAACGTGGGTACACTTTTTACTAATATTTTTACATGAATATTTTTTGGGTTGTGGAACCAATCGTCTTGAGTTTTCATTATTTCTTATGGGAAAATCCACTTCACATAAAGAGCGTTTCATATAACAAGCATGCTTCCGGAACGAATTAAACTTGTTATGTGAGGCACCATCGTCTAATATTTATATATTAATATTTATATAGTCTTATAGTAGCAACTGGGGGCAATAGGAGACTGTACTAGTAAATAATAAAGATGAATATTTTTCTTAAGTAATTTTATAATGGGATCAAAATTATGTATTACATGAAATCAATCAGTAGGCATAAGACTCACACCCTAAGTCTATGCTGCCTGATCATCAGTCTACCAGCACTCCTTAAAATTAGATAACAGTATAACAGCTTGACCTACATTCAATTGTACTGCACTGCAGTCTGCAGCTGCGTGCTACATGTTGCCATGAAATCCACCCATGCAGAATATAAGTACCCTATATATAGAAATGAGCAAACCAGAGATATTTTAGGGAGCAGGCTATCAGGCAGGGCCCATTCATAGGAGCCTACACAACATAAAATACTGTTGCTGTATGTAGGTTTTATTTTATTTGTTTTTTATCCTATATTTTGGAAATGTACATCCAGTTTTTTCCCTTTAAATTTTTTTGGGGGCCCCAAGAAAGTAGGGCCCTAAGCTATAGCTTGTTTAGCTTATACATAAATCTGGCACTGATAGTTCCCAATGGGTTAAATGGGACTTATACACAGATACCGTAGGTATGCAGGGGAATGCAGCCCAAGTTATTTATTTAATGCATGTAAGCAATAAGAGGTACCAGTATTTGTTTTGTGAGTAGGACAACCTGTGTTTTACGGAACACAATGGGTTTACTTCTGAGTAAAATACTATTTTCAAACATCTCCAGCAATAAATTTATTGCAGTGCTTGCCATCTGGCTCGAACCTAGATACTCCAGAGTCTTCTCACCCTTCCTTCATAGTAGAGGATTATTTGGATAATCAGGAGTTCAGTTTAACAAACAAGACTTTCATTGCAGTCATAAACACAGCAAAAGATTCAACACTTTTTTCCCCTGTCAAATTCATGGGAAGACCTAAATATAATCCTTTTTGAAAGGCTATGAAACACCCAACTTCTGAGACATGGTGTCTGATTTTCCTTGTTTTTGCTTAGCTTCCTTGTAATAGAGGTAAACTTTTTCCTATAATAAACCTGCCTGATACTCTATCTTTTTAAATGTGCTTTTAAATCAGACAGCAGAGGGGAAAAAAAGGCACAAATGTGTCAAAATTCACATGGAAATTAGCAGTTCATTGAATAAGCCCATAATTGGATGCAAAACCCATGCAGGTTTCCTTAACTATGAGGTATCCATTAATTTTTTTCCACAGAAAATCCAAGCACCTTATTACAGTTTTTTTCTCTTTTTAGAGCACAAACTTAACCATCTCTACTCAAAAGTAATTGACATTGTGTTCAATGGGTCTTACTCCCAGGAAAGTGTATTTAGGATTGCAGCCTTAGGCTACAATCCAGAATAACTACGGGACCTTTTATACCGACCTAGTTACAGTACCACTTATGGGAAATCTATGGGAAATGCATAGAACAATTCAGAGTAAGCGCCTCTTACATCTTCCTGTGGTTACTCTAGATTGTAGGGTTAAACTATGAATATAACTTTTTATTGAGGGATGTACAACTCGCCTTCTTTGTCCATGTAAAAAAGCACATTTTGTGTGTTTTGTGTGTATGTAAGCTGCGGCTTCTCTTGTGGAATACAAAAACCCAGCATTATAGTCAGCTCTGTTATCATCTGGAAGGAATTACTAAACCAAAAGTAATTGACAGTGATGCTATGACATCATCAATTGACATCATCACCCCCAATTATTTCTGGCTTTCTAGAGACACCAAGCCAGAGAAGAAAATCAGCCAAAGGGTCTGAAGGAGGTACTGAAGAAAGACCCAACTCACCTCCGTGCTGAGTTGCTTCTTCATGAGCCATGAAAACAGAAAGTGGAGCATAGCAGATATCATTTTGTCTGGCCCTCCTCCCATGCATCTTTTCTGGTGACACCTGGACAGACTACCTGCACACCGTGCCCCTGCCCCTCACTTGCTATACCCCTGCAGTAACCAAACTGTCTTCTGCATGCTTCTTTATTGATAAGTTAGTTACAGGCAGAACTCTGCTTAAAAAATAAAGTTTTGTTTATTCCAAAATCCCCATTGTCTCAATAAGAAACAACAACTTCGCCAATCTTTGACTACTGAAGTAGTTGCAGAGGATGGGCACAATCCAAAGTAACTATGGGGAGTCCTTGCTCCGGTGTAAGAACAATTTACTCTGGAATTCAATATGAACTTCCCATAGGTTTTCACTAGGTGGTGTCGTAACTACGGGGGCGGCACGTAATGTCTCTTATGTGCTCCAGTAGTTACTCTGGATTGTAGGGTATGTCCACAATCATTCTGGCAGCTTCTGAGGAAAGTGTGTGGAAATCCAGCAACAGAAAGAAAAACCTGAGAAGAGATGGATGAATTCCTTAGAAGGGCAGAATTAAGCAGGGAAAAATGTGGGGGTGGGAGACAGGGTGACCATATGACCAGAAAAACCCGGATTTGTCCAGATTTTAAGCCTCCTGTCCGGGTGTCCTA
The DNA here is from genome assembly GCA_030015325.1 of Cryptoblepharus egeriae. Classification (NCBI taxonomy): domain Eukaryota; kingdom Metazoa; phylum Chordata; class Lepidosauria; order Squamata; family Scincidae; genus Cryptoblepharus; species Cryptoblepharus egeriae. Next base: position 132,928,927 of record JAREYC010000001.1, read on the forward strand.
CATTTTGGCTTCATTGTCCTATACTTTGGCTTCATTTTGAAACTTCACAATAGTGCACAGCACCCATCATGCCATAAGTTTTTGGATTTGTATTGAAGAGCAGAATCCAATGCAAAAATCAGTTTGGAGATATCTCCTTCCTATCAAAGGTTATGGTCAAAAAACTGAAAAACAAAAACAAAAAATACACTTTTGGCAATTTTTTTAAAGTGGGTAGGAATTTTGGCCTGGGATTAGGAATTTTGGCCCTGGGGTTCAGGAATTTTGGCCCTGGGGTTCAGGAATAATCTAGTCACCCTGGTGGGAGAGAGGTAGGCATATTCACTGGACATCCCAGAAAAACCTGGAAGGAGATGGTGGTTTCAGCACTGAAAAGTGCTGAATATGGGAATAATAGGGAGACTGATGAAGAAGAGAGATACATCTGGGTGATTCAGGCTATGGTGGTGATAAGGGTTGCACCTGAAGCAGATAACTACCTAAAGGAAAGAAGAGGAAGGAATGTGAGAGGAAAATCTTTGTGACTGCTGTGAAGGTACTAAACTCACTTGTGTGGGGAGGCTACTTTCTGTTACTGAATACGCACTTATGACTGATTTCTAAAAGTAAGGCCCACTGGAACAGTGAATTTTGTTGGGGAAATTCCACTGTCTCAGATCTGCATGTTGGAGATCAGTCAAGGGACTCTGATTGGAAAGGAGGTCTGCAGTTTAGCTTGAATCTCCAACAAATTGATACAGAAAAAGCTTACAACCACCATAGACATACAGCCATCATACACATCAGCATGTGCAGACTTTATGTGCTGGTATAGATGTGGTAGACTGGCATACTGGCAGATTATATATGTAGTGGGGAGATGCATGTTTTTTCCACACAGAAAGAAAAGTTCCTGGGTGAGGGAGGGGGAAACTGGCCTGTGAAAGTTGGGTTTGGGAAATCACATGAACCAAGAAAGGGCTAAACCTTAAGAAAGGCAAAGCCTCAAGTGGAAACTCCTGGCCCTTTTGTTGAAAAGCAGTATATAAATACTCTTGACTGAATGATTCTGGGATTCCTAAAGACACAGGAAGTCTGTCAAAGGATGATTAGTAGTACAAAGAAGAGACTACTGTGGTTTTTGAGATGAAGCAAGTTCTGGGTTGTAGTGAACACGTGGATGCAATTGTCATTTGATATGATGAAATTTCACCAATGGATGTGACCTATGGATATATTTTCCCATGAAACAGCTGTATACTTGGTTTGGGCAACAAAATGGCAGATATGTTTTAATCTAAGTAAATGTAAAGTTATACACATTGGGGCATATTGATATATGATTGAAAGAATGATTGATAATCTGGGACACATTCTGTAAGAGAAAAGGCTACAGCGTTTGGGGCTCTTCAATCTAGAAAAGAGGTGCTTGAGGGGGTTCATGATTGAGACAAAAAAATTATGAAAGGGATGTATAGAGTGGATAGTATTTCACATAGTATCAGAACTTGGGGACATCCACCAAAATTGACTGTTGGGAGGGTTAGGATGGACAAGAGAAAATATTTCTTTACCCAGTATGTTGTTGGTCTGTGGAACTCCCTGCCACAGGATGTGATGGTGGCATCTAGCCTCAATGCCCTTAAGAAGGGATTGGACAAATTCCTAGAAGAAAAGACCATCATAGGCTACAAGCCATGAGGGGTGTGTGTATATGTGTGAATAGACAGGTGTAGATGTGGACAACCTCATAACGTCAGATGCAGGGGAAGGCATCTAGATGCAGGTGTCTTATGTGCTCCCTGAGGCTTCTGGTGGGGCTGTTGTGTGATACAGGAAGCTGGACTTGATGGTCCTGTGGCCTGATCCAGTAAAGGCTCTTCTTATGTTCTTATGAGTCTTTGATTCCAGTTTTAAGTTGGGTTTGTTCTCTTTTCACCTTTGTTGTTGTGGAATATCTCACAGGCACAAGATACGTAGTTGATCAAGGCTGCTTATCATTGCCTTTTCATATCAGTTTTTGCACAGTCCTATTCAAGTTGTTTTGGGTGGTCTTTTGATCTGATCCTAGCAAAGGCTTACATTTACTTCATGTTCTTGCACTGGTTTTGAGGTTGAGATCCAAAGAGATGATTCTTCTCAGTCAATGGAATTATGATTTCTAGTGGAATTTTTGACTTTTTCCTTTGGATTGCTAGCCTCATTGAAATTTCACAGACTGCTCTGAAAATTACTCTGTCGCAAAGATAATTTATTAGTTGGCGCATAGGGGAGGCGGCTGCTCGAGTTGTTTATAGTCTAGAAACTGATATATCCACTAAATTCCCCTACCAAAAGAGCCTCCCATTCATTGAAACTTAGCATTCCAGCCTACTCATGCAGATCAATGTGTACAAAGATCCTGTCTCAGTTGAAAAGAGTAACACATCCTTGTATGCACAAAATCTGAACATGTGTCAGAGTGGATGTAGAACTTTGGATGGGATAATGTGGCTGGCAGCTGTTTCATACAGACGGCAATGAAGTTTTATACTAGGATGAATGCTCTGGTTTTATCCTACATTTTAAAAAAATGTTTGGACATGTCCAACTTTACAGAAGCTCTTGTGCAGATTCAGGAGTGTACAAAGCTATTGGGACCACTGTTCCCTTTCATGTGTGTGGCCAGGTAGCCACGCATCACCAAGCTGAGCTACATGCAATGTGGAATTTGACAATACAGAAATGTGTCAGTTATATGCCAATATGGTGCCAAAATGCCAATATGGTGCCAATAAACCATAACCAAATGTCTGTAAGTAGCATTGTGACGCAGTCCAGAAGTAGTCCATGCACTGGCATGGTCCTCTTTACAGGGGACATTGGCTGGAACATGCTTCTGCAACAGCCTTTTGTTTGAAATGCCATTATCGGCTAGCTGTGTGCTATTAGGGATCAGTCATTCTTCATGTATATGCTCCTACAGAGTGACCAGTTGGGAAGCCATACCTAACTTTCTAAGTAAATGGATAGAATTGAGTGGCCAGGTGAGCCCCACTTCTCTAGTCAAGCAACTCTATTACATCACCAAATCTAGATTACTTAAGTAATCATCACAGTTATGCTCTTGTGGGTTTCTGTCAGGTCTCATTGAAGTTGTCTGCAAAAGACAAACTCACTGTCCTGAAAGTGTAGAGCAGGGGTCGCCAAACCCCAACCTGGGGGCCAGATGTGGCCCTCGGCAAGCCTCAATGTGGCCCCCCAACAAGATCCTTCTATCTGGCTCTTGGACAAGCCTTGTAATCCACTCCAATACATTCTTATATGTAAATGAATTCAAATGTGAAATGTAAATTAGTTTTCCGGCCCCCAACACAGTGTCAGAGAGATGATGTCACCGTCCTACCAAAAATTTTGGAGGCCCCTGGTGTAGAGAATCAGATTCCTTGAATAATTTTAGTAGCTAGTAATGGGGACTCTGCTCCAAGCTAGATGCATCAGGGGATTCATTTTACTTTGTTTGCCACTCTCTAGCCTATCTGTATCAAACACAAGATCAGGTCTTCTGAGCCATTCCAAGTTGTCTGCAAGTGATGGCTCTGAGTGCCACCTATGCCGCTCAGTTAGGGTGAGATTGGCTATTGCTTGTGGGTCACCTGAAGTCTATGTGCCACAATCCTCCAGCCCGGCAGAGGCAAGAGAGACGCAAAAAGCTGAGCGGCATAGGCAGGGGTGGCCAAGGGTGGTGGAGTCTGTGTGCTACAATCTTCCCCCCCACCTAAGGCTGGGATAATGAAAAATTACCACTTTCTATTTTGTTGAATAGAACAGTTCTATTAAGATCTATTAATTTACAGATTCAGGAAAAATGGACTGCAGGGAGAGGAAAGGAGTACATGTGCTCTAACCACTAAGCATACTACCCTCAGTACACCTACAATCTCTTAGTATGATCTCTGGCATTTACAATCTACTTGTAGTACAAACATTTAGTTCATTGGGCCTGTTCAAATGTGTTTTCATCTTCCCCTCAAAGATCTATTGCTCTTCAGTCAGAACTAGAATAACTATCTTAGGTCACAATCCTAACCATGTCTACTCAAAAGTAAACCCCATTGTGTTCAATTGGTCTTACTCCCAGGAAAATGTCTTTAGGATTGCAGCCTCAGATATTCTTCATGTAAGTTCACAAGTGAGTTCCATTTATTGAGAGCACCATTCTTTTTTAAAAGACTTGAACAGTAACAATTACTAAGAGCATATTGAGAAAATAAGAAAGGGTATATATACCAGGGAAAGACATATTTTTTATTTTACTATAGATATATTTCACAACAGACATATTTTTATTTCACAATAATCTACTGCACTTTGAGATGCCCTCTTTGTTTTGTGTAGCCTAAATCTAGGGAAGCATTTGTAAGAACAGCATTGATGAAAGAACAGAATGGAGGAACATAATGCATGTTGAAAAGCAACAGATTGACAATGACTTGTCCAACATCTTGATAATAAAGAATGCAGTTATTATGGGCAAGACATGTGTAGTGACAGAATATTGTGGGATGTAAACAAATGCAACAGGCATATTTTAGAAGCAAAAGAAGACAAGAAAGCAACAATAGCACCAATGGAGTCACAGGATTTGATCAAATACAGTATTTGAAGGTACAAAACGGATTTAGTCACATTATTTTATGCTGTTAGTGTATACATAAGTGCCATAAGATTATGGTAATATGCTGAAGTTCGGATAACATTGAAGCAGAGGTTCTCAAACTGGGACATCTTTGACATCTTTGCCCTTTAAGGGTGGGCGGAATGCAGCAATGTGATCCCTAGGCTCAGATCACTGCCAGGAGTGATGGGAGCCCCATGGAAAACATTGCAAGGCTCCCGAAGCCATGGAAAATCTAAAAATAAAGATTGTGACCCATATTCAGTTTTGCAATTGAAAATCAGAAGTAGGTAGTGATCTTTAGTTTTAGATGTTCTGATGTTTAGGTAAACTTCCAGAGGCTTCTTTGGGCTCCTGCCACCCCTGGCACCAGCATGATTCTGGGGATTGTGTCATTTCATTCCACCTCCCCTCTAAGGTACTGTAACTCCCAAACTCCCAGAGTGTTTGGGAACTGCTGCATTAAAGTAAGCTTTGCTTCAGGGATGTGCAAGAAGAGTAACAGTGCAAAGTATTGAGTTGAGTCCTGAGTTTCCACACCCTGACTTAAGTCACCAATGAGTCACAATAGGTAGCTATCATGACTCAACCTGGACCATTTTTCAACTTGAGTCCGAGTCTTTTTGAGAAGTCAAGTTATGGAAGTGGTGAAAAAATAATAAGCAACCAACCAAGCAGACATTCAAACAGTCACACAAAAGTGAGTCATGACTTTGAGTCTTTTCACTTTTAAAGTAGAACTCCTGAGTCAGTGACCAAATTTTTTGAAACGCATGATCCAAGTCTGTACAAGTGACAAAAATTGTGAGTTTTTGCTGTTCAAGCCTGAGTTGCACCCCATCCCTGCTGTGTTTTAGGAATCTAACTTCTCTATTTAAATTTTTATTCCTGACCTGCAAACAGTGACTCTGGCTAGGCTCTGAAGCAATAGGCATCTCCAGCAGACCATCAGCGATCATTTGCAGCAGTGATTTTACAGCAGTGTGCTGGGAGTGGTCCACAGGTGTGCCATGGGGGGTTGGGAAATTTATTTATTTATTAGATAATCATCATTTATTAACAGGGCCTTTAAAGGATGTGAACCCTCCACCAGCAGCATGGTGTGCCTTCTCAATTGTCAAAGGACTGATGGTGTGCCTTGACCATTTCAGTGCCTTGTTAGCATGCCATGAGATGGAAAAGATTGAAAATCACTGATTTACAGAATCATAAAGTAAGAGCAACAACAGCAGTATTCATTTACTGCTTTTTAATGAAAAGTTCACAAAGTGGTTTACAGAGAAAATGCAATAATTAATGGTTCCCTGTCCTAAAAGAGCTCACAATCTAAAAAGATGTCCAAGAGTACCCACAGAAGCCACAAGAGAAGACACTGCTGGGGTGAGTTACTCTCCCCCTGCTAAATAAAAGAGGATAAAAGAGAGACAAATCATTCACTCAAATCCTCTGCTTTAAAGAAGATGACCATTTACTCACATAAATATCGGTCCCAATCATTAAACATTCAGCTGTTAGTATGCAGACACTGTTATGAATCATTAGCAGAGAATTAAAGTGATAGTGGAAAATGAGAGAGAGAGAAGCCAATTAATCCATCATTGGAGGTTAAAAAACTGTATTTTCTGAATCACATAATTCAAAAGTTTGTTTAGTAGTGTGATACACTTTCCTTGCCCAGTGTTTTCTGGTTTGTCTTTTATCCAGAAAATGTTTTGGTTAACTCATCATACAAAGAAAGTTGTGTTAAAATATTTACTATTAAAAAGGAAGGAATGCTTATATTACCTCACTGAGCAAAAATTGTTTTCCTCTAGTGCTGAGAATCGAGCATTTTTCAGAGGAACCCAAATGTGTTTAACTCAGAAGCATCTCCTATACTTGGGCAGCCGAAAATGGTATTTGCAAAATAACACCGCCATAATGCAAAATTGGTCTAATAAAATGAGAAAAAAGCAAAATCTTCTTCAGTTACCAAAATAACACTGCCATGTACCTACTAAAGTGACTGTGGAGCATGTTTGGATCACCTCAAGTGCTCCTGAGTGTGTTCATAAGTCCCTAATTCCTTTTAACTGGTTGTGGAGTTTTCTGAGCATGCATGGAAATGAGCATGGGAAATGAGCATGGGAGCATGGGAAACAGAGAGCGAAAGTGAGCCACCGTACATATTTACTTGCAAGCTGGCAACTATGCCTTGGTCCATTGCAAAAGGCAGCCCAAGAGGAATGAAACACACCCACAATAGTCTAGTACTGAAACGTGAACAAACTTTTGTGTTTAGAGTCGATTGTCTGAACTTTAAATTAAATAATGACTGTTTCTGAGTAAGAATGTCTGTCAAACAGGTAGAATCATGTTTCTGAAACATACACTAGGTTAGGTGCAATCCTAACCTAAGCTGGCACAACTCATTGGTCTTCCCATTCCCATGGAAATGTAGGGAGGCAATGTTTATGCATGTTTATGCAGTGGCCTAACCCTCCCCCAAGATTGGTGCACTAGTGTCTTCTGGCACCTTTGTGACACCCCAAGGTCAGCACAGGACTTATGCCAGAGCTTCGACTGGCCTAACAAATTTAGGATTGCAGCCTTAGAACACATTACTACTTAACCATATCTACTCAAATGTAAGCCCCATTGTGTTTAATGGGTTCATTGGGTCCCAGGAAAATGTCTTTAGGATTGCAGCCTTAGAATTTTAAAACTGATGGTTTTAAGGCCTCTTAATGTTGAGAAAATGCATGTGTTTCTGGTCAAATAATGAGCACCCCTGGCTGAACTCTGTAACATCACTTACCCTTTCACTGCACTGGGAAGCAACATTTAAGGACTAACCATACACCGCAATCCTCTTTGAAATATTAATTTGGAATAAAAACACATAAACTGCTATACAATACCATTGTCAGTCCTTTTTGTATTAGGATAACATCATCATCCATGAAAAAATAAAACCATGTTAGACTGCCTCTGTGCTGTATTGACTGAATTTGGATTAAAGCTTCAGGGAAGATCAAACCTTGCTTGTAGAATAAATCCTCAATTTTGGTACGCAATTCTGATCATGTATACACGTATGATCACGTATGATTGGAGTACAATGTCAACTCAGAAGTAAGTCTTGTTGTATTCTGTGAAACTTATGCTGCAATCCTAAAGATACTTTCCTGGGAGTAAGACCCACTGAACCCAATGTGCTTTCTTTTCAGTAGACATGGTTAGGATTGTGCTTACACTCTCAGGAAAGTGTGTTTAGGATTGCAGCCTTAATTATTTTTCCCCTCAAATTTAGGTGTTGAAATTTGCTTCCAGCCTATTGTATTGGAGACAAAATTGGTGATAAAATTGCATTTTGAAGTCTATGTTATTAATCAGAGGACTGAAGGAGAATGATAATTAGGCACACAAATAGACTACAATAATGAAACAGTGATAATAGTGATGAAGTAAAGTGTTCTGGAAGACTAACAAGCTGCATTGATTATTATATCTTTCCCAAGTCTCCTCTATTGGCCAAACAAAGGGGGAAAACTGGGATATTCTTTACTCAGGCTGTCTTCAAAGGATTTCAACTGTATCCTATTTCTTGACAGAGGATAGATCTGTTTCACAAAGATGAGGTGTTCTGTGATGTACAATACTGACAAACTCAGTTTTGAAAGGAGCTCATCATATGTTTTAATAAGAATAAAACAATCCAAGATTTTAAGTGTTATTTTACAAAACATGTTCTTTGTTTTGGAGAACAGAATCCAACATTCAGGGATGCTTCAGGGAGGTCCGTTATGCAGTTTCAGTTATGTGTGCAGCCCAGGAAATGAGCAATTACAGTTTTTGCTTTTTCTGCCACCACTTAATGGCCGAATTATTGAAAAGTGTATATGCTAATAACAATGCAGCTATAAGCTAATTTGAATCATATCTTTTAATCATGCCTTTATCTGTCAAGAAGGGTTGCCATAAGTCCGGGAAAACTGGGACTGTCCCAGTTTTTGAAGATTGCATTCTCATATTGGCAAGTTTAACAGTTTTGTGGAAGAGAATTATGGCATTCCTACTCTCAAGGCCTGTTAGTTTTTCCCCCCTGTGTAAATGAAGTCTGTGACTTAAAATAAACAAAACAAATATCTGCCCTGTCTTTCTCTGTGTTTACATGAAGTCACTCTCACCTTTACAAGGCCATCATTATTTAGTTTTACGGGCATGATATGTTGGATAAAACAGTTTCCCCCAAAGCACTAATGAAAACTCTTGAAGGAAAGAATGTTGTGATATCACCTAACAGTAAAATAACAACAAAAATATTTTCACTTTGGCATTTCTCATTCAGATTAACAGGTCCTCATCCAATTCTATTTGTGTAAAATAATTATATCTGTACATATGTCACTTTCTAAGCACAATACTAGAAAACATTTTGTCGTTTACACTGATGAAAACTGAACAACGATGTCCTCATGGAAAGTAATATATGCAGATCATGTTACAAGTGAATCCCTGCCAAATAAATTAAAAATCTCAGAGCTCAATCCTACGTACGGTGTGTCTACTCAACAGTAAGTCCCATTGTTTTCAATGGAATTACTCCCAGTAAATTGGGCATAGGATTGCAGCCTCAATGATCAGCTATTTGGGGCAAACAGTTAAGGGGAGCTTATCCAGGCCCTGCTACTCCCCCCCCCCAATCAGCTGGCATAATACAACCTGTTTTGAAAGGCCCTTTGCACACAATCTCTCCTACTCTATTGAACTGGAGACAGGAGCAGTTCACAAAGTACCTATTAGAACATACAGTTTACCTAAATACTGCAAGATACACCTGAGGAAATCTACATTCTGATGTGGTGCACTTATAGTTGGATTTGGAAAAAAGAGAGACAAATTCCTGTGCATTTGTCTTGCTGACCATTCCTATAGAGCAGGAAAGTGGGGCACCCTGGATATTGCAGTCACTTCACTAGTGGGTCAGTTATGGAGCCCAAAGATCAGTGCAAAGCTCAGCGTTACTATGCTAGTGTTGCCAATTCTTTGCAATCTATTGTTGGATGACTGATTTGCTTCAGCATAAGGTCATCCTGAGTTACTATTCCTTTGCTGATTTGATTTGCTAATGCCTGCTCTGGATTCAAGTTGGATTATGTCCGTAGCGTCAAACCAGATTTGGCTTGACACTCAAATCAAGAATCCAGAGCCAGCCCTGTGCGGTGTTATTAGGGTTGCCATAATTCTCTTCCACAAAATTGGGACAGGACCCTCTGTGCCACTTGCCAGTTAATGTACATAACCCCCCAAAATCAGGACTACGGCTACCCTAAGTGTTATCAATAGTTATCAACAACAATACTTATAAATAATTGCCAATAGTTATCAATTAAATATGGCCGTTTTCAGGATTGTGATCCCTGATATATTCTTACTGAACTTATCTCTATCACAGGGTGACCATAGGTCCTGTTCTTCCAGGATATGTCCTCTTTTTTAGCCTTGTGTAGTGGGGAAAAAATCTTTATTGTCCTCCTTTTCCTAGTGAGAAGGCAGCTTGTAGAATTCATGCAGTTAGTAAATTTAGATCTGGTAAATTATATTTAAGAGCTTTAAATTTAATAATAAGTAATATAGTATTGTAGGCCTCTGTCAGTCTTGAAAGACTATGGTATTGTGCTTGGTGCTGCATATGCTGCATGCACCCACAGAGCTGTGGGTGGCACAAGTGGCTAAGACACTGTGCCTGTTAACAAGCAGGCCAGGGTTCGAGACCCGGGTCGGCCCCACAAGACAGGGTGAGCTCCTGTCCTTAGCACAGCTCTGCGACGCCAGCTGGATCCAATTGTATTGGCTCTGCCTTTCCATTGGACTAATTCAGTGGCGTGGAGAGGGGGGAATTTGCTGCTTGGGTAACAGCCTATCCTCCATAACAATCCAACCCAGGCTTTCGTGCTTCGCATGCAGTGTATGCAGCGCTGAGCACGATACCATAGTCTTTCAAGACTGACGGAGGCCTGCTTTAATATAGTATTAAAATAACCACATAAAAGCAATATATGTGTGTGTTCTTAGCTTTTGTTTTGTCCCACATTTTTGGTGGGCTTATTTATTTATTTATTTATATTTATATTTATATTTATATTATTATTATTATTATTATTATTATTATTATTATGTGCTTATGACATATGGTGACCCTGCAATGTATATAATGTATAATGAGACAAATACCCTTGCAATGTATACCATATTCCTTGTCTTGGGTGCTGCATTTGATCCCTAGTAGTGAGTGAGCCCCAAGCAAGGCAAGTAGTGCACACTAATAAACTTAGGCTGCAACCCTCAAGACACTTTCCTGGGAGTAAGGCCCATTGAACACAATTGTGGTTACTTTTGAGTAGACATGGTTAGGATGGTGCTCAAAGAGTAAAGAGTATACTCCTAACCAAGTATACTCAAAAGTAAGCCCCATTCTGTTCAATGGGTCTCTCTTAATCCCAGGAAAGTGTCTTTAGGATTGCAGCCTAAATCACAATCCTAACCATGTCTACTCAAAAGTAAGCCCCATTGTGTTCAATGGGTCTTACTCCCAGGAAAGTGTCTAAAGCACAATCCTAACCATGTCTACTCAAAAGTAAGCCCCATTGTGTTCAATGGATCTTACTCTCAGGAAAGCGTCTTGAGGATTGCAGCCTTACTGTGTAACATTCTATGAAAAACCGGAAGTAGTGCAGCGTGTGTGAGTCTATCCTATTAAGTCTACTGACATACTGATGTCATACCAGGAAAAAAGCCGGAAATAGGCTCAACGTTCTACCCCTCGGATACAATGAGGAGCGTCGATGACGTCGTAACGGTCGTTTTCCAGCGTGGGAGGTGGGCTTTCTGAGGAGACTCTGCGCGCGGGAAGTGGAGGGGGGCCGTTATAGAACGTTGGAGATGGACCAACCGCCAGACTTGCTGTCTACTGCGCACGCGCGATTTCAGGAGCAGCGGTTCGAAGAGGCGGAGGCGCTGTACAGCCGCTATATCGAGCAGTGCGCATGCGCCGGCAGGTGAATTCGATTTTGGAACGTTGGGAAAAGTGGTCCAGCAGGGGAAGGATGCAGGAATGGGCAGAGGAGGAGAGGATGCTCAGGTGGTCCTTCAGGGGCTGCAGGTGATGATGCTCTTGCAGAGCCTGCCTGCCTTGCCTGATTTTCTTTCTTTTAATTTCTTTTTCTTTCTTTTTCCTCCAGCCAATGCCTGTCTCCTGAGCTTGCCACTGCTCTGAACAACAGGGGACAGATTAAATACCTGAGAGTTGACTTCTATGAAGCAATGGATGACTGTACATCTGCTATAAAAGCCAAGCCTGATTTTGAAGTCCCATACTATAACAGAGGATTAATACTATATAGGCTAGGTATGACCGTTTAAAAAAAAAGTTTGAATTGGTACTAAAATGCAATTTTTCTTGTCCAAAACAGCAGTTTATATAGTTCTTGTTTGTTTAACAATGTTAAAGTGCCTTGTTTCCACTTTGTATCAACTTATCCTTTTTGATTGTGCTCATTTAGTGGAAACAGCTTTATAGAAGACAAGATCAAAGTAGAATTTCTCTGGGCAGTATGGTTTGTGTTTTCTGAGAAACCAATTTTCTGATGTTCCATGCAGACAAATTAAAGGGTTTTTTCCCCCTTTAGGCTGCTGAGAGAAAATATTTAAAGCAAAGTTTGATGTATGATTCAACTATATATATTTTTATTAAAACTGACAAACAACACTGAATAGTTTTAAGTGAAGCAGCCATCCCCTGCAAGCCACCCTCGTGCCAGCTGTCTACGTTGTTGACCCTTCTGCTGCTCACCCACCTCACTCTCTGTCATCCTGGGATGCAAAGCAGCTTCAAAAGCAGCATCCTCTACAGCAGAGGCTGCCCCTGCCATGCAAGGCAGGTGGTGTTGCTTCTCCCTTAACCCCTTTTAATTTCTTAAGTTCACTTTTAAAGGTTTTTTTTAAAAAATATTTTTTATCTGGCTCCTATCTGGACAGTTTTTTTTCCTTGTGCCATTAAATTGCTGAACCATCAACTATGCTGAGAGAATTTTGAAAATACTGAAGTAGTAACTGATGTATGCTCTGTATGTATTGTATGTATTGTTTGATATTTGTGTGTTGGTGTTTGTATGTCTGCAGCCGTTGCCGAAGCCAAATTCCGGGTATGGAGTTCATACTTGGCCTGTCTGTCTGTCTGTCTGTGCGTGCGTGCATGCATGCATGCATGCATGCATGCATCCAAGAGGTAATAGTGTCTCCTGGGCTAATAATGTGTGCTCACCCAGGGTCTAAACTATGGCTGTTTTCATAGGATCCCCTTGAGCAGATATTCCTCAGCAGAGATACCAAATAGGTTGTTTGGCCTTCACAACTCCAAATTTCTTCTAGAGCAGGGCAATATTTTAGAACAGTTATCTAGAGCAGGGGTATCCAAAGCTTTTGGCAGGAGGGCCAATTTATGTTTCAAATTTATATAATAAATGTATTGAAGAAGAAATTTATATAAATGAATGATTTCAAATCAATTCATAAACACTTTTTCACACAGAGAGGAGATGCATGCAGCTTCCCCAGTCCTCAACACCCTCCACAGGCATGGGGAACATTACAGGGCTAGCCCACAAGCCAGGTGGAAGCTCAATGAAGGCCATATCTGGCCTCCCAAGCAGGGTTTAGATGCCATAGCCTGAAAAAGTAGGGCACTATGCTTTCAGCCTCACCTTCAAAGATATCTGTAATAAATTATCTACTGTTTTTACATGCAATACAAACCAGAAATAAATAATAATAGTCTCCTTTTCCTCTCCTTCTGGACAGGATTCTTTGAGGAAGCACTGAAAGATTTCAAGGCGACTTTAGAGCTAAACCCAAACTTCAGAGACGCTACTTTGAGTTTAAAGCAGACTATTCTTGATAAAGAAGAAAAAGAGCAACGAGGCTATTAAAAGAAAAAGTTGGGGAGTTGTAACATAAAATTGGGAAAACAGATTTTCATATTTTCGTTTTGCCATAAAAGTAAAGTCTTCTTAGTATGATCATGTTTATTATGATGTACTTAGATCATCCCTTTCTTGTCCCCGGTGCCTTTTTGGCTTCATGTCTTCTCACAGGCTGCCTAGAATACATAATATCCCATTCCTTTCTCATTACCTCAAAATTTACTACAACCAACATATTTTGATTTAAGCAGCAACAGATATTTAGTGCCCAGGGCTTGGAAGGAACACGCAGCACAACTTCCAACTTAAGGGCAAATACTGCTAATGTGCAATATGTTAAATGGCAGCAATCTCCATGGCTGTCTGGAGGGGGGGGGTATGTAGATGTTTAGAAACATTATATAGTACCCAATAGCTGCAGTGAGTCACAGACACATCATATACTTGATAACAGAGTCACCCTTCCGCATGTTCCAATTTTACACCATTAATATGCTCCTGTATTGTCTGAATGCCCTGCATGACTTTGGCTATAATGTGATTTAGATACTTAGAGCACAATCCCAACCATATCTACTCAAAGGTAAGCTCCATTGTGTTCAATGGGTTTTACTCCTAGAAAAGTGTCTTTAGGATTGCAGCAATAGATTCAGGTCTTTTGACTCCCAACACTATTGGAAGGGATTAGTGATATCTAATAGGTCTAAGGAAAATGAGTTTGTCAGGTTTTATGAACTCTAGCAGATAGGTTGTTATCCATTTTTAGCAAGTGGCAACCAGGTCGTCACAGTATTATAGGTAGACTATAATGGCTATTAGAGGTGTATGGCTTAGCAGTTAAGATGCTGTGCATCTGTGCAACCAGCAGGGCGGGGTTCAAGATGTGGGTGCTACAAGATGGAGCTCCTGTCCAATGTTCAAATACTGCCAACCTAGCAGTTCAATCAAAAACATGTAAAAGTAGATAAATAGGTACCACCTTGGTGGGAGAGTAACTGTTCTGTGCACTTTGAAGTATAGTCATGCCAGCCACATGACCATGGAGTATTTTTGGACCATTGCTGGCTCTTCAGCTTGGTAACTGGGATGAACACCACATCCAAAAGTCAGTCACTACTAGCTGTGTCCCTGTGAGGGGGACACCTTTACCTTTTATATTGGCTATGAAGTAGACCAGGTGCTCTGAGAAACACAGTGTTCAAAATTAGATTAAGATTTTTTTTTGTTTTGCTTCTCTAAACTTTGGTGCGTCTCGTGGTCCGGGAAATATGGTAAGATCAACCTGAGTCAAAGAAATTTCAAGGCGAAGTGAAGGGCAGCCGCCTGTTTTATTCTAAGAAGCCTATAAAATTAGCTTACGATAGGTACCCATGGCCAATATTTGAACCCGTGGCCAATAGGTACCCGTGGCCAATATAGTGGCTCTGGCCTACTAGATCAGATCAATTCATAGGTCTTTGCAATCCTGTTTAGCAGCAGATGTTCCTGAACTTACCGTATTTCCCAGATTATACCGTATTTCTCTCCTTTCCTCCTGAGTCCAAGGAGGCAGTTGAAGTCCTGAATCGTTGTCTGGAGGCAGTGGGGGACTGGATGAGGGTGAACAAGCTGAGATTAAATCCTGATAAGACAGAGGTTCTCCTGGTCCGGAAGTCCTCGACTCGGGTATTGGAATATCATCCTGTTCTGGATGGGGTTGCACTCCCTCTGAAGGAGCAGGTTCGCAGCTTGGGGGTTCTCCTGGATTCGCAGCTGCTCCTGGAGTCCCAGGTGGCGGCTGTGGCCAGGGGAGCCTTTGCTCAGCTTCGGCTGATCCACCAGCTGCAACGATACCTGAGTCGTTCAGATCTGGCCACGGTGACCCATGCCCTAGTGACATCAAGACTAGATTATTGCAACGCGCTCTATGTGGGGCTGCCTCTGAAGATGGTCCGGAAGCTGCAATTAGTCCAGAATGCGGCAGCCCGTGTGGTTGGTGGGGCTCGTCGGTTTGACTCTGTCGGGCCACTGCTTCAGTGACTACACTGGCTGCCCATTCGTTTCCGGGCTGAATTCAAAGTGCTGGTCCTGACCTTTAAAGCCCTAAACGGCTCGGGTCCTGGGTACCTGAGGGACTGCCTTCTTCTTTACAATCCGACCCGTCACCTAAGGTCATCTGAGGGGGCCCTACTGACTGTGCCGCCACTAAAAGATGTGAGAGGTGTGGCGGCCAGAGATAGGGCCTTCTCGGTGGTGGCACCCCGGCTTTGGAACTCCCTCCCCATAGAACTTAGGAAAGCTCCCTCAGTACAGAGCTTCAGGCGGAGCCTTAAAACATTTTATTTTAAAAAAGCGTTTTAATACGGGGCAGAGGGTGGGGGGCAGTGCGTTAGTATTTTTATTTTGTTTTAACAAATGTTTTTAGCTTGTTTTTAATTGTTCCTAGTCCTTATAATTCTAATTGTATTTTAATTGTATTTTAATGATGTTTTAATTTGTATTTATTAGCAATTTTAATGATGTTTTATTCTTGAATGTTAGCCGCCTTGGGCTCCCCCTTATGGGGGAGGAAAGGCGGGGTATAAATTGAGTAAATAAATAAATAAATTAAAAGATGCACTTTTTTCTCCCCAAAGGGGGGAAATGTCTGTGCGTCTTATAGAGTGATAGGGCCAATCCTGCAGCACCTTAACATATGTCATATGTTGTTGGATTTGCATTGAAGAGCAGAATCCAATGCAAAAATCAGTTTTGAGATATCTCCTTCCTATCAAAAGTTATGGCCAAAAAAGTAAAAATCAAAAATATAAAAACAAAGAAAATACATTTTTTGGCAATTTTTTTAAGTGGGTAGGAATTTTGGCTTGGAGGGTAGGAATTTTGGCCTTGGGGTTCAGGAATTTTGTGTTTAGCATCTGGTCACCCTGGCACAGTTGCAATCCTAAGCAGCCTTCCCTGGCTTGGAGACTTGCTCCAAAGTCGACATGTACAAGACCTGGTCCCTGCTGCTCCATGCCTGTGCATCCCTTACTCTTCCCTACCTACCTGGATCCCCCCACCCCCAAAAGATCTGTGCAAAATGTTTGTGTCTGATCATTTGCAATGAGATTTGTGCAAAAGTCGCAAAACACTGACACTAGAGATGATGAGTTTTTGGGGTTACCAGAAAATTAGAAGAGTGAAGCTTTCCTCATTTGTTAATGACTGTGATAATGGTTCTTAATACCACTGTTGACTTTACATGGTTGAAATATTATTCTGCTATATTTTATTAAATATATTAGTACATCATTTGGTTCAGAATATTTTTTTTCATGTTTTGCTCCTCTAAACTTTGGTGCATCTCATGGTCTGGGAAATATGGTAAGTATAAATTGGTCTTGGCCAAAGGTTGCAGAATGCGGAGAGAGTATTAAAAAAGCTTTCCTGGTTAATGAAAGTTTGCTTTTGATTTCAACATGGCCTATAAGAAACCACAAGGTAGGTTATGTTTCAGATCACTTTATATACATGAACAAACTATCCCAAAGTCTTAGTGGAATCTGGATCAGATATCTAATGCGATAGGCAGCTGTTTCTGTTCTACAGTACTGGGCATTTGAATAAAGTCCTGGCTGGAAAGGATAGTTTTGATTGAAAGCACACGCATCATGAATAAATTTAGTTTGATTGAATAAGATCATGTTCATAATTGTAGGGCTTTGTTTCATATTATGTAATCCTTTGCAGCCATGGCATTAGATAAATGCAACATTCTGCACATGTCCTAATTAGCTTTACACACTAACAATGAGTGGTGGGATGTTAAAACTCTTGACCCTTTTTTGGGAGTAGTTCTTCATAGAAGTGCTCTTTAGAGAACAGGCTGCAAGTTTATAGGCAACATCATATGTCAGTATGATTACATCTTATGCACTTTCTCCCTGACCTTCACAGAAAATTGAATGCATGAAGCAGTTGAGGCAGTGTCTTTCCAGTCCTCTTCCTAGGGCTGGAGAATTAAATTCAGCAGATGGGAAGCCATTAATAGGGTCTCTTGATTGGGTCTAATAGGTAGGTCTTGATAGGGTCTATTAGGGTCTGATCTGAATAATTCCCAGGATTTTTCCTAACAATGAATTTTTTGGGAGGGGGGGGGGGAACCAGGCAGAGTTTCTTTTATACAGTCCTTGCATCAACAAGAACTTGTTCTGTTTGATGTGATTGTATCCCTAGATGATACTGACAAGCTGGAGTAGATTCTGAGGAGGAGGGGCGGAGATAAGTGTCTAGTAACCAAGTATGATGACAAGTTATTGAAGTGGGTTTAGCCTGAATAAAGAGACAGGTGAACTGAGCTACAGTAGCCATTTCATATATTTGATGAGCTGTCACACATGAAGCGGAGTTGGCCTGGAACTCATAGGTTGAAATTATAGTAGATATAGGCTGGATGCATGGCACTTAGTTGTACAAGCTGACATGCTCTGTTACAGCCTACTGCACACAGTAAACCTTTATATCAAGAAGTGAGAAGTACACCTTTGCCTGTAGGTGCCTTGGAGTGGTTATATCACTGGGCTCAATTTCATTTTGTGAGCTAATTTGGCCTGACTGGCTATAAGCCAAACAGTTGCTTGACGGATACTCCCTCGTGTTATTTTGATAGCATGGAGAATAAGTAGATTTTCTAGTAACACAAAAAGGCACAAATCATGATAATATTTACATAGCAATAAAAGCTTTCCTAGACATCCTGGCTGTATAGTAGACTACATACAACATAACTGCTCTTGTTGTTTGAGTTAGTAATTTGTTAAACAACGTAGGACAGTTTATTTATGCCTAAGGTTGCAATCCTAACCATGTCTACTCAAAAGTAAGCTCCATTGTGTTCAGTGGGTCTTACTCCTAGGAAAGTGTCTTTAGGATTGCAGCCTTAATCCTAGTTGCCAAAGAACTGATGGAATTGGAATTGCAAATTGCAAGCAAATCAAGCATATATCAGGCAAGAGGTGGTTGATTTAGCAGGCAGCAAAGTGTCTAGCTTTAGGCAAGCAAAGACTTAAGCCCAGAACCACCACCCAAATTAATCACTGTTCTATTCTACCTCTATAGTTATTAAAGAGAAATATATCAACATATCAAGTACGTACTACTGAAGTGTTTTCAGTAGTCCTCAATAAGTCCCAACTCCCGGATTATACTGCTTTTATTGACCAAATTTTAATGTTGTGCATACACACCAAATTGAAATGCTGGCAGTGACAAGTCGTCATGAATAGCTATGTCTGGAAAAGAAAGACAGTATTTAGTTTGTGTTGCATACATAATGTAGATTTATCCTTATATTTATTGTACTCTACAAATTCGGCAAACAAGCATTAGGGACGCTTGTTGGAGGAATCTGTATTGATGAGTGATGACCCTTTCAGATACAGGAGCATTAGAAAGCACAAGTGTGAGTCAACATTTGTGCTTTCTAATGAAGTGTAAGTCAAGATTTCATTGAGCAGCTGTAGCTGCATTCAGTATATTCTCTCAAAAGGTACTGCTGGACTGCAAATACAAAGTCAAAGTGCCCTCTGTGCATCTACAAGGGTACTGCATACATAACTTACAGCTTAATCCTATGCATGCCTTCTTATTAGACAAATCCTATTGTGTTCAGGGAGACTTAGGTCACAATCCTAACCATGTCTACTCAAAAGTAATCCCCTTTGTGTTCAATGGGTCTTACTCTCAAAAAGTGTCTTTAGGATTGTAACCTAAAACACAATCCTAAGCATGTCTGCCCCACTGTATTCAAACAGTCTTACTCCCAGGAATTGTATAGGTTTGCAGCCTGAATCTTGGTTTTCACTGCTGCAGTTTCAGGATCCAAGGCTAGCTGCTTTGGCAAGAATTCATTACAGAATTAGGGGTATTTAAGCATAGTCAATAGGGACTGCATGTCACAACAGTGCAAGTTGTAGCCCATGTCATCAACCTTTGTGTTTGAAGGCATGCCATCTTCTACAGTTCTTACAAATTCAATCTTATTTGTTCAAGCTCAAGTCTTACCAGATGTTTTCATCAAATTCCTTCATTTGTTCAGTATGAACAACAAATACTGGCCCAGCCACTACATAACCGTGAAGATTAGGATGTGTTTCAAAATGCAGATCTGTAGCATTGAAAGGAGAATTAGGTACATATTTCTAGAATCTTAATCGGCATGTTAGCAAGAAAAATTGGAGCTGATTGCCTCCCAGATTTAGTGCAACTTGCATGGCATGATAATAGGTCACTCAGAAGTATTAACGTCGTGTAACAGATTTGCATCTTCTCAGTGGCAATCTTACCAGGCTTCCTTCCAGGGCACTGTTGTCTACAGGTAAAGCCATTACCAGGCACAGGAAAACAAGCACTGACTGTTACTGTGCAGTGAATGTAAACCTAAGGAACAAAGGATCCTGTTTGGTTAGGTTTTTTTACAAGACTATATGATAAGAGTAATACCCTAAAGTTTTAAACATGTTATACCCCAGTGTCTTATGAGAATTGCTCTTCCCCTTCCACTTAATGCTTTTAAAGATGAGATGATCTGATGTTCTGTAACATTTTTAGGCTAATAACTCTTTGAGGAGCAACACCAAGTTATGCAATTCAAAACTTTTTAATAATCTGGGCGCAATCCAGAGTAACTACGGGGAGTCCTTGCTCCGGTGCAAGAACAATTTGCTCTGGATTGCAATATAAATTTCCCATAGGTTTTCACTAAGTGGTGCAGTAACTACGGGTACATGTAATGTCTCTTACGTGCTCCCGTAGTTACTCTGGATTGTAGGTAAGTCTCACACTATTTCCGATTAGTGCTTGATAACAGGTGTCAATTTAGGATGACACCTGTACTAGGATGATATAGTAATTTGGAATTGGACCAGGAAAATCCAATTAAACATCCCTGCTTAACCATGTGAAGCTTCTTGGGTGAGCTTAGGCAAGTTTCTCAGCCTCACCTACTTCACAGGCTTACCCTACAATCCAGAGTAACTATGGGAAGACACTTGCTCTGGATTGCTCTATGCATTTCCCATAAATGGCACCACAACTGTGTCGGTGTAAAAGGTCCCGCAGTTACTAGGATTGTAGCCTTGCTGAGAAGATAAAAGGGAGAATTATGTACATTGTACAGCATCCTGAACTGAGAATGGGAGGTATAAGAACATGGAAAAAAACACTACATAAAAGTTGGTATAGGGTAGCAGAAGCAGAAACCATTTTAGTCCCAACTGTTTCATGTGGTCATACCTTGTCCAAAGGAGTCCACATCCGTATTCCCACTCTCTTGAAGTGCTTTGGGTATTCCACTCTGCTATTTTTATTTACTGAGTAGAAATCCAACATAGATCCATCTCTATTGGTTTCACATCTGTTTGAGTAAGGAGATTAGTTGAATCCACCCATCTGCTTGGCAAAAACCACTACAGAAACAATATTGCACCAGAGTTACTTGCCCATTCACAATGATGTTCCATCGAGAAGTATTGCCAAATTCTTTGGACCCAGTTATCCAACAGTCATCCAAGAACAGTTCTGCATCTGGAGCACCATCTTTTAGTTCAAATTCAAGAAAGACAGGTTCCCACAAATATTTGACAACTGTTGAATGTGGCCCATGCATTTCTTTAAAGGATTTATCTTGGAGGGAGAGAAAATATTTTTAGATGATGTAACATGTGTTCAACACAACATTGAAATTTCTCATTTTAGGAGAATTATACCTTGGAAAAGGCTTGAGATGATGTTCAAAACTTGTCTTCCTCTTCTAAGGCCTATGATAAAATAAAGTTTTAAGACTCATCCTTTCTACATTGGGTACATTGATAGGGTGTTATAAAACACTGCTTACCTGCAACATGTGACCTGACCATCATAGTGCCTGGAGGAAGCTGAGTAGGCAGCCTGGAGGTGGCAGAATATATTGCACTTTGAATCAGTGTCTCTTTGGTTGCATAGTAGCATAATACTGTGAGCCTGCAACAGGAATGTATCTAGTTTGTAGATAATAGTCCATCTAAAAATGAAATTAGCACAAATCTTGTCAGTAGTACCTGTATTCTGGATCTCTAGTGATAGTTGGTGGTCCCTGGATTGGAAGAGTCTCTTTTTCATAAGATATTTCATTTTCATAAATAAGATGTTCTCCTTCAAACTGGCAAGGAATGCAAAGCTGGGTCCAGCGTGCTTGGAAATTGGACAGTTTCCCATTTCTTTTCCCATAGCCCTTATAGAACTCCTTACTTACCCTTACAGTAGTGCCACAATGAGAAACATGGAACTGGAAGAAGGCTCGATCCTTGGTAAATTCTTTTGGCTTACAGGTTTTGTCCTTCAGTCTTGTTTTGCTCATGTCAATAGAAGGAACTGTCTTCATATAAGCAGATACCACAACTGTTCCATTAGGGTAACACACTAATAAAGTGAGAGGGATCAATAAATTGGACAAAAATCTCTCCATAGGTGGTTCTCAAAGTTGGGGTCAGGATTCCCCCACCTGGGGGGGGACAGGTCATAAGAGGGTGGGATCCACCATCTTGGAATCTGGTACTGGGCTTTCCAGGGGATAAGTCTCACTGAACACAGTGGGACTTACTTCAAAGTAAACACGGAGGAGCTCTGGCATCACAATGATGTCGCATCCCAATAAGTTTGATTGGGGCGGGTCCTGGACAGATTTTAATGCATGAAAAAGGGTCCTAGGCTGAAATCCCCAAGTGCTACTGCTTTAGAAGGCCTCCCAAACCAAGACCAAACTGCAGCTCACCTATAAATTCTAAGGGATTAAAGCTGCATCTGACAGAAAAGATTTCCAAAGTCTCCATAGTAATGGTTTTCTTCAGGGCAAGATCAAATCTAGTTTTGAGGCTCTCAAATGACACTTCCTTTGAAACAAATGCACACATACAGCCACATCAATAAGGCTAGCTTTGAATGCTTAGCAGAGAAAGGAATTAAGAATTAATTAATAATAATTAATTTAAAAATATGTCCAACAAAATGTTTAAAAGTGGAATAATTCAAACAAGCACTTCTTATATCTATCTCCCCAATAGCAAGTACTGTAGTTATCTGAAACTACTTAAACAGTAGTATTCCCTTAAACAGGGAATACTTCTGAAGCCTCTGCTTGCTGTGACAAGATGGTTTCATTGAAGTCCTTGAAGATGGTTTCATTCTTCCAAATTCACAATGAATTATAATCTAGGAATTGGTGTCCCAACCCCTGGACTGTGGGCTGCTACCAATTTATCACCAGTTGGGTACTGGGTTGCCCAGTTAGCATCACTGCACACCCATCTGCCTCCATTTAACCCTTCTCACACACTGTAGCTTATGTCATTATTCTCATTTCACCATCCAGGTTCCATTCCAATCCCTCACAGCAGGTATTGCTAACAAAAGTAGGGCTACAGGGCGACCATAATCTCAGTTATACTGTACAAATAGTATCATTACAGCAAACTTTGTTCAGCTTTATCAAAAACTGAAAAAGGAACTTGGCTTTAAGATTATATACCTCATACACAATCCCAACAGCAAAGAGTGGCACTTGCAAAACCAGATGAGTGGCATTCATAGTGATCACATATCTGTTAGCGAGAGCTGTGGCCTGGTTTAGACGCTTGTTGCCCACATATAGACTCCAGTGTTGGAACAGTCCTGTAGTTGGAACAGCTAAATACATACTCTCTTTGTCACAATATCCAACTGCTTCTGGTAATTCTATGAAGTAAAAAAGAAGACAGTTTATCATGAAGTGAATATTAGCTGTTCAAAGACCGTCTTTTCCCTTCAAGAAGCTTTGACAGGTCTTTACAATTCAAGTGCTACTATAAAAAGATAGAGCTAGACATAACTCTGTCAACAGTTCCTCAACTTCTCCATTTGGTTGCAAACATGAAGAGAAGAGGCATCACTTGAGGAAAATTAAGAGTCTGTTTGTTGCTGCAAGTTGGGAGTGTCAGCATGTCCCATTTGAAGCTGCAGGTTGGGTTGACAGACACAATACGGACTGAAGTGATTGAAGAATGCTTCTACATATTGAACTTCTTTTGCAGCTATGCAAGTATAATTTGCAAAAACATTACACCTTTACATTGTACAAACATTACAACTTACTACCAGGAAAGGGGGATATTTAGGATGAAATGTGAAGCTTAATGATTTTTTAAAAATTTGTATGGTCTACCGGCTACAGAGACATACCTAGGTAAAATGGCACCCACAGCAAGGACTAAAACTTCACCCCTATCAAGACACCTGAAACTCACCTTTTAGCTGTTACAAGTCAATAGTATCAAATTGGGCCTATCTACCCATGGCACAGACCCCTTGTGCCATATTAATAGTATGCCTCTGACCAGCTAGTCTGCTATGAAACACTGTACACCATCTGAATAGGTGTTTTAAAAATCATAATTTATAAGCTTCTTGATACATCCTAAATATCCAAATTTCATTGCTCCTCTCTACCATGAGGTACAATGAAAGTTATCTGGCTTTGCATATGAAGTTTAAACTAGCCACCGATGAGTCATTCATTATTCAGCAAATCCAGACTTGCAACTTACCAATATCTGCAACTACACATTCAATGTCTGCAGGATGGTGATATGGCTTCTTCTCAGGCCCCACACTTAGAGTATAGTTTACATGGAGGCGATATTTAGTTTCATTCCTGTTCACATACTTTAAAGATGGAAATAGTACAATAGCTTTAGTTTTATCAAAAGCAGGCCTCCGTCAGTCTTGAAAGACTATGGTATTGTGCTCGGCGCTGCATACGCTGCATGCAAAGCACGAAAGCCTGGGTTGGATTGTTATGGAGGATAGGCTGTTACCCAAGCAGCAAATTAGTCCAGTGGAAAGGCAGAGCCAATACGATTGGATCCAGCTGGCGTCGCAGAGCTGGGCTAAGGACAGGAGCTCACCCTGTCTTGTGGGGCCGACCCGGGTCTTGAACCCTGGCCTGCTTGTTAACAGGCACAGGACAGTGTCTTAACCACTTGTGCCACCCACAGCCAGTTTTATCAAATAGTTTAATCAAATATAGGCTTTTTTGCAACACACTCTTGCATATTCATGTTCCTAGCAAGGAGGTCTTCAAAGGGGACTGAATATCTTGACAAGTCTATTGTTGGTTTCTAGACCCAGTGTTGCTATGCTACTTACATGTTCAGCAGCAGTAATACCTCTACAAGCAGGGGATCAATAGCATGAGACAAGAATATCTCCCTGCTTGTTGGCTTCCCAGAAACAATGTAGAAGACAGGACTCTGGACTAGAGGGACCTTTGGTCAGATGCAACAGGGTTACATACCAAATACTGTCAGTATGGCCGCTAAGATACCTCACACACAGGGCTCTTAGTTCAGAGTTCTGATGTTAGAAGCTTACACATCTAAACATATCAGAGATGAAATATTCCTAGTATACTTTTAGATTCAGTGAAATTTTATTACAAAAATAGATCTGTTGACAAGCAATTCTGTATTCCTCAAGTAGTAAACAAAAGATCTTTGTTGTACATATAGAGATGTTTACTGTATAAAGTGAACAAATAGTGGCCCAACAATTCTCCTATTTAATAGTAATACTTTTGAGATGAAAATGTGAATCTGCTATAGCAATAGTCTTCCATAACATCAGTCCCTAAAATTTGTTGCATCCTTGTATTACAAGAAGATGAGATATCAAGAAAGTTGGCATTAAGGGACTGGACTAGATGACCTACTAGATCCCTTCCAACTCTATGATTTTTAAGTCCAGGCATCAACTATAGGCAAAGTTCCCTTGACAATCTTGGAATGGTCAAAGCCAATTGCTGCATATATTTTGTCAAATCACGGTGCAATCCTAAGCCACATTTAGGTGGGTTAGTGCAAGGACAATGCATGGACATGCTCCAGCCTCCCCCACACTACCATGCGGAATTGGGAATGGGAGATGGGGAAATTGATCTGGCCGAAATTGGTTAGGATTGCACCATCAAGTTGGGAAAATAGGCCCTTCTCTCAGGACCAGTAAAGCATGCATGAAGACACAAGCAGAATACTTGTTTTCTGTGCAACATACAATTGGTTTATTAATGTACAAACATCCAAAGAGAAAGAGGGGCTGCTGTCTTACCTCTTTTAGAACACTGGAATCATCAAAAGGTACTTTCAGGTTAAAACTTTTGGTTCCATTAGGGAAAGCTGTGTCTGGGCTCATATAACCCTTTTGCTTTGCTTCTTTTGGAGTCAAAGTTGTGTCTCCTACTGTAAGGGTTTGGACTGAGACATCCGGAAGAAAGACACCAAAGGCTATATCAAAGAGTTGTGTATCGGGAACAGTCTCTGTTAACAAAACAAAAACCATGGTATCAGAGTAGTGTCAGAATAGAGAAACGTCTACTAATGTTCATTTACATTTACTTTGAGAAAAATTTAATAGTGGTCAACTTCTTATGATCATCCTCAAACGGAATTATCTCCGACTACCCACCTTTAGGCATGACTAAAAATTGTTTTTAAATATTAATTTAAATTAGGAAATACATTTATATTGGAAAAGCATGGAAAGACGCATCTCCATGACAGGGAGAGTGATCTGCATTTGCTTAGTCCAGCAGTGTCCAGACTCTGGCCTGGGGGTTAGATGTGGCCCGCAGCAATCCTCAATGCAGTCTGTGGCAAGACCCCTCCAAAAATGTATGGAGACCAATGGAAAGTGAAACTGAGCCATATTGTGCCTTTTCTCACCAAGTAGGCAAACGTGCCTTAATCTTTTGGAAAGGGCAGACAAAGAGGAATTCAACTCCCCCAGAATGGTCCTGATCTAATGAATACACCCAGAAAGATGTCCCTGATTATTGCACTGAGCCATCTGTAAGGGGGAACTCCGGGGCACACTGCTGCATTAACTCATGAGCAAGCAAAGGTGCCTTGGCTCATGTTCAGGTCAGGCACAGAGGAATACAAGCCCACCAGAACGGTCCCACTCCAGGGAAAGTGGAGTTCATCAGAAGGTGATTTTTAAATGAGAAAACATTAATTAATCTCTAACTAATTGTTATAAGACTTACAATAATTAAATAATTTTGATGTATAGGGGTGTCAAAAGATTTGCGGGCCTTGGGTGACAAATGACTAACTGCCACTTATTTAAAAATGAAGGTGAAGACCTACCAGTCTGTAGTTCCCCCCAACACTGTCTTTTCTACTATATTTGTTTTCTTCACTGTTGAGGTACAAGTCACAGGCTACTGAACATTTCAAACTCCTCCTACTTTTGCACCAATATCAGAAACATTGACTAATCCCCATAGTCGACTTCTCCCAGCTTTAATCAATCATTAACCAGGGTGAAAAATCTGATCTCACAGCAACAATTTGCTCACGTTCACCAGAGGAGGAGCCCAGTTTTTCCCCATCCACCTGAAACACCTCTTACTGCACCTCAGCCACACCAACTTACTGTTGATTACTGTTGGTATTCGAGGCATGAAGGGTGTTGTGATTTGCTTGAGGACAGTGTATTTGGTCAGATGCCAATCTGTATCTGTCCAGGTATGCTCCAGATACAAGTCGATACTATATGTCACCCCATGGACTCCATTGGATACTGCGCTCTAGGACATTAAAAAATGCTTTGCCTAAATTAGACTGAAGTGTCCACTACAAATGAAGCTGTTAGATAGTAAGCTAAACATACATACAAAAAGCCTTAGTAGATGGGGTTTGTAGTAAGTCAGCCAGCATTCTTGCAATTGTCACAATTAATATTACTTTCCATTCAAGCCCAGTACAGAAATTGGTCAGAGCCTCCTAAACTGCAAGGGCACTGGACAGAGAAGAGTACTATTACTTTATCTCTGGCCATCAGAAATCAAAGGATGTCAATACGCAGAAGGGTTTTGAGTGGAATTCCTAAGTTTACTGCTGCAAAGCTATACTTCAAGGATGTCTCTCTGCATGCATATATAGTCCCCATTTGGCAACATCTCTGGTACTATTCAGATCTTAAAGATCAGTCTGGAAAGCATCTTGGGTAAGACAGGCTTTATGCACCATTTACATCTGGAACTACACTCTGAAGGCAAGCTAAAGACCATTGGATACTCAAGCCATCGTTTCTTGCACTCGCAGTGAAACATGAGCTTCATAATAGAAGCATCAGTGTTTGGGGTAAACACATGTATTATAGGACCCTATAGGGTTCATAGTAACTTGCACCACAATCCTTATATTGTGTGTATATATACCAAGTACACAGTTTACCTTAAGTCTTCCCCCAGTTGCCCCAATTGGGATAGTTATTCCAATGTGGGTGATGTTGCGTTCCAGTGTGTAGTCAAGGCTCTCAGGGTTCTCTATTCTTTGCCCATCAACTCCCATTGATATATTATAGGATATAAAAGTTGTTTCTTGAAGGACCAACTTAGGGATTATACTTGGCACAATCCATGTTAGGGAAGCATCAGTGAAGCTGGTACCATCTGTTGATTTATAGAACCAACATAAATGGAAATCACTGTAGTTTAAACTCAAGAGGCAAGTACGCAAAGAAACATAATGCAGTTTATTGTAGGGAATATATGTTCTCCCACATGTTTGTTATATTCTGATATACTTTGTCCACAAGCTCTAGAAAAGTGTTTCTCAACATCAACAGCTTCATGTGATCCACCTATAAATTCTACCAAAAGTAAATGGTGATTATATATATCCTTGCCAATTACTTCAGAGCTGAAAGGCCAGAAGTAATTGACAAATACCAGTGAGAGGCTCAGTGTGGACAGGAGGGCTTTTAAAAGTACATGGAAAGCATGCTTTTAGTGCTCTTCCCACCAAGCCAAACCTTCTACAAATGTTTGTTGTGCCATGACACTGATCTTGCTACTGCACAGCATTTGTCAAGTACCACAAGTACCACTAGAAACAACCTCAAGTCGCAGAGGAAACCACATCTCTGGTTGAAAACACTGCTCTAGATGTTGCAATGAAATTTGATTTCAACACATTCAGACTCCTTTTGACACTTCTTTCTTGTGTATGTAATTGGAAGATCAACATGGCCTAGTTGGAATTAGCATTCATTTTTAAAATTTCTTCTCTAGAAAGTCAGACCTTTTACAGACATATGAACAAGCTATGCTTTTGTTGAGCAGCAGTAATGAGATACTTGCCAGTGGGGCATGATACAGTAGTGTCAATCATCAGAAGTAACCATCTTTGTATGTACATGGAACTGGAGCTGACTGTACTCATAGAGACTCCATTCACCTGCATAAAATACAAAACAAGTTTTTATTAGGTCTGCCAAAGACATGGAATACAAAAGTACAATGCTGTCGAGTCTAGAGCGGGAATAACTCACCACTGAAAGTTCAGTTTCATTTGTTACATAAGGGGAACGGAGGAACACCCTTGCCAGTGTATTATTGAAACTATAGCCTAGCTTGTCAGCATCACTCGCTACTGTTATCTTTGATCCTGAAGGAGAATGGAATCTTAGCTTCCATATCCGGTATGCAACCTTTTGTACCTAAAGAAATTAATAGATTAGATGGTCAAGCTTTGCTGTTCCAATGATTGCTATTGTTAAGATTGCCAGGCAAGAACACACAAAGCTGTGGCAACACATTAATAAGGTGATAAAGCTTTAAACTTAATCAGGTGCAGGAGACCCCAGTACAAAACGCTACTGAGCTATGAAACACAGAGGCTTTCACAAGAACCCCTTTCAGCATAGCAGCCAACTGGTTTGGTTGATACAAATAGTTCTATGACACCTTAAGGGCTGGCTTGCAAGTTTTAAAAGCAAGAATTACATTAGGGGGAATCAACGGAGATTCCTGTTTATATTTAGGAATGAGTTATGCAGACTGAAAAAATCCATATACTGAGCATTCTGAAATCCATCAGCAGCTGGAACAGGAAGCTAACTAACAGGCAACTGACACTGACCAAAGTCCTATGAAATCTGTCTAGCAATCAGATCAACTTACACACACTGAGCAATTGGCTAGGTTACAAAGTAGTTTCTAGTCTCCAGATTGCCCTTTTCTTCCTTTTGAAGGAAGCCAATCAGTTTAGACTATCCCTACTTACCTCTGGCAGAGCCGGTATCCATATTTTAGTCTTATCAGAAATCACAGGCACATCACTCTTCACTGACACCTTGAAAAGGAGATTTTCTTCAGTCAAGAATTCAACAGCCTTATTTTTTGGCCAATTCTGCCACCCACTTTCTTCACCTTGTGGCAAAAGCCACACTACAACCTGCTCCCTCCTCTGATTTTTATGCAGCAGCTTTATTGTCAGCAATGGTACTCAACAATCTGACAAATTGTTCAGCCTTCTGGATGCTGCAGCCATGACAGGCACTCTGGCGAGGCTTACCTCCATGTAGTTCTGTTCACACACAATTTCCCTTGGAGCCCAGGTGGAATAAGTACAGTGTAGGGATTGGGTGTAAACTGTAGCTGCCCTCATGTCATGGAAGGAGGATACTTTGATGTTCACAGTGAGAGAGAACCTTTCATCCCTCTGTAATCATTAAAAATATCACATGCATTTGAGGCCACAAATCTTTTTTTTGTCACAAGTGCAGCACTTAAAGCTAAGACTAAGAAAGAAATCTTTAGTAATGGGAAAGTTTTTCCTCAGAGTTGGTACTAGGTTGCTTGGGCCCCAAGCTGAAAATCAAGCCCCATGGAATTGCCCACCTGCCCCCACTGGTGCACTTCACACTACTGACATGACATATAGAGCCTCTGACGGTGCCTCAGCTAGCCGGGATCTGATGCCACTATGGCTTTCCCCATTTCCCTTATTTCCCCACACCCATGTAAACCACCTTGGAATGAAGTAAACCTCCTTGAATAAAGTCAGAAGAGAAATCAAATGACCAGAAAGGCAGTACAAGACAGAAATGGTTCATCCGGTTCCGACTGTTTTACCAGGTTTTATCCAAGTTACTGTACCTATGCCCAATTTCTTATGTCAAATTTTCAGTTGTTGCAAGAACATATGAATATAATACCAATATTTTATCTAAAAATACAATATAGATTTTAATGAGTATATTCTATAATCAAGTATTTGAGTCTTCTGCAGCCAAGCTAGGATACATTCACTCCAAAAATATGAAGCCTCTCATCTCCCTGCTAAATGTTGTCAAAAACTGCCATGGAAGACTTCAAGATAGGAGGAGTAGGGTGTGTGACAAATCCCATTTCTGATCCTAGAACCACTGAATGAGACAAGGAAAAAAAACAGACTAGCAAAACAGGGATGCAACAAGTGGTACACAGCCTCAGGAATATGCCCAGAAGATGTCAGTTGGAGGAGGGATGTCAAATCATGCACTCTAGTTGCTTCCCCATGTGAATCAACTGGAGCCCATGTGCTGTCTTAGTATCCAATCAGGGCAGGGTGACCATATGGTATAACAAAAAACAGAACTAATGTAGGACATCCAAGAAAAATGTAGGACATAAAATAAAAGCTAAACATACTCATATTGCTTCCAGGTGCTTAATTTAAGGATTATATTACTTATAATTAAATTTAAAACTATTACATATAATTTAATTACAAGAAGGCTACATGTCTGCTCACAAGGAAAGGGGGAAGTTTTTTTCCAGGACAGAAGGTCCAGGACATGTCCTGGAAAAAGAGGACATATGTTCACTCCAAATCAGGCAAAATTGTCCAGCTGATTGCCAAGTGTGCCCTTGCACTCCAACTGCTCCTCAAGCGGAGAAGCATTTGAAGACCATGTGCCCTAATGATATCATGATGCTGTGTGGCGTCACAATGTCGCCTGTGGCACCAAAAGCCCTGGATGCAACATGGATCACTTACAGTTCAGGTAATCCAATTGTGCATGGGAATTCACCTCAAATCAAGTTCAGCTTCTATTTCCTTTCTCACTTCTCCTTGAGATTGCATCCAGTTGCTGGACTGAGAGCCACTGCTTCGTTTTTTTACATGAGTTGTTAGATTACAACTATTCTATACATAAGCAACTGCTACAAGTCTCAGATCACAACTTTGTATATGCTAAAGTTACCCAAGACAGTTTAGTTCAGTTAAAATTGACTGATAGTCTGTTAACCTTTCCTATACTGCCATGTTTATGATTTCCTACAAAGCATTCTTTGGCCTCACCTCATTTATAACATGACAACTGAGCACAGAAGCCCGAAAGATAAGGTTACCCCATACGTCCTCTGACAGGAAATAGCCACAGCGAGCTTCTAGCTTCTTGTCCAGGGCAATTGCAACACCAGCGTGATCTAGAGACATAGAATAGTGTGTTGACTGTTGTACAGCAGTACAACTAATTTATTCTTATCAGATACTCTTGGATTACATAAATGTAGTTATAGCATGGGTCATTCTAGGGGACCTCAAAGCCTGCTGTTCACCTAGTTCAGAAGGTTACATTAGTAGCAGATGTCTGGTAGCAGGTGGTAAGAAGGGAAAGGCTTTGCATCTTTTTTTGTAAGTCACCTGGAGAGAGGTCCTTTGGAGGTAAAAAAGCAGATTTCAAGTGGTTAAATAAATAACTATAGAGACTCTACACTATACACTATACTATATAGTATACTACACTATACACTAAACCTCAAAAATGCAGGCATGACTTGTTGGCTAAATAAAAAGCATACTGTCACACATAAATTTTGTTTCATTGATAGCAGGGAAACTTGCAACCAATTGGATACAGTAGTTTGTTAGGGCTGCAGTCCTATGCATGTTTACTTCCAAGTAAATAATACATTTTCCCATAACTCACCAATTATGTATAGAAGTATGTGCTTGCCCTGAATAATGGACTTATCCAACTTCATCCAGAATAAACTGGAGAAACAGGTACTCTCTATAACACCTAAAAAAGGATTGAAGACAATAAATTACAAGAGTAATCCACAGAACATTGAAGGAAAGTGTACATATAAAAAGATTAAAAGCGAACATTTTAGATTGTGAGAGCTTTGAGAACAAGGATCCTTTCATTGGCTTATTTTACTACTTTGTGCAATACTGTTGAAAAGCAGTATACGCTCTTAAAAACAACTACGGCAGTGACTGCCAATCTTTTTTGCTTGGCAATCCCACTTGACGGATGCACTTTTAGACACAACAAACTACAGTGGCGCCTCACATAACAAATTTAATTCGTTCCAGAGGCATGTTTGTTATGCGAAATGTTCTTTATGTGAAGTGGATTTTCCCATAAGAAATAATGGAAATGCAGATGATTGGTTCCAGAATAAAAAAAATATTCATATAAAAATATTAACTGGATGTAAAAATGATGACAAAACACTGGAATTGAATTCAAAACATGCATTCAATGTGCATGATCCTATGAAATCTAGTTAGGCTGCAATCCTAAAGACACTTTCCTGGGAGTAAGCCCCACTTAACACAATGGGGCTTACTTCTGGGTAGACATAGTTAGGAGGCTGCAATCAAAGACACGTTCCTGGGAGTAAGACCTATTTAACACAGTGGGGCTTACTTCTGGGTAGACATGGTTAGGAGGCGGCAATCAAAGACACATTCTTCTGCAATCCAAGACACTTTCCAAGTGTCTCCCCAGTTTCTCCTTCTTTTTAAAGAAATTCTTGTTTGTTACGTGGAACATACTTTACGTGAAGTGTTTGTTATGTGAAGGCGCCACTGTATTGTGAACTATTGTAGTAGGCAAAAAGTGATATAGAAATGTTTAATTAGGCTGCAATCCTAAATACACTTTCTTGGTAATAAGACTCATTGATCACAATGGGTAGACATGGTTAGGAATGAGTAGACATGGTTAGGATTGTGCTCTATGTTAATTAATAATAATCAGGATCCTGTGCTCTCAAACCTGCTAGAGTCCCTATATATAGTGTGGGCATGTAGACATTTGCTAGACTCTCTAGAAATGGATTTTAATTAAGGACTGTTCTCCCAAACCTATTAGCCATTTTAGGGTACCCAATAGGCTGAACTTGAGAACAAGATGTATAGTTTGAGACTTCCAGGCCAGAAAAAATGGTTGAAACTAGCTTCACATGCTGTCTATAGCATGACAATTATTAACAATTGTGATTTGTTAATAATGTTATCTTTGTGGGTTTTTTTTAAACTGGGAGTATTACAGTTACCTCATACCAGCCAATGATTTTCTGTTGCACGCTATACAAGGACGCTTTCAATGTATTTTTAAATGTTTCAAAAACATTTCATTACCCACCAGAAATGGCTCACGACCCCACTGGTGGGCCTTATCCCACAGTTAGGCAAACTGTACTGTACAAGTTTGTCCCCTCCATCATTTCCCAAATCAAACAAGAGAAGGTATTAACAGACAAGGAAACATTTTACACTAACCTGGGATGGTGCGTCCTTGTTGAATCCTCCCAGGCCCAGGCTGGAACAGAAAAAACAGCAGCAGGTATCTGTTGGTGAGGGGGAAAAGATATTAATCAAACCTACAGGTTACAGAGAAAGAATAATAATAAGACAAAGACCAACTCAAATAATTTTACCTCCACAGTGATTTGCTTACAGCCTTCATGCTTCCGCTTCAATCAGTGTATTTCAGACCCAACACGTTCTTTTAGCAGTATCACTTCCCCGTCCCACAAAACAGGCTAGGAAAAAGGAGA
The DNA here is from genome assembly GCA_030015325.1 of Cryptoblepharus egeriae. Taxonomy (NCBI): domain Eukaryota; kingdom Metazoa; phylum Chordata; class Lepidosauria; order Squamata; family Scincidae; genus Cryptoblepharus; species Cryptoblepharus egeriae. The sequence continues at coordinate 132,963,182 of JAREYC010000001.1, forward strand.
CACTCTCCAAAAATAACAAAGACAAAGTATAGTGAGACCCTTTTATAAAGACCAGACTTGCTCTGAATTAGGCACAGGTGTTTGAGCAGCTCTGGTTAATTGTTGGAAGATATATTCCTGTCATGATCTGAATCTCATGTGACCCTTTTGGGCTGAAATCCTAGGCACACTTATCAAACAAGTAAGCTCCATTGAAGTATGACTGGATAAATCTATCAAGGTCAGGGATTATTAGCAGGATTGTCCTATTCCTGTATTTCCAATACTGTGACATGTAGAAATTCAACATCATTTTATCTCCATTACATTTCTAATCTCTAGTAAATGGGTTGGCTGCTACATTCATCAGTGTGACATTGTGGCAGGGTGACCACATGGCAAGAGGACAAGGTCCACTCAAAATGCACAATATCCAAGAAAAAAATGTAGGACATGACAAAATCATATATATTGCTATCATGTGGTTAGATTAAATACTATATTACTTAGGCTGAAATCCGAAAGACACTTTCCTGGGAGTAAGACCTTCTGAACATAATGGGGCTTACTTTTGAGTAGGCATGGTTAGGATTGCGCTCTTGGTAAATTTAAAAATATTACATGTAATTTATTACATAATCAGTGTAATCTTAAGCATGTCTACTGAGAAGTAAGTTTAATGGGGCATATTCCCAGGAAAGTGTTTAGGATTGCAGCCATATTTTATGAATTCCAAGAAGGCTTGGTCACAGGAAAAGGGGGACATTTAAATTTTTTACAGGACACAAGGCTAAAATCCAAGACATGTCCTGGAAATAGAGGACATGTCACCTTGCATTGCGGTCCTCTGCCTGCTATGTGTTCAATCCCATAGATCTCCAGGTAGGGCACGTCTGAAACCCTGGAGTGCTAGTGTAGCCACTACTGACTGGTAATCAAGACCACTTTCCATTATCCTACAGAAACAGGAATCATGAAAATATTGACCTTCTTACCCATTATTCCTCATAGGAGGCCTATGGATAGAAGTACATAGTACATAGATCCATGTACTGATTTCAAAGTACATAGCAGGGAGAAGAAATAATTTGTGGCCATCAGCCATGCTGTTTAATATAGCATTACCTTTCCCTCCTTTCCCCAGATTTCTGAGTTCCTATGGAAAACTTCACTCAATAAAAACATAGGATTGGGTTGAAATATTGTAGTCCTGAATGTACTTAAAACCTGATCTATCTACAAAATTAGTCCTACTGATTTTCATGGCACTTATAACCAAGTAAGTGCAACAGGGCTCCAACACTAACTTGGAGGAGATACGAGTAAGATTGTAATAATATTAAATAATTCTTACTTTTGAGTAAACATGCAGACTCCTTCTGTAAGGCTGCTAAATGCAATGACATTTGGATCTGATGCTTATTTATCTGAAGTAGGTTCCCCCCTCTCAGTGGAATGTACTCCCAATAAGTTTTATCTAAGCATGAAGCCTTACCTGAGAACAAGACATTGAATCCACTGGTCCTGATTTCTAACTATGTTTAAGCCTGCAATCCTTGAAAAATACCTCCAAGGAGATAAATCTCATGGACCCCAAGAGATACACCTCTGAGATTATACGTTGATGCCTGGGAAGCCAGCGGCGACTTCGTGATTCTTGTCATCTGAATCTGCCCTGTATAATTCACTTTTCTCCGAACAGCAGCATTGCTTCAAATTAAATAAAATGTTGCAATGAGGAGCTCATAGACCTTTGTCCTGATATAACAAATGCTATTTATAGGCATGTGTTTGAAGAGACATAAAGGCACATATAAATACGTAAATCTATGTAATTGGTGATTTTTTAAAAAAAAATGCTTCTTGGTGTTAATTTCTAAGATCTTTAATGTTTGATTCCACTTCATTAAACCATGGAACTTTGGGAAGGGGTGGTTTGCATGAAAATGAAAAACATCTGGTTTAATTTTTTACTTTTTAAGAAATAAGCTGGTCTGAGCTAACTGAATACCAGTGCTGTGTCCATAATGAGTTACTATTAATATGTGGGAAAGGCACTCGTCCAAAGCCAGTGTAATGTCAGATAACTGGCAGAAGCCTGTATTTTATTGCCCGAAAGTGACAAATAAAAATGTCAGGATTACAAAAACAATATTCTTAGGATGAGTAATTGCCTGCATCCATGTCCCCTACAGCCATTCGAACAGGCTGAAGTAATTCTGTGGTTAAAGTTGAATGCCAAAGGCAAGGTCTTCTCTCTGCGGCCTGCTCTCTTGGCATTTTGCAGGTTGTGTGAATATGACATAAATATGGTACTTTAAGGTGGCGGGGTGATCCCATGTTGGCTCAGGACTGCAAAAATATGGCTGCAATCCTCCACAGCTAATTGGCTGCTTGAACTGCTGTTTCTTGAATCATTTGGGCAAGTCGCATGGGCAACAGCTTTGAAAGGGGGGGTGGGAGAGAAAGACAAGCTGCAATCCAGGGCACATTTTTCTGGGAGTACTGTAAGTCCCATTATACATAGTAGGACTGACTTCTGAGTAAATATGCATATAATTGCACCAATTATATGTAGTAGTAGTTAATACATTCTTGCCTGGGAGTAAGTTCCATTGAACTAAATTTGAGTTACTTTTAGCAGATAAAAGATTGCATTAATGTTCGTGCGTGCACGCGTGCATACACACTTAAAAGCCCTCTGGAACCCCTTTCATTTTAAAAGATTAGGAGGCACTGATGATGATAAATGTTGAAGGTGCTCAGAGCCAGGAGATGACCTAACATTTTCTATGCAGGTGTAATGTTATACTTTCCTTTTGGAGGGCTGTATTAATTTTGGAGGACTTTGTAAAGCTGGTCTACTATAATCCTCCTATGAATTTTATAATCCCAAGCATATTAGTCTATAATATTTCCCTGACAAGGGTCATCCATGGTGTTAAACGGTGTTAACTAATTAATTTTCATTGTCCAATGTTTAGCGTTGCTGAAATGAAAAATAAAGCTATTCTTGGAAACTGAGCAGTGGCCAATTGACTTAGGCTGCAATCCTAAAGACACTTTCCTGGGAGTAAGACCTTTTGAACACAGTGGGGCTTACTTTTAAGTAGACATGTTTAGGATTGTGCTCTTAGGGTGCAATCTTATCCAACTTTTCCTGCTGATGAAGCTCCTCCTCATGGTATGTTTGTTCCCCCACCTCAGGGCTGCATTGTGGTTTCACCGGCAATGGAAAGTTCAGTAGGATCATTGGGCCCTTGATTAGGGAACTGTAAAGCTAATACTAACAATAAATTATTACAAAGGTGGACAACAACAACAACAGCTGCTTCATGAGCTATGGGGAGGAAATGAAAATATGGGGGAGAAGAAGTGGCAATATGTTATCACCCAGAGACCACCCATTGCCTTGAAATGTCTCCTGCCAATAATCTGCACACCCCACCCTGATCCTGCATAGACTTGCAATCTGTCATCCCATAGTGGCATAGTACCCACCAGCTGCCATGTGATTTGCTACACCTTGGAGATGGGGGTAATAATAAGGCACAGTGAAAGTGGTTGTAAGGAAGAGGTTGGTGGTGAGAGCAGACCAGTGATGTGGTCTGCTTCACAAACCTGCCAGCATTCTCTCCTTGAGCACAATCATGTCTACTCAAAAGTAAGCCCCATTGTTTTCAATGGATCTTACTCCCAGAAACAGTAAAACAGAAAATAAAAACAGAAAATAAAAACCTTTATGGCCAAGGATGACTAATTTTCACTAAAAGAGTCACTGGTGTCTTTTGGAGCAAATTTAGCAAGAAACCTATCAAATGACATTTGCTTTTGTCTCATTTTGAGGATTTCATGGAAATGTGGCATTGCATTGTCATTAAACAGATTCATCACTCACACTGCTACGGCCTTATTTGGGTGGTGCTTTTCTACAAAATTTTGCACAATTTTTCCAAATGTCCTTAATCTCATTGATGTGAGGGATTCCTCCTCCTTATTCTCCTCCAGAACCTCCAGATCTCCTCCAGAACCTCTTGCTGCTGCTCTCATTGCAGATCAATTCATTCAATTTACAACGAATTTTCATTGTATAACTGTTTGTCTTACAAGGCACTGTTTGTCGTACAAAGCAGAATTCGTCAGAAATTTTCGTTTATATTACAAAGCATTCTTCTTACAAGTTATTTGTCTTACAAGGTACCACTGTATTTGCTATATGCTAAATACATAAAATACTATGGAGTAAAGTAAATAACACAGTTTTCAAAAACCTCTCGTTATAATGTACTAACTCAATCTCACATTCTTCTTTTTCTGCCATTTTCTGTACAGTGATGCCTCACATAACAAATTTAATTCATTCTGGAGGCATGTTTGTTACATGAAACATTCTTTACGTGAAACGGATTTTCCCATAGGAAATAATGGAAACTCAGACTATTGGTTTCACAACCCAAAAAATATTCATATATAAATATTAACTGGATGTAAAAATGATGACAGAACACTGGGATTGAATTCAAAATATGCATTCAATGTGCATGATCTTATGAAGTCTACTTAGGCTGCAGTCCTAAAGACACTTTCCTGGGAGTAAGACCCATTTAACACAATGGGGCTTACTTCTGGGTAGACATAGTTAGGAGGCTGCAATCCAAGACACCTTCAAAGTGTCTCCCCACTTTCTCCTTCTCTCCATCCTGAGCCTCTCTCCCCCCTGCTCCCTTCTGGCTGTCCCTGAGCTGCTTCCCTCTTCTCCACTGCTCTTCTCTCCTCTGCCCAGCGGACACCCAGCCACAGGAGGAATAGCATGGAAGTGTTGCTTTCACTATGGGCAGGTGCGCAAGGCAGCCCTGACGCTTTTTAAACAGGCTGCTGGCCAGCGCGTCTGCCCCAACTGCCAACGAATGTGTTCTTTACGTGAAGCATATTTTGTTACGTGAAGCAGAATCCTGGAGAAATTTTTGTTTGTTACGTGAAACATACTTTACGTGAGGCACCACTGTAGTTGCAACTTGTCATTTGTTTCTTGAGTACGTTATTATGACTTTCCACTAGATGTCTCCCTTCTCCCCTTTTAAGGAAAATGCTTCTCTTACAAGCATCTTTTTAACTTTTATTCCCAACAGGACACAAATGAGTCTAGGTTTAAATAAACCTGAACTTTGAAGAATGTATGCCAAAGCTATCTTTCATACAAGGTAAGAGAGTGAAAGTTTCTTCATTAAATGCTTGTGCTTTATGATGATATAGCAATAGAATAAGTGCAAGGTTTCCTGATGCCAAGATAGCATGCCCAGTGTTGTCCCCACTTATCTACCACCTTCTGCTTCTCTAATATTCTAGCTCAGCATTCTTTTTCCCCTCAACATTTCACTTGATGTATAGTTGACTTTCAGAGCAGTCCTTAGTAAGCATGTCTACTCAGAAGTAAGTCCCATTGTGTTCAATAGTACTTACTCCCAGGAAAGTGTGGTTAGGATTGCAGCCATAGTCTGACATAATTCTGACTGAGCTGGCAGTTGTATATTAGGATGGATGGTGTAGTGATTAGGATGTTGGTCTCAAATCCCTCCTTGGAAGGGTGATTATATATCCTCCCTTTTTAGACTTGTGTGCTGGAAAAAAAATTTCATTGTCCTCCTTTTCCTTGTGAGCAGGTAGCATGTAGCCTTCCTGTAATTCATAAATTGTATGTAATAAACTACATGTAATAGTTTTAAATCCAACAAAAAATAATATACAGGTGTCCCTTGTTATCCACTAGGGTTCCGATCTAGAACCTCCTGTGGATAAAAATATCTGTGAATATTACAAAAACAAATAGATTTAAAGTTGATAAGCGGTATATAAATACTATAGATAGATAGACCCATTTCTCTTCTCAGAAGTATGGCAAGAAAATGGATAAGATGATGTGAAGTATCCTACATGATCATGTGTGCTATCAATCTCAGGTGCTTTCAGGAAGTCATATGCAGGGTAAGCTCCTGTCTTTAGCCCATCTCTGCGATGCAGCTGGAACCAATCGTATTGGCTCTGCTGTTCCATTGGACTCATTCAGTGGCATGGAGAGAGGGGATTTGCTGCTGGGGTAACAGCCTATCCTCCATATCAATCTACCCAGGCTGTTGTGTTTCACATGCAGCATTGAGCACAATACCATAGACTTTCAACACTGATGGATGCCAAGTGTATGCAACCTTGACATTTAACATGGTGTGGCCAATGGGCTCTTTCCTTAATGCTTGTTACCTGCAAGTTGAAGCAGGTAGGAAGGTTGAGATGATTCTGAATTCCCCAATCCAATGTCCATTTAATTCAAAGATTACAGAAGACCAGTGTGAGAAATGCTGTACCTTTGTGATGGAAGTGCTTATCTTGCTTGTTTTCCTGCTCTTCCTCACTTTTCTGCACCAGACATTAAAGATACAAATAGGTGTTTGTATTGTCCACCTTGGCAGTTGGCTACTCTCTGACTAACAACCTTAGATTGTGCATTTGCGATGCTCCATAGACTCCAATACTCAGGTTCACGGGTCTACAGCAGAGGGGGAATACATCTCCATTTTCATCTTGTGAGGAACAGACCAGTTTATTTTTTTTTCTTGTTTCTTGCTTGGTGTGTTCAAGGAAAGAGTGAGACATGCTTAACAAATTATTGCAGAAATAGATCATTGTACTTTTGTCAATCTGGCTGCTGGCAGAGAAACAAGAACTGACTGAAACAGCCTGTATTGTTTTCCAAGTGCTCACCTTTCAGAATCACCACATCCATCACAAAGGGAAAAACCTTGAAGAGGAAAACTGAAGTCGACTCTTGCTCCATGTGCGGAGACAAAACCTCCACTGTTCCCATGCTCCTGGTGGCTGCTCGCCTTTGGCATGAGAGAGGACATGAAAGGAAACACAAAGTGGATTAAGTGTGATGGCAAATAATGTGCAGCGTTCCATTAGGAAAGTTGCCTGTCATTATCCTCTGTTTTCAGTACGATAGTGATTCAAGCTGCAGAGAGGCCCAGAATGAGTTCCAAGCCTTGAAACACTTTAAACAGCTCTCTTCTCCTAACCCTTGCCATGATTACACACACAGTGTAAGAGGATCTGCACCCAGCTTGCTTGGAAAGGGAAATTGCATTACTACACCAGGCATCCATTCAAAAAGATAGGTATCGTGAGTCACTTTTGTGGTCTGCCAGAGATCTCCCCTTGCCAAACCCAGTTGTTCTCCACTCCTTTTTGCACTCTTCCCCCATGGCTCAGGTGTGATAACGATCATGCTGGACCAGTTTACTCAGCTGATAAGATGGCCACAGCCTTCATTGGGGAAGGATTATGCTTAACCTATTTATGATTCCAGCATAGTGTGTTCATCAATGTTGTCTGTCTTCTAAAAAAAAACTTACTGGAAGCAGCATTTTAAAGTAGATGGTTTTCCTTCTAACACATCAAGAAAATGGGCTGTACAGCCACATTAGAATTATCAGCCAAACAATTTTTAACTAAATATTTTGTTACTTTTGATATAAAAGTTATCAATATCATTTCCATTAAAGTGTTCATGCTTAAAACCAGAGCTTTCTAAACAAAATTTGGAATTGTGGAGTGGTATAGGATTGTATGTTGTGAGCATAGTATCTGCTGCTACAACACTTCTGTGGATTTTCCATGGGTCGTTGCTGGAAGTCACATTAGATGCCATTTAGAAAATTATTTTGACCAGCAATTTCACAGTTGAGTTCTTTTGAAGAACTCTTGGCTGTACACCATCTGGCCTTCTGGGTGGTTACTTTTTAATTTGTTGGTTAATCCTAAGACTGCATGTCTAGCCGGCTTTCTTTGACTCATTTCTTCAGGAGCTGTTTCCAAAATTATGGGTAGCTTTACAAAAAATTAGAGAAAACTTGAGTTGTTGATTGTTGCCCTTAAGACACTTTTTTGTATTTAGGGCTGTTCAGTTTCAGCAGAAAAACAGGAGTTTTTACTGTGGGCTCCTGTTCTGGGAGGAGGAAGGAGGGCTGCTTGTTTTGTAGTCCTTCAACCTATAAACTGAAGAAAGCCTTATTGTCGTAGTGTCTACATCTCGCCCAACTGTGGTGGACACCTTTTGGTTGTCCATGATGAGCAAAAATAAGAAAAAGTCCCTTCTGGAGAACTGTAGCATAATATTTGCTTGAAGAAAAGCTTTATAGCCCAAGTCAAGTTGGGATTATGATTATTTGTTCACTCACTAAATCCACTGTACACTTTTAACAAGCATTCTTATACCATACCTAAACCTGATTGCATTAATGGTTGCTAATCCTCTTTGAACAGCTGCCCATATTTGTTAATATTTTCTGTTTGAGGCTGCAAGTCTTTTCACACTTACTTACACAGGTGTAACATATTGCCCTGGCGGCAGGGCAGTGATGGTGTCATGTAATGTCATGGCCCCACTATGTCATTTCTAGGTTCTCCCTAGAAGAGGGGGCTGCTGCATGACGTGGTCAGTGCCCCCCTTCTGGGAGAAGGAGATACCTGGGGTTACTTTCCATCAGAATGCAAGCAGCACAAAGGGAGTCTCTTCTTGGAGGAGGCTCAAGGTAAAGCAACTGCTTTGTGTGCATCATTGCTTCTTTTCTGGAGGAAATAGCATGGGATGTGGCAAGTGGCCTGCCCTGTAACTAGGGTGGAGTCTGTGGCCATTTTGTCTCCCCCCCCTTAACAAAGCACCTGGAGCACATGACCCTTATGCTCCATCTAATTATGGCTCTGTTTACTTGGGAGTAAGCACCATTTACTATAATGAGTCATTAATCTGAGTTGACGTGCATAGGACTTAACTCTGAATGTGTTTCAGCAAATGTTTTAAAAGGGTGCTTTTGTACTGAATGCTATTGGACCAGGGCCAGGGGGGCAGTATGGATGTTGCCCCCCTTTGAGCCAGCAATCTGCCTCTCCTAGCATTTTTCTGCCTAGTTTTTTTAGCCTCTTATCCTTCAATGACTGCCTCTGTATATTGTACCTATACGACTTCTCTTCCTGACGAGAGCAATTTTTTAGCATTTGAGAAGGCAACAAACATGCAATTCTTTAAAAAATCAAGTTGGACAGCCTCTCTGAAAGATAGTGAAGGGACAAGGCCAGTGAACTGAAACAGCATTCAATTCACTGACGTCTGTCATTGGCACTTAGACTGTGGGAAAATCTGGACTTACCCCACAAATCCAGAAGACAACCCACAAGAGAAATATGCACCCCAAACCCTGTGTTTTGGCATGGTCCATTTTATTTAACTTGAGGGAGGGGAACCCCATTTTGTAACCCAACTATGCACTTGTGAGGGTTAATGACACTGTCAGTACATCTGTTTTCTAGAAAGAGCAGGAAGGGGACGAAGAGGAAAAGTTGGTTTGAATGTCCTATTTCCTCAGTCATTGATGGCTACTTGTTTGAAGAAAATGAAATAAAAATGCATAGCTTCAAGGAACCTGATTTCTTTAAATGGACATTTTAAATGAATTATCTTGATTGAACTGCCTGTCAAGATAATTAGATAAATTATTCCTTCAATCTACATTTACAAACTCATTCAAACAGGTACAGAAAATTATCCCGGCTAAGAAGTTAAAGGACTCTGATGTAAATCAACAATGAGATTAGTGTTTAAATTTCTCCTGCTCTTTAACTGACATGCTAGACAACAGACTGAATAAGCCAGGAATAAGCTTATGTTTCAGCTTCCTCTAATACTTTGCTTTACATTCCCCAATTTCAGCTCTGTTTGAATGTGAAAAGCATATGAGTGATGGGTAGGGTCATTTCCTAAAGAACATTTGTGAGAAGACAGAGAGGCATTTCCAGATTTTGATGGCAAAGTTGCTTAAATGGGCCGCTTTGCTTAGGGAAAAAAGAGGTTATGTTATTGCATGGGATACCAAAAGAATCCACACTTTTTATTGTTTCCAGGAATTTTTTAAACTACTCCTTCTCAATCACCCTAAAGAACTATTTCTGCCCTCTTAAGTCTGCTGTTCATGAAAGAATTAAAGCACATACTTAGCTCTTTCCCACTGAAATCAGTGGGAGTTACTTGTAACTTGATTAATTTGAGTGGATTGCATCCTTACGTACGCAGCAACAAACAACACATTCTATGTCCTAGCAACTTATTATTTAATTTTATCTCGAACTCAGTCATCACAACTGATATTGTGCTGCCAACTCTTAACACTAAAATAAAACAAAACTCAGTTTTGGGCTGTGCTTGGAGACAAGGCCATCTAGTTCAAATCAGGGACACCAGAGTATATTTGGTCTTGTAGCCAAAATCTCAGCAGTCAACCATTTGCAAACTAGGTCTTGTGTGCCTCGTTAGGATAATTCAGCAATAGATCAGTAACTTTCTCCTTCCATTGGGGCAAAAGTAGTGATTGTATACCATGCTATTGATTTATAGTGCAATGAACTAGTCTATATAAATAAATGGCAAATTTTGTCTGCCAGTGGTGGGCTGCAAACTGGTTAACAACCGGTTCGCAGCCACCCCTGAGCACTGAGCATGCGCCAACCTTGGCACATGCGCAGTGCGTCTTCTGATGCCAATCTTGGCACCTGCGCAGTGTCCTCTGAAGCCTGTCAGCATCAGAGGAGACTTCCTCCTCTCCAAGGAGGAGCCACCGTCCGCGCAGCCATTGGGCCTTGGACATGCACACCTTGGTCTTTGCGCACAGCGCCATTCTGGCTAGCTACAAGATGGAGCAGCAGCTTCTGGCTGCTCCGCCTTGGACCTAGCCGGAATGGGTGGGCGCCGGAAATTGGGCCCAACGCCAGCTACCGGTGCACTACCAGTTAGCTAGTGTTGGGCCCAATTTAACAACCGTCTCTATAGAACTGGTTAGAACCGGCCTGGGCCCACCTCTGCTGTCTGCCCATCTGTGGGACAGAAACCCCTCTAACTTGGGCCACACTTGCTCTGTATAGACATATTATACCTTTCTGGAATCAGGATGATCCCAGGATTGAAAATCTGCCCTTCATCTGCTGCTTGAACATCCAGCACTGGAGTTTGTGTCTGGCCCAAATTGGCAGACATGTCATTTGAATTCAAGGCCCAAAACACTCTCCACAGGCGCTGGTTTAGAAGTCTGCATAGAGTGCTGCTTTTAAGCTAGTTTACCAATAGAATAGCCCTTGCTTTTTCATAGCTGCTTATTTTCCTGAAACCTTCCTTCTGCACATTTGAAATAAAAGATGTTACCTGATCAGTTCTGTATCGGTGGTTCTCAAAGTTTTAACAATGGGACCCATTTTTGGGGGGATGAGAAACTTGAGAAGTGATGTAATGCAAGAAAATTTATAACAAACCTAGGCTGCCATCCTACCTATATTTACCCAGTCAAATCAATTTGACTATCATCATTAAAAGTATATACAGTACAAAGTAGCATGTTAAACATCTGTAACATTTTCCCAGATACAGTCACTGGTCTGATGTATTAAAATATTGAAATGAATGTGGGCTCAATTGAAATTGGTTTAAGACCCACCTAGTGGGTCCCAACCCACAGTTTGTGAAACACTGCTATATATCCTTTTTATATCCTTAAAAAGTCAAAACAATACTCATTTTAAATTTTTTCTCACAATGAAAAGATCAGTTTACTGACAATCCTAACTATGGGCACAATCCAGAATAACTATGGTGAATCCTTGCTCCAGTGTAAAAACAACTTACTTTGGATTGCAATATGAATTTACCATAGGCTTTCACTAGGTGGTGCAGTAACTACGGGTGCATGTAATGTCTCTTACGTGCTCCTGTAGTTACTCTGGATTGTACGGTATGTCTACTCAGAAGTAAACCCCATTGTGTTCAATAGGTTTTACTCCCAGCATAGGATTGCAGCCATAGTCTTTTAAAAATGTAGATACTGTATATTTCTTTTAAAAATGTTTCCCTGGGGGGGTGGGGGGAGGACAAACCTGTGTTCTTATCTTGTCCATATCAGCACTCCCTGGATTTGTGGGACAGAAGAAGGAACTTCAGTTAGGATAACATAGCTACTATGTTTTTCCATTCCAACAAGCTTCCCCTGGCCTGGTATGAAATTATTTCTACTAGGGACATAAATTTGGATATGGTGATGACCTGGCTCTAGCAGTGCAAGATAAAAACATGGAGGCTTTGGACTGAGGACCTTAAGACCTTGGGAAAATCTCACACCTAACAAAACAGTGACTACTTGTTTCCATCTTAACAACAAACTTGATAATGCAGCTCCAAAGGTCTACTCGAATAACAACCTACTCCCTTATAAGCCTCACACCATCTACCTTGGAGTAACTTTGTATTGGACTCTCTCGTATAAGAAACACCTAGAGAACATGTCTGCAAAAATTAATACCAGGAACACCGTACTCCAGAAACTGAAGCTACACTCCAGAATAACTACACGACCTTTTACACTGACATAGTTACTGTGCCACCTACGGGAAACCTATGGGAAATGCATAGAACAATCCAGAGTAAGTGCCTCTTATGTCTTCCTGTAGTTACTCTGGATTGTAGGGTAAGATGATCAAGACAGGGAACCTCAGCCTCTACTCTCAGAATAAAAGCACTAGGTATAGTCTATTCCACAGCAGAATACTGTGCCCATGTATGACTTAGCTGCCACACTAGTAAGATTGATGCCAGACTAAATGAAACTACGAGGATCATAAGCGGTTTTATAAAATCTACTTCTACTTTCTGGCTCCTCATTTTGAGCCACATGGCACCACCAGCCCTACGAAGGCAGGATGCCTTTGAAAGAATATAACAAAATTATGAACAACCCACTTCTACATGTGCATGCTAATGTTCCTCATTTATCAATTGGCAGGCTTAAATGTAGGAAGTAATCTCTGGCACTCGCACAACAGCTGTCTAACAACTTTGACATCAACACATATTGGAAAGCTAAATGGGTTGCTGAACACCCAGATGCAGGCAGTATGACCTTGTATGAAAAATGCCAGGTTTTGACCTATGTTGCCAACATCGGTCAACACTGAACAGGATCCATACCCAACATGTTGACTGCCAGGATTCACTGTTTAAGTGGGGTCTACCACTTGTATCTACTCCTCCGTGTGCCTGTGGTGTTCTTCAACAAAATAATTCATCACATTGCGTCCAAGTGTCCAAGAATGGCTGGGTGGACTAGACAAAACATCTGATTTAACATAAGTCCATGTATTTGCCATATACTAAATAAATTTCTACTGGAACAGGGATGGTTTTAGCAATCCAGAACAATTAATTACCCAAATAAATTATATGTTTTCAAAATTAATCTTGCAGTCTTGAAAAAGACTTGTTGAAATTAATGGAACATAAGTGCACAGGCATTTATATCCTATTATTTTTTGTAATGCCTGGGCTTTTGTGATGGTTGGGCTTAACTGGCCAATGTCTTGTATGTTGGAGAAGCTCACTACCACATTTGAGAAACCTTGAGCAAAGGTCCTCTGCGTGAACAGAATATAGCAGTTGCCTAGCTGCTGAGAAAAAGAAGAGAAGAGAACGGAGTAAGTGTTGTGCTGTTTAGAAAAATCTGCGTATGGCTGCTTCATGGGAATAACACCAGTGAATACCTTTTAAATGAAGTCTGCCTCCCTTCAGGGATTACAGCATTACTTGATCAAAGTCCATTAGAAATAACTTTTGGCAATACAGCTATTCTCTGTAAATCTTCATTGATGATATTCAAGAAATAAATAGTGATTCCAAGGGCATTCTGCAGAAGGAAAGGGCTGGGGCCACTGTTGTGATGATGTACTTTACAAAAGGGTGAGGAAAACAATGATATATAAAATAATTGGGTTTTGGCTGATCAAAGTTTTGGCAAAGATAAAATAGATTTCTCAGAAAAAAATTTAAACCTGTTTGTACCCAGCAATTTGGCTCAGCTTGAATTAAAAAAAATAATGCAATACAGGCATCGTGCAAATTTAAACATTTTTTTTTGGCATTCCCAGCTAGCTCCATTGTCATCAGCTGCGGTGTGCTGACACCAGCGATGGAGTTAAAGAATGTTGGCAGGTCTTTCTTCTTGGTTGGGTTTCTTTTCTTAATGAAAGTCTGGGCAATCGGCATGTCTACCTGGCAGCATGTGGGGAGACACTTTGGTTGCAATTATTTCTAAGTTAAACTGTCTATTTAACCCTAGACACCAAATGAAAATTTGTACATATTTATATGGTCTATTTCCATTATAATGTGCCTACAAATTAAATGCAGGAATACTTGGCAACATACATGATCGTGACTCCCCCCCCCAACCATCACATATGTTACAATTGAAGAATATGTGGTGGTAGCTATGAAGGATCTAGTTCCATGTGGTATGTGACTGTTTAAAGAAACCCCAGCAGTTCGTTCGTTCGTTCGTTCGTTCGTTCGTTCGTTCGTTCTCTCTCTCTCTCTCTCTCTCTCTCTCTCACACACACACACACACAGAGAGAGAAAAAGGAAGGAAGAAAGAAAACAGAAAAGAAGAGAGTTGGACGTAGGAAAGTGAATTAGGTTATCAACAATCCCAAATGCTGGATGAAAGGCTGACACACACAGCAGACTTGCGGTGGGAGAATGGACCGTGCCATTTCATGTAGCGTGCAGTCCATTGTGTTAAAAAAGCCATGACCTCTTCTCTGATGATTGAAAAACCCCTGGAGAACTATGTGCTAACCTTGAACCTTTGTTAGCCATGCTTGTTTTCATTTGCAAAAACTTTGAAATAAAAATAACCTTAAAATAAGAAGTGGGCTGTCCCCAGTACAGACAGTCTGTACTGTCTGACATGGTGCAGATAGTTCTGCCATCTCAGTATTGTGTAATTTCATGTGTAGATCAGGTTGTACATGCTGACCAGGCTTAGCATCCTTTTCAATACTTTATTAATAACCCTCTCTCTCTCTCGTTTTGAGTGGAGATATTGATTCAGCCGAGCACCATAAAGCTGACATTTTCAGAAAGGTATATTTACACTTGTCTTGTTTTTATATCTATTTAATTGCCACTGCTTTCCCCCTAAGAATCTAGGTGAAGATGCTGGAAATTCTCTGTTGGAGAACTTATGGCTCTCACACAAATAACCATTGCCAAGGTTCTCTGGAGAGAGGCAGACAGGATCAGCGGCGTCACTTGGGTGGTGCGGCTGGTGCAGGCAGCACCAGGTGAGGTGCCACTGCAGGGTGATGCACCGGAGGAGTTTGAGACTCCTCTGGTGTGTCCATGCCTCAGTGTGCCCATTTGGGCCTGCTCAGAAGCCTGGACATGTGCAATCCACGCCTTTGCCTGGCCATTCGGCCTTGCTGCAGGAACAGAGCAGCAGCTCCTGGCTGCTGCTCTGCCTCTGCAGCAAGGCCAAAAGGCTGTACAGAGGGAACTGCGCATGTCCAGGCCTCTGGATATGCGCAGTGGGAAACTTCCACTGCGCATGTCCAGAAGGCTAGACATGCACAGTCCTGGCCTCTGCCCAGCCATTCGAGCCTGCTCTGAGGTGGAGCAGTAGCTCTTGGCCCCTGCTCCACCTTGGAGCAGGCCTGCATGGCCGGGCAGTGCTTCGACTGGCTTCAGAAGATACTGCGCAGGCGTCTGTTCCGTCACCCCTGGACAGGATTATAGATCAACTTTACTGACTTGAGGAACAGGTGAATAAGATATATATTTGAGTGGCTATTAAAGATAAACTGCACAACTACACTGGTCTAACAAGGAAAGTTGTTATTATTTTCAGAGAAAAAAGATCTGATTTTCATGGCTCCTTTTTGCCGTTATAAAGTGACCCTGTGAGTATCTTTTTACTTTTTTCATCTTTAAGTGATGTTGTCATGCTATCTAATCTGATTTTTTAAAAAACAATCCTGGCTATGTTCTCAGAATTTCTGAAGCACCTGTACATTTGGCGTGTAAGGAGAACAGAGAGTCAAGTCTTAAATGTGCATCCCCAGCTGCTTACTGGAAAGTTCTTGCTTTGTATGTGTCTGGTTTTCCTTCGGCGGCAGCACTGGAATTAGTTAGGAAATGTTTGTCAGAGTGCCATGAGCTATTTTATTTTCCTGAACCGTGCACTCTTATTGGAGCCATCTCCTGATGGTTAGGGCAATGTACTCTTGTATAACTGCACTCTGTCTCTTTGACATCAGTCATGCAGGGCTAGCAGGAGATGGTCCTCAGACTGAAGGAATTGTTTTCAGGCATGGGAGCTTGTCAAAAAGTGGCCATTTAGGTTTTATTCCCTGACAAAAACAGGAGGCAACAGGAGCAGCACATGCATTGAGAAAGGCATTGCTTGGCATTAGAACTGCATTGGCATTGGCATTAGAGCTGAAAGGCATTGCTTGGCATTAGATATATCCCAAACCCTTAGATTTTTGAGGTGTAGACTGGTGATGATGTTATGAGTGTCACAAAACTGCAAATACTTGAAGAATTTATGTTTGGGATGGTTGTACCAGAAATCTGTTACTTGAGCATAGCCCAGGTGTGGCCCCCAAATGGCTTGAGATTTATCCCCCCTCCCACAGCTTAAACAAGGACATTTTTTGCACTGGCAGTTCTACCTCCTGTCATCCATATTCATCTCTCTCTCTCTCTCTCTCTCTCTCTCTCTCTCTCTCTCTCTCTCTCTCTCTCTCTCTCGTACCCTTGTTTCCAGATAAGAAATAATTCTATCTGGAAGCCGTTTTTTAAACATTATCTTCCCACACACATGCAAACACATAGGTATACACCTATCACATGGCATCAGAATTGTTGGCGTGAGCCCTGTTTTCCTTGTCTGATCACTGAAAATCAAGCTATCATCCAAGAAAATCAGAATTATAAAACACTTCCAATCGTGCTGCTGTTCACAGCAAACATTACAAAGCCACTCCAATACTTCAGTACTCTCTCCTCTAGAGGAAGCCTGAACCTAGGTGATGCTATGCCACTGGAATTTCTTACTGCTTGGGAATTGGGACAGGAGTATGGGACAGGAGCATCAGTTTGCCCCACTTTCTTAGCCTCTGTGTAGTTCAAAAGTGGCATATCATTTTCTGAAATATACCTGTGTGTTGTGGTCTTAAAATGAAATCTCAACAGTGCAATTTGCAAAACACTATTTTATTGCAGTGTGTAGCCTAGCCTTAAGAAAGGTTTGGTCCTTAAAGTCTTCTCAACTGCAATCAAATTGTCCCTTTAAATTGTCCTTAAATTTCAGCAATATGATTAAACAATAAGGGTATTCTCTGCAAATGGCTCTGAAAGAGTTGGGAGAGAAAGTCATTCAGAGCCCTGTTTCTCTTGCAGGGAAGGAGGTGCTAGCATAGTGTGAGTTGGGTGGTGGAAGGGGTATTCAACTCTTTCCTGTCTGCTAATTCTCCACACCCTCCCTCCACAAGCCCCTCTCCCACTGGGGTGGTTTAAATACTTTTTTCCAGCCATCTCCAAAAGTGGAAATAAACCCGGTAGAAAAGAAGAAAAAATAAGTGACCTCAAAGGTGTTCACTGGGGAAAACTGATGGGTGCAGGAAGGGTAAAGCTGTTCTTCCCAACTTGTTTTCAATGAGACAACAGGTGTAGGTTGTTTTCTAACTAGTGTAGGTTATACTTTTAGACTACTAGTGTTGGACAGAATATGCATGACTTGTGGAAATGATCGTACATTAAAAACAAAATTCATTGGGAACTACTGACATAACTTCTATAGCATCACTATTTGCCCCGCAGGTGTAAGAGATGAGTAAACTGAACCTAAAATGTATTTGAGAAAGTTGCACCTGATTGAATTTTCATTGCAGAAAAACATAGTGATGAATCTTCTAGTGCTATGGTTCTCATAATGTTGGATCACCACCTGTTAGTGTTAAGGTTTCCCCAAGGGACAGGCCTTTAAGGGGCCATAGGCCTAAAATTCAAAGCAACTGCCTACTTCCATGTGGATCTGACATAAAGATCTTATGATAGCACCTGCTCTGCATGCCACCACCAGTACAAGCTTAGCTGTCATGTAAGGGAGGAAGGGCCTTCGAGTGTTTACCTTCTGATGGCTGCTCTCTGTCTCAAAGACGGACATATTTTTCCATCTTTCAGCCCATTGGGAGGCCTCTGAAGACCATCTGTTCATGCTTTTTGTGCAAATAGTTGGAAGGTGGCAGGCGCGAAGTGCGTCTTTTGTTTCCTGGCTGAAGTTGTGTTTTGTGGCGCTGTTTTTGTTTCTGACGGTTTGCTTAAAATGCTGTTTTTTCTTCCTTCAGTGTTTTGTTATAAAACATCTTGGTCTCAAAACAAAAGAAGGTCTAAACCTTGCATAGATGAAGAAACCGGCTAACAATGGATGTCTTCTGTCTTTGGGGACAGTTGGGCTCCGTTTCTGTGTCAGTTGCTATGGTTTAGGATTTTGTCCCCGAGTTCCCCCTCTTACAGCCATCTGTGGTCCTTCTGAACTAAATCACGCATAGCATGCTATTTTAATGTTTCTCCAACGAGAAAGAGAGAAAACATGCAATAATTATTTAAAAATAAACACCAGAGGGGCACAGGCTTGTGTTCTTTGGCATTGTGCATATCTGGATGAAATCATTGTTCTGAAGAGGGCTGCCAATATCTCGTTTCAAAAGCCTGAGGTTTGGAAGAGGCTTGCATCCACCGAGCAAGTTTGTCAGCACCAGGAACCGCAAGCCACAGCCAACCATCCGTCAGTGGCAGTGGCTTGGAGATGAAGCTGTCTCGTGGGCAAATAGGACTCCCTTTGTGGTTGAAAAAGCACCTTGGGGACTAGAAGGTCCCAGTTTTTTTAAGATCGTGATTCAGATTATCAGCTCTCTGGCAAGCTTTCTAGCTGGAAACTATTTGTCGAGAACAGGGTCTCTCCAATGCAACACATATGAATGATTTTGGATTTTCCTTCCCATAGTTCAGAGTTCTGCTTGCAGGCCTCCTTTGGGAATACTTGTGCCACTTTATACAAATGGTACATTAGTAGAGTCATTGAATTGGTTTTGCCACTCAGTTGTAGCACATGATGCACCTATGTTTGTATTTGTAATTTCTGCAATTCTATAACAAATAATCTAGATTTCCATCGTGACTCTAAATAGTTCCAAAAATTTTCCTCTCTAGAAACATTATTGCTGTGTAAAGTCTCTCTCTGTGTGCTTGTGCTTGGGTGATTGTTAAGCCCCCATTTTGCTAGTTAGAATAGCTCCTAGATGCAGACTTGATCCCTAGATCAACCATTTGCTGCTGATCTTTATTCAGCAGGACAAAATCAGTACTGTACAGTATTTACATTGTAGCTACTCCAGGTTTCAAATGGTTTGTCAACAGCAAATGCAGATTTAAATGCTATTAGCTCCTTTCCCCCTTTATTGGGACAATTTATATCTAGTCACTGAAGATCTTTCTGTTGATCCTTGATCTGTTGGGTTCCAGTTTTCCTGTCATGTACAATAGAAGATTCTAGAAAGTAAATCCATTTCAACAAGATGAGAGCTTCTCTACAGGATGACCTTTGGCTCGCCCCAACTTTAGAGCAGCCCAGGCAATGTTATGGTGAGCATTTCTCAAAGACTTGCAGGTACATCTTTCTGAGTAAAACATGATCATCTGGTGAGCAGTATTCTGACCAGATGTTTTTGCCTGCAATTATTTTTCAATGCTGTACTGGCATGTGCAGAACTAAGCAACATATCTGTGTCTGGTTTTGGAAAAAAGGAGAATGATTTGTTTTTCATCACAACACTTTCTGATGCACAGTAGCCCTTGAGGAGCTGCAACCTTCCTTCCCTCAGAACCAAAGTCCCTCAGTCAATCAAAGTAGATCTGCTCAGTTTTAGCCATGTTTGTCAGCCAGTTGTTAGCAGAGGAAACTGTTCCTTGCCAATCTGTGGGAAATGAGTCATGAAAGAAGCTCAAATGCTGGGGACAAGTCCAACATGAGTCTGAAACAATGTTCACGATGTTTTGGAAGAGTTATTTTTATGAAGATGTTGGCCCAGGACGCTGTCTCTTGATTGTGCTCCCCGATCTTTCCCTTTCCCCATTTTTGTTCAGACCTGTGCTTTGATTTATATCTGTAAACAGATCCCCTTATTTATGAAGAAGTAATGTCTCAGGGGGTCACCAAGGCCCCAGCCGCTCCATCGTACAGAAAGAGACATTACCTAAGAGATGCATGAATCAGAACCAGAGCAGATGGAGGGAGCTGTTTTTCAACGCAAAGCCATTTAACTTCTGGGGAAGGATGCCCAAAAGACAGGGAGGGACTGCTGGTGTTGGGGCTGCCGAGGAGCATGATTTCTGGATGATATGAAGAGCTGAACTATGTCTGAAGGATTATTAAAACTTTACATAAACCTATGTATGTGAGATATCATTTTGAGCTTCTCAGGAAAGTTAGTGGATCTTACATTACTCAGAGCAGGACATAGCTAAAACAGGTTAAAAACAGGTGGTTGGTATCTGAAGGAGCATCCTACTGTTCGTGTCCTGAAGACAAAATGAAGTGCTGGAGCATAGAGAGTTATAAAATGAGAGTGCAGGAGGGGGCAGCCAGGTGTGTGTTAAAGGAGTTTTCTCATTGTTGGCTATATGGGAAAAGAGCACATCAACATAAGCAAGACTCCCTGTCCATAGCCGTTAATAGGAATAATATGCATGTGCTTCCGCTTATTTGTGTACACCATTCCGTGAATTGAAGCTCAAATGGACTCATGGGATCATCTAGTCTGTGGACACTTCCATAGAACCATAGACTATTCTTCATTAATTGAATCAAGGAACTTTCCTGAACAGAGGTGGAATATGGATATTTTAAAAGGTACCAGATTTTGCTCTCCTTCAAAATTTCTGATTTTGATAGAATTTCTGATTTTGTTATCAAGATCTAACAACATTGGGCTGTATCCAAAGGAAGTTAGCCGTGACTAAGCATCATTGAAATCAATGAAACAAGTTGCTCATGTCTACCATAAGCACCACAGTTTTCAATAGGATTCAGACATGACTGAGGATTCACTCCTATCCAATTTTACAGCTGCGCCAGTGGACATGTACTACATCCTGCTATGGGGGTGGGGGGGGGGCAGTCACAGAGTCCTCCTCAAGGTATGGGAACATTTCTTCAGGGCTGTCAATAGCAAATGCACCATTGCACCATTGCTAGAAAGTTGGATAAGATTGAGCCCTTAGTTTTTTTAGACACAGTTTCTATATCCATTTGTATCTTCATGTGACAGTAGTTATTTCCTGAGGTAAGAGTTTTTAGATCCCAGAGGATAAATTCTCCCTTGAAGGTGGGAGACAAGAAGCCCAAGGGGAATCTCCTTTTTCTCCCTGTTGAATTACTGTGGATCTTTTGCATATATGCCACCATACATTCTTATGAATGGCCATTACCCTAGAGCAGCTATTTTCAACCACTGTGCCATGGCACACTGATGTACCACCAGTGATCTGCAGGTGCGCCATGGGAATCTGGTGGATAGTCGTTTATTAGGAGGGCCATTGGGGAATGTGAGGTGTCCACGAACAGCATAGCATGTATTGTCAATTGTAAAGAACTGATGGTCAATTGAAAAGTACTAAAATTGTTCTCTTTACAGTTTTAGTACTTTTGTCAAATGTACCATGAGACGATAAAAGGTTGAAAATAACTGAGCATGTAAAGCCTGAGGTTTCTTTAGCTAGAGGCAGATATACACTTCTCACATAACAAACTACTAGGCCACGCTGACCACAACATATGCTTGTGTTGAACATTGCAAGAGACGGCTTTTGTGACTTTTCTGGAGAGGCAGCATTATCTGCAGCCGTGGTATTTGAGCATTTCAGCCTGGGGACCCCCTTCTGAGAATGGCAACCTGAGAATTGCACCCCCCCCCCCCGAAGTGATGTTATGGATGAAACTGTCATTAAAGTTGGTCAGAGCCAGATTCCAAGATGGCTGCATCCAGATTTTCGCAACCCCCCTGGGGGGTCCTGACCCCCACTTTTTAAGACCACTGATCTATAGGCTGCTACCTTTATTTATAAATGCCAAGGGTTGTGGCTGTAACTGTAATTGGGTAGTAGTGCTCCCCCAAAAGCAGTTTTTTAACCCTTAATTCACTGAGCCTAATCTGTCTTGTCAAGTTTGTGAACCACTAAAAATTCTGTCACAACCCAGTGGTTGGCCACAGACCCACATTTTGAGAACCACTGCTCAATAGCATGGGTTGAATGCATTTCTTGGAGAGCTCCATGAAACCGAGAGAGCTAAGCCAGTGCTGCATTTGGCTGTATATGTCTCTGTTCTGGGATCTGGCATGGAATATATAACAATTCTGACAGGGTTTTGAGAACGCAGGCTTGTATATTTCTGGGAGGTGATAAAGATTCAGCCAGCCAAGCAATGAAATGAGGATCATTCACAGGCCTTGGACAGGGATCCAGATTTCTCAAGATGTCTTTCAAACAATGACATGAGTGGGCACAGCATTGCCATCTTTCTTGAAAGCAGAGGTTATATTTTCAGTGTGGGGAGGGAGGATGACACGAAAAGAGTCAAGAGACCAGTATGGTGCTCTAACAATAGCAGGTTTCAGAGCTTAATGTGATTATTTGTACCAAACCATTGAGGTTTTCTGGTTGGTGGAAATTAGGAAAATGCCATCAGTGCATTTTTCTTGCCTGCCTGAAATGTGGCTTGAGTGGTCAAAGGGATAGTACTATTCATAAGAAGGCATGAACAGTAAAGTCATGGAGTTAATAGGTGAATGGCTCAGGATCTGTATCAATTCAGGTAGTCTTCATTTAATTTTTCATGTTGCTATTTTCCTATGTGCTTAGTAAGCCAGTCTCCTTAAAGAGAATACAGATAACTGATAGACAGAGCTTCAACAGAGTTAGTGCCTATTACACATTTTCTGAGGGTTGAGTTGTAGTTTGTGTTATTCCATGTGAGTGGGACAGAAGAAATGAATGTGAATCTGTTTCTTCTTCCACCTCCATCTCACACTGTCTGCCTTTATAAAGCTTTGGAAAGCCTATTACTAGGTTGTCTTTTTCAGCCTCTCCTGAAACTAACTGTTCTTTCACCTCCTAACAATTGATGCAGTCTAGCTCTGGCTGAAGATCTGCTTTCTCTTTTCCATCTCCCTTCCACATCCTATCGTCTCTTACTAAATTGTGAGCAGCAGGAAGGAAACATTTTTTTAATGTCCCGTACAGCACTGGGTAAATGTGTGTGTATAATGTACCTGTGTATAAACTCTGATTCAATGCAAGTATGACATTTTCAAAATTGTTTCTTGCCTGTCTTAATGTATGTGGAATTTTCTTTTTTGATCTTTAGGCACAGCAAATTCAAATGCTTATTTTTAGTCTTTTGAGAACATGCCTTCATAAAGCAACAAACTCCTATATTTCCTAATCTTGTCTCAATTTATATAGTTGACCGGGTTTGCTGTGAAGCTAACAATGATTTGGTCCTAATAGCCTTCCCAGTCCCATTAATCAATCAATCAATCAATCAATTAATTAATTCACTTACTTACTATTCCGACTTTCTTGGCTGAGGCCAACTCACTTTTACCACTTTTTGCCATTCAACCCCGGTTTTCTCTTCTTCACTATTCCTTTCTTTGAAAACAGAAGTATACAAATAGTACACCTAACTTGACTCAAATTCTAGATGTGATGTTTTTGTTTACATTGGAAAAAATTTTTTAGTCATGTTTAACTTGTTAACTTTTTTTAGTCATGTGCAACTTTTTTTTTAGTCATGTTTAACCTTGTGCTCCTTACACACAGACTGGTTGTCCCTTAGCCTTGTTTTCCAGTTAGCCTCAACATCAGAAAATGGGGGGAAAGAAATTAAGAGAGCATGAAATGTCAAATCACTTATGCCATAGAAAGGAGAAGAAAGTTGACCAATATCTCCTGAAAAAATGATCTTGCTATGGTTAGCATAGATTCTTCTCCATTAAACATTCATTCACCATTTCTTGGCTTGAGTAACAGATAGGAAAGAGACTGAGAGGAAGGAAGAGAGGAAAACATGTAATCAGGATTTCATTGTTCCAGCTTTGTGCTGTGGATTATGTTTGTGGATTTCAATACTATTGAAAGATATGAAAAGTTAATGAAATAGAATAACACACCAGACTCCCCAAAATGTAGAACACCCAATAAATATGTAAGACATGACAAAATAAAAGCCCAAAACCTCATATATTGCTTCCATGTGGTTAATTTAAACATTATATTACTTATTCAATTTAAAACTATTACATATAATTTATTAATTACAGTAAGGCTACTTGCTGCCTGCCCACAAAGAAAAGGAGGACAACAAAGATTTTTTTTCCCGGCTGCAAGGTTAAAAGCTAGGACATGTCCTAGAAGAAGAGGACATCCAAATCTAATCTGCAGTTTGATAAATATTAAGAGCCTAATAAGATATAAGAAAAGATGGTGTCAGCTGTAAAACAGGGATTAGTGGAATGAGAACAGAGAACATTAATGAGAGCAATATGGGAAACAGGTTTTGGAGGACAAGAGGTTGACCCTGGGATGCTTTTGGGCACGCCTCCTCCCTTGGGAGAAAAATCCACATTGTGATTGTCTACTGCTGTGTCAAGTCATGATTAGTTTGCATGAATTGTTACACACAGGTTGCATGGATCTGCCTTTTGTATCAGATCTGCCATGGCCGTCTCCATGCTGTCTAAAGGTTTGTTTGATAGCCTGTCCCCAGGGGTGTTATGTGCAGCTTTGCTTTAATCCAGCCAAAGCATAACTGCTTTTGATTGGTAAAAGACAGTGACATGTAGGAGTAAGCTTCCTTGGCTTTGGAGCATTGATAAGACAGACTTTTGGCAGTCAATTCTGCTGGAGACCTGAGGTTTGTTGGGAATCTTGCGTTTTCTTTTCAGTTTAAGCATCTCTGCCACTCATAGCTCCTTCCACACCCCCTCATCTCCAAACAACATCTGGGATGAAATATTTGTTCCAATAGAACAAGTGCTCCAAACATGGCCTTGTAGGATATTGGATTACTGAGGCTAGATTTACTAGCATCTCTTGTATTTGTGGAGTCCACTGCTTTTGTCATGAAATTTGTACCATTAATCAAACAAAAAGTATTTGTGGAGAGAGAGGGTAAGGTCATACGGCCAAGATTTGGCAGCAGATAAGAATTGCGAGAAGCCAAGTCCTCTGTTCTTTTGACTTTTTGAAGGTTAGGTGGAGCCATTGAGGTTATTCCAGAAGATGTGGGTAAAATTCTGTCAATCACCCATAAGCTTCAATTATTTCAAACTTCCATTGTTTCAAACGGATTATGTTTGATTACTTCCATTGTTTCAAACGGATTATGACAACTTGGGGATAATGGATTTATATTCTTCACTTCTTTATTATTCTTCATATTTACCTTTCTCATTTCAGGTACATTACCCCTTATCTAGACATCCAAAATCCAGTCTATTCTGAAATCCAGATAGTTTTGTCCGAGACTTCTTTCCTGTAGTGTGAACAATAAATGGTCTTGTGCTCTTTCCCATATTCAGTGCAGTTCAGGCTGTAAGTTCTGTTCTCTGCTCTGTGGTGTGTTGTCTAGACGTTGTTGAAAAACTTCATAGAGGCAAGCAGATGTGCATATGCATAACAGTGAAGAGAGGAAACATTTCTCATTGTATTAATGCAATTATTCCCAATCCTGACAAATCAGAAATCCATTCACCTTCCCATCCCAAGCAGTCTGGATAAGATATAATCAAACTGCACCAAGTTTTCCTCATCTTGTACACAGAGGACAGGTAAGTGACTGGATCATTTTTTAGATCTGTCAAGGAACTGATGTATCAGAGGATTTTGCATTATTTTCATGCATACGAATTAACAAAAGGACACTTGAAAATGTTTCCTGGCTGTCATGATCATGTGATGAACTGGTTTATTGTTGTATTTTAAAAAAAGAGAGCAATTGATTGATGCAGTCCGTCTTGGCTTGTGGATGATGCATTCAATTACGTTCAGCAAAATAGAATATAACCATTTTGTAAACTCGAGCAATAAACCAGAGGAAAATGAGGACTGTAGCACAAATGCTTTCTAAAAAGTTGAAATCTTACTCATTTGCTTAAAGGAATGCAAGATGGGGATTGCTAGAGAAGCTGTCCTGAAGAAAGATGCCATAGTAGATATTCCTAATAATTCTCACCCTTGCACATAGACCTCATATGAAGCAGAGCATCCATGGCAGATCTCAACAAATGTAGATATTTATTTGGGAGACTATAACAGAATATAATGGATCACAAAGCAGGAAACAAATAAAATGAACTTATCAGGATGCCTAACATTCTTGTGTTTTAGTGTGATTTGTGAACACTGTGAACAAAAGACCAGGCAAGAAGTTTTCATTCTTTTTCAACAGTTTTCCCCCACAGCGACAATGCCTAGATGTTCTTCGGTTGTTGTGTTTGACTTCAGAAAAAAGTATGTTTGTGGTAATGCAAGTGCTGTTGAATGAGTTGTAAATGTGCTGCTGTACAAAGATTAAATGAAACTTATAAATCATCACAAACATCTGCTGCGAAATGCATGAAAAACTTAAGAGTTATAAGCAGCTTTGTGGGATTGCTAGATCCCAGGCCGATGAATTGCATTGGACAGTGTAAATATGCAGAACACACAGATCTCTAGGATGGCTTTCCTTTGTAAAATATAATATGTATGTGATAAAATAGAGTTTCTGAAACTGTGTGCTGTCACTTGATGGGGACCACCTGACTGTTGGTGGGCTGCAAAGTTTTAGCTTAGTGGTCTCCAAACTTTAAACTTCAGGGCTCCTGGACCTTGTGATCTGTGAGATGAGAAGCTGCACCTACTGAAATTCCCTCCTTTAAAGGTCTAGGAACCCTGAAGTTAAAGGTTTGGAGATCCTTGCTTTAGAATGATAATCTGATAGCTGAAAAAGCAAGTCCATGGACCCTATGGTAAATGAAACAGCCATTTTGCATTTTTACATGTGGGTACATGAACTTGCCTTAATCCACTGGAGAGGACTGGCTGAGAAGAATCTACTGACAATAGAATGGTCACAATCTGATGAACTCAGTGTCCCCAAAACACCGAAGGAGGAAGTCCATCCCACCCAGTTGATGAATGCATTGACCCTATGGAAAATGAAACATATTCGTGTTTATTCACAAGTAAGTAAACATGCTTTGGCTTGTGGTTCGATCAGAAGAAGAGGAATGCATGATCACCAGGATGGTCCCGATCTGATGAAAATAGAGTTCAAAAACCCCCACCTGAAAAGGTAAAAACAGAGGCTTGCACTGGTAAGGTGTTGGGTTCCCCCCCTTTTTTAGACATGTAAGCTAGATGGGTCCAACTTCTCTCCCTCCCTGTCCTCATCACTCTGGAGTTTTAATGCTGTTTAGAGAGAAGCTTTGAATCTAAAAAAAACCCATGCTGGATTTAAAATTGATTTTGTCCCAAATCACACTGAACAGGTTTAAATATAAGAACATAAAACTGAACTAGGCACTGATCTTACTGATTTTCTTTTTAAAGGGGAGGTTGAGGTTATTGCAGGTATGCTGTAGAAACAATTCGCTTCTTCGAACAGGGTTGGCTTCTCTACTTCAACCTTATTTAATTGTACATTTTAGGTGTAATTTAATTACTTGCAATTCTTTTAACAGCACAATCCAGAGTGAGGTCAGTGAAGAGAGCCCTAGCTGGGCTGCCCCAACTATTCTGAATCCAGAGCAGAAAGTTATGCTGCATCCCGAGAGTCAGGAAGTCTGGGCTGCCCTCATTGTTCCACAGCATGCTCAGTAGGCAACAAGTCAGTGGCACTGGGGAGGGCTTGCTCCTGAAGAGACCCCCTCAGATCACACTCAACACGGAACAGCTGTGGTGCCTGCCTTATAAGGAGTCCCTGATGAGATGCCAGGACACTCTACAGTGAATACAAGGGGCTTCTTCTTGGTGTGGCCTTCTCTATCCCCAGGTTAGTGGCTGCCGTAGTTGTGCCATATCCTGAGGCTGAGAGGCAGGGGTTTTTGAACTTAAGAACCCAAGAACCCAGCATTTTTGTCAACACTGCCATTCTTACGCTTGCTTAGGTGGGTCCTGGACAGATTGTCTTTCTAAAAAGTGAGCCTGAGCTAAAATGTTTGAGCACCACTGTTAGAATAAGTAAGCATATGAAATATATATGTGACATTATAAAGTTAGGTTTTATAAATTTAGTTGACAATATAAAGTTGACTAAAGGCGCAATCCAGAGTAACTACGGGGAGTCCTTGCTCCGGTGTAAGAACAATTTGCTCTGGATTGCAATATGAATTTCCCATAGGTTTTCACTAGGTGGTGCAGTAACTATGGGTGCATGTAATATCTCTTACGTGCTCCAGTAGTTACTCTGGATTGCAGGGCTACTCTCTGCACTTTTTTGGCGGAGGAGGGGAGAAAGTCACATAAATTGCTATTATTCTTGGAGTACCATATAACAAAACCTAGCCTGTCTGAATTTTGTGGCATTCATATTTTTATTGCAGAAATTACATAAATATTTGGCTCATCCATACCCAACTTGACAATTGGCTATAAGTTGCTGAAAAATGTGTCATCACATTATTCCTATAAAAATAAATCTTTGTGGTTTCCCTCCCCCACCTCCTTGGGTTTGCTGGCATTTTGTTCATTCATTAAGCCAGAAAGGGAATGATGTGAAACTCAACTAATAAAAGAATCCAGTGTGAGTTATGTTCTCTCAGCATGATTTAGTATTAATATACTTCACTCAAGATGGTCATACAAAATATCTACCAGTCAACATTTGCCCCTTACAGTCTGTTTTGTTTACATCAAAAGTACATCTTTAAGAAAGATGCAGCCAAACTGGAGCAAGTCCAGATGAGAACGACAAGAATGATCAGTGGGATGGAAGGGAAGCCCTACGAGGAAAGGTTGGGGGAACTTGGGATGTTCAGCCTGGAGAAGAGGAGGCTGAGGGGAGACATGATTGCCCTCTTCAGATAACTGAAGGGCTGTCATAGGGAGGAAGAGGCTCATTGTTCTTGACTTCCTTTGAAAGCAGAACTGGAATCAGTGGGTACAAACTGCAAGAAAGGAGATTCCGGTTTGATGTCAGGAATTTTTTCGGCAGTGGAACAGATTGCCAAGGGAGGTGGTGGACTCTCCCTCACTGGGGATCCTAAAGCAGAGGCTCGACAAGCACCTTTCAGAGATGCTCAGGAGAATTTCCTGCTACAGGCAGAGGGTTGAACTAGATGACCTACTAGGTCCCTTCCAACTCTAGGATTCTATGATTCTAACATTGTGAATGGGAAAGAATATAGTGGTACCTTGGATTGCAAGTAACCTGGATTGTGAGCGTTTTGCAAGATGAGCAAAGATTTATAAGAAGTATTTGCTCAGTCTATGAGCAATGTCTTGATGAGCTCTCCAGACTCATGGCATCTGGATCCCATGGGACTGGATGCTGGAATGCATCAGTGCCCAGCTGATGGGCATTGATGCATGCTGGCACCCCAGGGTTGATAATCTGAGTTCGTCAATTATCTGAGTTTCCACTATTTCTAATGGGAATATTTGCTTTCCTGTATGAGCATTTCGGATTATGAGCATGTTTCCAGAACAGATTTTGCTTGCAAACCAAGGTACCACTGTATTAGTTTATGTGCCTGCCATATAACTTTAAGGCTGCTACCAATTCTGCCAGCTTCTGCTTTTTAAAAATACAACTACATACAAAACTCTTTCATGTGGGAAGGGTGGCCCTTCCATTGTGAGAGACAGGGTCTCAACCTTTTTGGATTCAATTAAGTATATGGATGGCTTTGAATTTTGGAATGGAAGGTTTGGAAACTTCTCCAGTTTGAGATGCCAACATAATTGAGAGGCAAGCCAAACATCTCCCCAGCTGTGCTTATTATTGTCTTCAAATGTCCATATTCTTCGTTACCATTGTTTTCACTCCTCTTTTTCAGACTTGCTTGCAAGGAGCAAAGGGTGAGAAGAGCTAGGATGGTAAGAGAGTTGGACTGCCAAGATCATTTGCTGTGAATCTTTCTGGGTGACCGTGGGACAATCACTCACTCTCAGCCTGACCCACCTCACAGGGTTGTTGTGAGGACAGCAGGAGGGGAAGAACTAAAGCTTTGTAACATTTGTGTTGGCATGGAAAAGGCGGCATATAAACCTCTTAAATAAAATTTCTCAAAATAAACTTTGAAACAGAGTCTCTAGGAATTTTATTAAGGGTTACAATGTTTCTTTTGGTATCCTTCCCCTTCTCTGTTGGATCAGAATTCCTATGAATTAAGATATATAAAACTTTGTAGCCATATACAAAATGCGAATGTAAGTCTTCATACAACATATATATTTGCTGAGATTCCAGGAAATTTTTAGCCCACTCTTGATTCTCAGGTCCCTTCTTTTGACCCTGGCCCTGGGAACAAGTTCCTCCCTGCTTCCCCTCTCACGGGCCTTGTTTTGAAGCATGAGCAGGAGTTTTGCCAAAAGGAATGCAAACATTTGTAGTTTTTTCTTCCTTCAGGTTGCATCCATTCAGTCAGGATAAATTAAACTATAGATCCCATGATCCTTCAGAAACTCCATCTTTCCTTGTCACTACTTTCCACCAGCAAAGTCAGTGGGCAAATCTGAGGGGAGGGAAATGGGCAACTGGGGCAACTGGGGATGGTGGAAAGGTTGATTTGTGTGCATAGTCTTCTTTCTTTATCAGTACAAGTCAAAGCATGATATATGTGGGGGTGATCACAGGTGGAAGTGCTTTTTGTGTGCTGAGCTTTAATGTTCTTGTAACTTTACACACAGTTCTATTCGCCAGTGGGGTCACTAGGGAGTGCAGGGAGTGCGATCTGCACCAGGTGAAATGACCGGGGGTGACATGTACTGGGGGACCCAAAAAATGATGGTGCATCATGTCTTATACATTTAGATTTGTGCTGAAGAGCAGAAATTGAAATAGCATCTTTCTATCAAAAGTTTTGCCCAAAATACTAACAAAAATATGCATTGAACTCTATGGAAAATGATCCATATTGCGGCTTTACTCATGAGAAGGCAAATGTGTTATAGTCTATTGGCGAGGGCAGGCTGAGAGGAATCCAAGGACACCAGAATTGTCCTAACCCTGATCCCCACAAATCCCCCCCAGAAGGAGGTCCCTGATGATTGCATTGAAATTCATTGAAAATGAAAGTGAACTGCACAGCCGTGTTTACTAGCGGGTAAGCAAGCATGCATTGGCTGGTATGGAAAGTCAGTTCAGAGGAGAGCAAAACTTCCAAAATGATCCTGATCAGGGACAGGACTAGATTGTTAGAAAAGTGTCACCCTTGCAGGGGGTAACACCCCTAGTGACCAAAATGGCTAAAAACATAGTTTGTAGAAATAATCCCATCATGTTATATACTGTTTGATGCGTAATTTACATCAAAATGCAGAGAAACAAACTACTTTGAAATATCTTTATTCTTTTAAAATATGTGGCTTAAAAACCAGTGGAGGCAGGGCAATGGCACATAACCATGTCCACCATTCAGGTTGTTGCCCTGCCCAATGCATGGGGTTGACAAGTGGGCCTCCTGCACCAGGTGATGTGAACCCTAGTGATCCCCCTACTAATCACTGTGAATGACATGTAGCATATGTCTTTTAAAAAGAAAAAAATGCTTCTGAACCAAAGCTAAAGACCATAGTCCCTTCCGCAATACTAGGGAAAGATGCAGAGGATACTGTGTAGGGTTCATAACCTCGCTGTTAGAGCATTGTGGCAATTTCCTTTCACTTGGTCCCATTCATCATTCCATTTGAAGTGAAAATGCAAGTGGTGAGTGAACAAGTGTGTAATTTCCAGAGAGCGAGAAACTGGATTTTCGTGGCCAATAAATCCTGACTGAGTTCATTAGGTGCTAGAAGAGTTTGTACACACCTGTGAGCACTAGGTGGCACTCCTGGACCATGTGCTTCTAGTTTGCTATGACTTGAACAAGGAAAGGAAGCATTTCCATTGATGTTGCAAATAAGAAATGATCATGTTCAACAAGAGTATATCTATATATATAAAAAAGAAAAGTCACTCACTGACTGACTCACTGACTCATCACCACCCTGCCAAAACCGCTGGGCCCAGAAGTGTGAAATTTGGGGTGAATGTTCCTTCCGTGACGGAGGGGTGCACTAAGAACCGGTTTTTGGAAATTCCAACCGGAAGGGGGTGAAAAGGGTCATAATGCGTTTTCCTCCCTATACTTTGCATTGAGAATTGCTGACTCATCAACATTCCTCCCCAACTGCTGGGCCTGAAGCGTGGAATTCTGGGAGTTCCTTCTGTCACCTGAACTCCCACCAAGAACCATCTGGAGAAATTAACCCTTCAGGGGCTGAAAAGGGGGCAACGTGTTTCTGTCCTATACTTAACTTGGAGACTGAATAACATCCAGCCAATTTGGTCCTCTCTGCCTGGTGCACTGGGGGTTGTTGTTCTCTGGGAAGAGGTTGCACTGGCGAGGATGCTGCACATGGAGGAAAGTTGCGCATGGAGGAAAGTTACGCATCAGCGGATGATGCGCATGGGGACAGTTGTGCATGAGGGGAAGTTGCGCATGGGGGGAAGTTGCACATAAGGGGATGATGCGCATGGGTGGAAGTTGCACATGGGTGGAAGTTGCGTATGGGGGATGATGCATATGGGGGGATGATGCACATGGGGGATAATGCGCATGGGGGAAGTTGTGCATGGCGGAAAATTGCGCATGGGGGTTGATGCGCATGGGGAAGTTGCATATGGGGACATGATGCGCATGGGGGAAAGTTGCACATGGGGGATGATGTGCATGGGGAAAAGTTGCGCATGGGGAAAAGTTGTGCATGGGGTTGATGCGCCAGGGTAAAAGTTGCGCATGGTGGAAAGTTGCGCATGGGGGAAAGTTGCGCATGGGGGAAAGTTGCGCATGGGGGAAAGTTGCGCATGGGGGATGATGTGCATGGGGGATGATGCGCATGGGGGTTGATGCGCATGGGGGAAGTTGCATATGGGGACATGATGAGCATGGGGAAAGTTGCACATGGGGGAAAGTTGCGCATGGGGGAAAGTTGCGCATCGGTGGATGATGTGCATGGGGAAAAGTTGCACATGAGAAGAAGTTGCACATGGATGATGCGCATGAGAGAAGTTGCACATGGGGGATGATGCGCATTGGGGATGATGCACATGAGGGGATGATATGCATGGGGATGATGCGCATGGGGGGATGATGCGCATGGGAGGAAGTGGCACATGGGTGTTTCTCATCCCGTGGGGGGATGGCATAGGGGAAAATGTTACACCCGCAATGCAGGTACGCTTTTTGCTAGTTAAATTATAATGACATACAAAACAACTACAATTTGCTATGAGTTTGAAAGAAGTTGAGCAAAGTACTTCAGGTGCAAAACAGAGCCCTACAAATGAATAACAGCAGAATTAACATAAGGAGGACATGAGATGCAGAAATTTCCAGTTGATGTTTTAAAACCTGCAGAAGTTTGGAGGAACATTTTACACATGCGTGTTTGTGGAGTCTATTTTTCCAGAATAATATACAGTTCCCTTTCTCTGCAGTTGAAGTAAGCCTCATTCTCCAAATTCTGGTGATCATCCTTCACTTTAACTAGCGGCTTATGTCCACTGAAGGTACACAAAGAAATGTTGGGTGGTACATGCAGCACCCACTATCTGGCTGTAAGACTGCAACATGAATTTTCAGTGGTGAAAGGAACCTCAAGCCACTGAAGGAGAATAACTTCTGAGCACAAGAAAAATTTTGCCTGCCCACCCTGAGCCTCTTACCAACCTTGGAAGCTCCTGTCATGTTCTCCAACTCCAAAAGTAACTAGTGATGATGACACTGCCAGTTATTTCCAATACTGTTTCCAAGGATAGTACAGCCAGTGGTAAATTTGAGTTGGGTTGAGAAATGCTACTTTAAATGAATGTCTTGGTTGCACATGTGCACGAACATTTTGCTTACATTTTGGGTTCATTTTCCACGATGATGTTCTGAAAAGTGCAGAAGGAAATATTGGATCCTTTTAACAACATGGACTATACATCAACATGATCATATTCCCAGAAAATATTAAAATGTTAAACTATTGCTGGCTATGGAAACTAGCTATTTGAAATGATTTTTCTTACAGTTTTGCTGCATCATGCATTAATGCCTACTCCCCCAAAATATGATGGCACACGTGAAGACACTTCTACCAGCTCACTCAAACTCAGAAAAGAACATAAGAAGAGCACCTCTGGATCAGGCCAAAGGTCTATTAGTCCAGCTGGATAGCTGCCACTTGCCTGCAGCAACAATATGAGTGGGTCCCAGTTCCTGCGATTCAGCTGAATTATATGTTGCTCACAACTATGCCCATAAACAGCAGTATTTGACTGCAATCCTATACATACTTTCCTGAGAGTAAGTCCTATAGAACAGAATGGGATTTACTTCTGAGCAGACATGCTTAGAACTGCACCCTTTGTTCCAGCTCTAATTTCAGCCCTTTCCTTCTGTACTGGGCACCCAAACTACTCAGTGTGGGAAGTGATGCTTGAGCATGGAGGCTAGTCAGCATTGAAGTCATTCTGATGGGCATGATGGGTTTTCATCTTATACAGTGGTACCTTGCTTAACAAGTGCATCGCTTAACAAGTGTTTCACATAACAAGCAAAATTTTCCAAGAAATCTTGCTTCACTTAACAAGTTCCACTTCACTTAACAAGCAAGCCACCATGGGCATGCATGCTATGCAGCCCTGACGCTCCGCACAGAGGCTCTTTAAAAGGGCTGCTGGCCAACGCTGCTGCCTCTAACTGCCTCCAATTTGGCAGCAGTTGCCTGGAGGTGCCAGAGGCAGCTGCCCCCAAGTGCCCCCACTGACCACCTTGAACCTCCAGCAGCAGCCCAGGTAAGCCTCCCAGGTGTTAAATTGTCTTTGATTGCAGTCTCCTAACTATGTCTTCTCAGAAGTAAGCCCCATTGTGTTAAATGGGGCTAACTCCCAGGAAAGTGTCTTTGATTGCAGTCTCTTAACCATGTCTTCCCAGAAGTAAGCCCCATTGTGTTAAATAGAGCTTCCTCCCAGGAAAGTGTCTTTAGGATTGCAGCCTAAGTAGACTTCATAGGATCATGCACATTGAATGCATGTTTTGAATTCAATTCCAGTGTTTTGTCATCATTTTTACATCCAGTTAATATTTTTATATGAATATTTTGGGGGATGTGGAATCAATTGTCTGAGTTTCCATTATTTCCTATAGGAAAAGCCTCTTCAGTTAAAGAGCATTTCACTTAAAGAGCATGCCTCCAGAACGAATTAAGCTCTTTATGTGAGGCACCACTGTACTTACAAACGATGCCTTTTAAAAACCATTAAAAATCATTCATATACTGAAGCAAGCACAGGAACATGTAGTCTCTATTACACCAAACCAATTCATTTTCAAATCCCAGCCCACAGACTGAATCCAGGATTTAAAGGTAGCTCTTCTTTGTGTGAGATCTCCCCCAGTTGACGTAAAGGTCCCTCACTCTGTTTAAGAGGTGGGGAAGGGGGAAAGCAGCATTCTGCTCCAATCATATCCAAAAACTTTCACTTATTTCCAGCCTGGGTAGCTCTGCCAGTGATCTGCAGGGCTCCCAAAGGCTCCCCAGAGCTTGGCATAATCTGGCAGGGTCCTCAGGGAGGCAGAAAATTACCCCCCCCCCCATTCCTCTGCAGGCATGCAATCCTAAGGATCACATCAGTGCCACAGATCCTTCCCCACAAAGACTTAGGGATTGAGTAAATATCACCCTCAGTTTTAGTACTACTGTAGTAGTTGGTGTGCCTTTACTTCTTTCTGTCCAGACCACTAGTTTGTGCAAACACCTTTATACTGGAAATGTCCCTGCGCCCAAACTTGTTTTATTGGAAACACTGTACCATTCATGCCAGAGAACAGTTCTAAAGGTCGGGCATTTACTGAGATCCTCTATTCTAAGACTTGATCAGTCTTGAGCTTTGTTATTTTGCAATACTAGAACTGTCCAGTGAAACTGATTGGCAGGTGGACTTGGAACAGGTTAAATGAATTCAACACAAAACTAATCTGTGGAATTCACTGTCATAATATTCAGTGATGGCCACTTGCTTAGATGGCTTCAAAAGGATGTACCATGGAGGACAAATCTATCAATGGCTACTAATCATGATGGCTATATGCTATCTTCAATACTATGCCAGTTTACCAGAGGGACCAATGCTGGGTCAGCAGTAATCCAGACTGTTGGGTATGTGAATCCCTGCAGGATTAGCAGGGCTAAGCAGAGTAGTTGTGCAGAGGATGAGAGGGCAGCAGCACAAAGTAAACACACAGCTGTTTATAGTTCAAGATAACTATATTGTTCAAAATGACAGGCAGAAGATAAGTCAAGTAACACAGTCCAAGGTCAAAGCAGTAGATCAGTCATATACATACATCCAGTTGCAGGGTTATTCCAATCTCAGTAATCCAGTTAAACAGTCCACAAGTCAGTCCACAGATACAGTCCAGTCTTTCAGAGTATCAAACAGTAATAATACTCCTCCTCAGTAACCCAACACTTTGCAATAATCTCATACACACTTAAATATAGTGAAACACCAATCAGTTAGAGATATTGCAGTCATGTGACCAGTGACTCAGCACTTCCAATTCTGCTGAATCATGCTGTAAGAGCAGTTACAGATTGCATCAGCTAGATTGCATCAGCCTTCTGCAGTATTGCATCAGCCTTGAATCAACTTGCCTGACCAAACATGTTTCATCACTAGATTCAAAACCTAACATTCTCCTCCTTTGGACAGGTAAGTTGTTCCTTTACAGTTTAAGATAATATGCATCGTTTTATACAGTTTTCATATACATATACCATACAGTTCACAATGCTCATTGTGCTTAGCAATGTTTTGTGCCTTTGTAAAATGGTCAGCAAAATTATTTTCTGTAGCACAGTATTCTAAACATATTAACCCATTTTTCACACTTTCTCTCATATTGTGGTATCTTATATCAGTGTATCTTGATCTAGATTTCACAGCAGAAGAGTTAGCCATGGATATAGCTGACTGACTTCATATACAGTAATTGGATAGTCAATATTTATTTCTAGATCTTTTAACAGTTGTTTGTACCATATTAGCTCATTACATAGGTAAGACAAACAAGAAAATTCAGATTCTGTAGTTGAAACTGCCAAATGTTTCTGTCTCAGTGATTTCCATCCTATAATTGCATTAGCAAGAAATATAGCTATTCCCAAAGTAGATTGTCGGGTAGTAGGATCAGAGGCAAAACTTGCATCAGCATATGCACTCAATTTCACTTCTCCTTTTGGTACAAGATACAAAGAATGATTCCTAGTTCCTCTTAGATACCTTAACACTCTTTTAGCTGCTTGCCAATGTTTTTGAGTTGGCTTAGAGCAGTGTCGAGCCAGCTGATTCACACTATAACAAATATCAGGTCTTGTCCAGTTTCCAATGTAAGTTAAACTTCCTATTAAAGACCTGTATATATCTGGATCAAACAGTGGACTTGGAGAGTCATCATTGTTGTATTCCAGTCCCATAGGGGTTTTTGCTGGATTACATTGTTCCATGTTATACTTTTGTAGAAGTTGCATTATTTTCTGAGTTTGAGATAGTTTGTATCCCTGTTTTGTTTCAGATCTATCAACTCCTAAGTACCTTTTGATTCTACCAAGATTTCTCAGTGAAAATTTCTTTTCTAGCTTCTGAATTATTTCATTAGCTTCAGAGTCAGTTTTGGTTATTATGGCCAAATCATCTGTGAACAAAAGCATGATCTGTTTGTTTTGTTCAGTATCCTTTGTAAATAGACATGGCTCTGCTAGGCCAGCTTTAAAACCTAGCTGTAATAAAGCATCAGTAATACAAGTATTCCATTCATAACCAGATTGTTTTAAACCATACAGAGATTTTTTCAGTAACCAGCAATCTTTTCCAGTATTTGCAGTTACACCTGGGGTTTTTTGCATATAAATTACATGCCTAAAAGGAGCATTCAAGTAAGCAGTTTCTATATCACAATGAGTTACAATATATTTATGTTTTGCAGCCCATAGAAGTGCAACCCTTAGCGATTCAGAGCGTAAACATGGTGAAAACGTTTCATCATAACAAGCAGAGGTTTGTGAAAACCCTTGAGCAACAAGTCTAGCCTTGCATTTAGTTACACCATTTACTCCTTTTTTCAGTTTAAACACCCCTCTGCAGCCAATAGCATGCTCACCAGGAGGCAGTACAGCATCCTCATAGACTTGTAGTTTCTTTAAAGACTCAGGCTCATTGTTAACAGCTGTTTCCCAAGCATTTTTGTCTTCTGGTGACATGGATTGCAGATCATTATAGGATCTTGGCTCTACTGATACTTGACAAATTGCACCAGGACTATAGCGATCTGGAGCTTTTCGTTCTCTGGTGGAGCGTCTCAGTGGTACAGGCTCCTGTTGTACAGAGTCTATTGG
This sequence comes from Cryptoblepharus egeriae, assembly GCA_030015325.1. NCBI lineage: Eukaryota > Metazoa > Chordata > Lepidosauria > Squamata > Scincidae > Cryptoblepharus > Cryptoblepharus egeriae. The sequence goes on from JAREYC010000001.1 coordinate 133,001,778, forward strand.
ACTTAGCCCCTCTTTTGTTTCTTGCTCCTCCTCTCCCAAGACCCGAGAGTGAGGGGTTAAAGCTGAACTTTCAGTTTTGGTTTTTGTAGCCAATTTGTTGCTAGACAATGAGATAGGAGATTCAGGATTTCTTTTTCCAGGAATGTCAAAGTCTAAGGAATAATGAGGCACAAATTCATGTTGTAGCCTTTCCCATCCACTTTGCTCTAGGAATTTTGCACTAGCACTTTTCCAAATTTGAGTTGGACCAGGAGTACCAAATCGATAGGATTTATGGTTTGATTCATAACCCAAGAAATAAAGTTTTCTGGCTCTATGACCCCCTTTTCTCCTATTTTGGGCTGGAATATGAACCCAAGCAGGACAACCAAAAGTATGCAAATAATCTAAGTTTGGTTGTTTACAATGCCAGCGCGTAAAAGGTATTTCCATTGTGGAAGAGTGTGCAAGAACATTCAGTAAATGGTTAGCGCACATAAAACTTTCACCCCAAAAATTATTAGGGAGACCACTGTCATTCAGCATTGTTCTTGCCATTGCTTGCAGAGTCTGACCCCTTCTCTCAACAAATGAGTTGTGTTGAGGCCGATATGGGGCAGACCATTTGTGGGAGATGCCTGCCTTTGCCAAAATATTCTGCAATTTTTGATTGCAAAATTCTAGACCATTGTCAGTAATTAGGCATTTTAGCTTTTTATTGGTTTTTCGCTCTGCAAATTTAATCCAGTTGGCAATCTGCTGAAAAGTTTCATCTTTTGATTTTAGCAGATAACAGAAACCATATCAGGAATAATGGTCCTCTATTTCCAGGACATATTTAGCTCCTCCCAAACTGGGTTTAAAAGGACCAAGTAAATCGGCGAACACGATTTGGAGCACGTCAGTAGTTTTAAATTCACTGCCACGTTTGGCTGGAGCAGCTTTTGTTTTCTCTTCCTTGCAAGCCTCACAGTCCAGATATTTGCTGCAAGGTTTCAGTTTTATTCCTTTTGACAATTCTACAGTCTTTTTTAAAGTTTTGAAATTAGCATGACCAAGGCGCCTGTGCAGCAAATGAATACAGTTATCATGGGGTACCTTCTTGTCATATACAGACTGAGCAGTTACATGGTTCAGTACAAATAGCCCATTTTGCAGTATAGCAATAGCAGAATTACCATCCCTTCCTTGGATAAGGCATTGGTCCTCTTCAAAAGATACTTTGAATCCTTCTTTTACCAGAGCACCCATAGACAGGAGATTGTATTTTAGTGTAGGCACACAAATCATATTTAAGGATTTAGGTAAACAAGGGAGATATACAGTTCCTTCCCCAGTCACATTTACACATAGCCCATCAGCCAAAGATACTTTTTGAGTACTTACAGGCTCAAATGATGCAAAGATTTCCTCGCGCTTTGCAATGGAGTGAGAGGCACCACTGTCTACGACCCAGACATCGGAGCCCAGACCATCTGTGCCTGTTAGAGCCAGATGAGCCCCAGTATGGGTTTCAGCAGCACCAAACTTTTTTCCTTTCTTTGATTTGCTGTGGCGTGCAATATGCCCAGCGGCACCACATTTCAGGCATTTCTTAACAGTGTAGGCTCTTGCCGCTTGTCCTGTGCAGTCCTCAGTTGGCTGTTCTCTGTCACGTCGAGTAGTGGAGGTCTGGCGGGAATCACGAAGCAGTGCAGTGTCTTTGCGCCGTCTGGCTTCGTCTAGCAGCCTGCTGGTAATACCTGCCATCGTTATCTCAGTGCATGGCAATACCTCCATGTTGGCGATGAAGTTGTCATAGCTTTCATCCAACGATGAAAGTACAATGTACGCCTGCTGGAGTTCAGTAAATATCAGCTCCTGCTCCTGCAGCTCATAGAGGGTGTGCTTCATAAACTCAAGATGAGCAAGCATGTCCCCTCCGGGAGCGAGCTGTGCTCGAAATAGCTTGCGTGTCAGGTGTATTTGAGCACCTGCACTATCACGAACATAGATAGTTTTTAGAATGTCCCAGCACTCTTTTGCAGACTCAATCCCTCTGATGTGGACCAATTGGTGATCCTCCAGAGTTAAGCCAATGAAACACAATGCCGTTTCATTGTCATGGTGGTACTTAGATATTTCTTCAGCATCATCTTCCTCATCTAAGTCCTTCAATTTAGGTGGGTTGGACATGACTTGCCAAAGCCCCTCCTTTCTTAGGAGTAAGCGCACCTTTTGCTCCCAAGTGGCATAGTTCGTCCCATGTAGACGGGTAATAGGGAATCCACCCAGTGATAGCAGACTTGACTCCATTTTATGACCTGGACACTGGACTTTCTCCAGGAATCAAACGTCTGGAAAATTGCCTTCAAATGTCAATATAGCCACCAGCAACTCCAGCAAAGTTCACCTGTAGCACACTGCCAGCTCTGCCAGTCTCTGGGCCCATAACCAGTGTTAGGAATGTGAGTCCCTGCAGGATTAGCAGGGCTAAGCAGAGTAGTTGTGCAGAGGATGAGAGGGCAGCAGCACAAAGTAAACACACAGCTGTTTATAGTTCAAGATAACTATATTGTTCAAAAGACAGGCAGAAGATAAGTCAAGTAACACAGTCCAAGGTCAAAGCAGTAGATCAGTCATATACATACATCCAGTTGCAGGGTTATTCCAATCTCAGTAATCCAGTTAAACAGTCCACAAGTCAGTCCACAGATACAGTCCAGTCTTTCAGAGTATCAAACAGTAATAATTCTCCTCCTCAGTAACCCACACTTTGCAATAATCTCATACACACTTAAATATAGTGAAACACCAACCAGTTAGAGATATTGCAGTCATGTGACCAGTGACTCAGCACTTCCAATTCTGCTGAATCATGCTGTAAGAGCAGTTACAGATTGCATCAGCTAGATTGCATCAGCCTTCTGCAGTATTGCATCAGCCTTGAATCAACTTGCCTGACCAAACATGTTTCATCACTAGATTCAAACCCTAACACAGACGATTAGTGAAACAGGATGTAACTAGTAGAACGTAGTTCTTTGGCTTGATCCAGCAGGGCTGTTCTTATGTTAACTACTTATTAACAGCTTCTTCTACTAACCACCACTCTTCTGGAATAGCCACACACTTCTATCTCATCTGGTCTTCCCTATGATGACTTCTTACTATCCCATCAATCCAATATTCTTTCCATCTGGATGCCTGATGCACTCAAGTATTATGTATTTATTCCTCTTGATTTTTGACAGCAGGATCTGCTTCTTGCAATAACATTTCTAACTTAAGCATCTGTCATCTTTTCCATCCAGGAGATGTGCAGGAATCATCGCCACACCGCCAGCACCACATATCAGGGGCCTCAATTTTCTTTCTGTCAGCAAAATTAATTTGCTATGGCTTGCCTTTCCACAGATGGAGGGGAAAAAGAAGACTTTCAAAACCATACCTTCCATTCATTTTGATCCTGCATATGTAGTATTCAAATTTTTTTTCAAACTTTCCTAAGAATGACTATGGCTGATATAAACTGTTTTTCTTAATGATTCTTTCCACGTATCTCTATTCTGGGATTAATGCAATGTTGCACTGTTGCAGAAGTCAGGCAATCACTTTCTTTTAAGCAAGGGGCTAGGTGCTATTGCAATTGTGTCCAGTGCATGAACATAATCAACCAATCAACTGTATTTATACACACTGTTTTTCAGCAAAAAGTTTACAAAGCGGTTTACAGAGAAAATGATGGGTTTATCACAAAATGTTTTATCACAAATATTGGTTTAGTTACACAATTCAATATGTGTAGATTTGGGGAGTGGGACACTGACAAAGGTGCTCCAATTGAATAATTTCATGGGGTCAAAAATTCAGGCAAGGGCAAGTTCTTGTCTCCACCTTCTACATTTGACTTTCTTATAGACTTCAGGACTTCTGATTTCATTAACTCTCTCCCCTTCTCTTCTTTGTTTTGGGCATATGTAAGGTATGCTTGTATCCTCTTTTGAGTACTGTTTTAATTCTGTTCCATTCAGATATACGAACATATGAAGCAGCCTTCTTTGCAATCGGACTATTCTGCTGTTTAGCTCACTGCAGCCTAAACTGAACAGAAATGGCTCTCCAGTGAAGGCAGCCCTTTCCAGCTTTTTTCAGAGATGCTGGAAACAGAATCTTCTCCTCCTTCTCCCCTCTCAGGCACTTGGAGAGCAGGTTGTCCTCTGAACCAATATGCTGCTGATGGTGCCTCTGGGATCAGTGTGTCCTTCATAGAGGCATTTGAAATACCTCACTCAAATATTGTGTTCAGTAAGACTTATGCTGTAATCCTATCTTACTGAAAACAGCCTTTAGTTATTCATGACATGCTTCTCTTCTCTTGACAATTGGTGATATTACACCAATTGCCTTGTCAATAGTCAGTTGTGGTTCCTTAGATCTTCCTTGAATTGAATCTGGGACCTTCTGCATTCAGACATGTATGAGCTACCACTGATATATGGCTTTCTTCTTACTTAAATATACAAATTGTCAAGTGTTCAAGCAACTGGACGTTATCCATTCCCCATGAAAGGTTCTCAAATGTATATTGTTTTCTGCCAAATCTGGATTTAGAGCCCATTTCATATAAAGATTTGAGCAACAGCTGTTGCTCAAATCAGAAGAAACCTAATAACTGCACTTGGGGTTAAAGAACCTTTCAACTGTGTTTTATGGTGGGGGACCTGCAGTGGACTTTGGATGGAAAGACCGTTGGGTCTGATCAAGGGAGGTTAGTATTGCGTTCATTCATTTTTGACTCTTGGTTCTTTTACCTCTGTTGTGTCAGTTGAGGAGCAATCCATTGCCCCAAGCGAAGCGTACATGGGTGTCCAACTAAAACATGTGGATGTTGCTCCCCCCAATTAATGCAGAAAATTGTTTCCATCAACAATTTCCCCAGACTCTGCTCGGCAGTTGACTGGAATCTGCTGGACTTGGAATGTGCTCGGCAAGCACCTACATCCAAATCACTTGTTTTTAGATTGTCTGCACAAAGAAATCCCAGGCAAAATTAACATTTCTGTGAACGATGGCTGTTTGCTATTTCATTTCAGTTTTAGATGAAATATTTGGGTTGGCTCAAGAGGGGCTGCCAGGTGCCTAAACATGCCGAGCAAATGCAGTCAGCGCTTGGGATACAAGTGGCACTGAAGGTCTCCAGAACATTAGTTGTGACTTCCATGCTGTCTGTGAATAATTTTCGGATGCACTTGCAACACACCTTTCCATCACCAGTTGCAAAAAATGGATGACAGAGGCAGGACAAACTCCCTTAGGTCAACTACTCAATGCTCCTTGTTAGCTGGACCAAGGATTTTGCATTCCAAGTTATTTCCCAAACTGATTTGGAATGACATAAGTGATAGGACCTGCCAGCATTTCTCAAAGTTTGGTCTATAGTTTGATAGACTGCATGGTAGTTCCTAATGCACAGCAGGATTTTTTTTAACCCTAGCCTTGTTTCATTCCATTGCTTCAGGCTGTTGCTAAAAAACTGGGACTCAACAAACACTTTTCTTTATATCACCTACTTGTTACAAGCATGTAGCAGGAAAGCCAAAGACAGCAGGTTACTAAACAATGCAGTGCTATTCTGGGAGGCTTTGGTTGAGCAATTACTGTGGTAATCGTGCCAGGATACACTGTAATTGCTGTGACTTGATGACTGTGTATGGGTGCCCAAATGTACCACTGAATGACAGTGTGGTGTGTCGTGCAGTAGGGCATTGGCATTCAGCTAATCTTCAACAGATCCCCTGGATGGCATTATCAAAAAGCTACAAAAGCAAAGTAAGCCCCCCCATCAATCCTCAAAGCACTTTGAAGCACAGCAAAGATATCCAAAGAGCTTTGGGTGATTGGCTGCTTCATTTGGCTTATCGCTCTTTTTTCTTTTTCGTTATCTCTCTTTTTTTCTTTGTTCTTACTGCTTGGACTTTCAGGGTGACCAAATGTCATGACCGCAAAAGTGGACAAAGCACCTCAAAATATAGGATCTCCAAAAAAGAATACAAGATAGGACAAAGTAAAAGCTCAGAACACTTGTATCTTAATTTCATGTGATTCTGCTCCCTGACCAGTATCAGAGATGATGTGACCCTTCTGACAAAATATTTGGGCCTCCCTGCTCTATTTTGATCACAGCATCTTCTTTAGGATCTGAGTGAACCAGCAGGTTTTTATAAGCCTGTGTGGTTGTCTTCCATCACAGGAAGTGTCGAAGTGGAAACCAAGTGGCTTTCCCAAAGCCGGTTCTTACATTTCTGGTTGGGTGTGCAAAATAAGGCACACCAGAATAAGGCACACCAGAAGTCCCAGTCTGACAAGTCCTGAGTATTTGACTCTCTATTGTAACACAACCTTTTAGAAGAGGTTTCTCACCATTATCTGGTTTTTTCCCCATCCCCTTCATACATTACTTATAAAGTTGGCAGTTAGTATTTTTTAAAAGCATTTGATTAGGTTTTCAGGAACTTCATAAAGAACAAAGTCTTTTCAGCTACATTCAGTTGCCAATGATTTTTCTGAGGAAACTACATACCATTCCAAATCTGGGATGTTAAAGGGTCCTGATAACCACATTGATCCAAATATTTTATAATAAAGCTTCATAGCTGGCCTCAGTTTCAGCAACTGGGTTCCAAGCACTTTTAATCTCTAATCAACATTTAATCTTGACTTAGTGACTTGAGCCTACATCTGGCTCCGACTAAAGATCTATTTTATCATAAAATTTAAGGTCCCTCTGACCGTCTGAGAGTGGATCTCATTAAATTGCAGGTATTAGTGGAAGAATTATTTAAATGGAACTTGGTGTGATTCCTACCTAATGATGTTTTAAATAAACATACATATCAGAAGCCAGTTCTATACAGCACCAATTGTATTAGAATTTAGCTTTTGGACAGCTAGAGATGGGAAAAAAGCTAGAAGACTAAGGTGCAATACTAGAGCTCCCTTGGGTTAGCACAAATCCTTGTTCCAGCCTGGGAGTATTGGAAATGTGCCATAAGGCACTTTTGTACCACTCAAGTGGAAGATTGGCCAGTGCACAAATATACTTCAGCCTCCCCATGCCACCATGTGCCCCAGGAAGGGTAAGGTTGCGTTGGCAAAGGTCAGTCAGTGCAGGGTTCTTGGAATAGGGAGGACAGCAAAGTTTGTGCAGATTGGACAGGGTGTAGGCAAGAGAGAGATAATAATAGGCAGGAGAGAGATAACAGGAGTAGGCAGGAGACGACGGCGGCGGGGGCGGCGGGGGCGGGGGCGATGACGACGACGACGACGACGACGACGACAACAACAACAACAACCCTAGCAGATTATGTGCAAGAGAGCCAGGAATCTGCTTTGATTGAAGTCAGCAAGAGAAAGTTGTTGAAAGTGCAGCAGACCAACTATGAATATCTCAATAGTGCAATTCAGGCTCGGACTGCCAGTTGGCAGAATAAAGTATTGCACGGCCAATTCCTTGCCAAGATCGAAGGAAAAGTGGACCAGGATAAGACCTGGTTGTGGCTCACGAGTGGAACACTGAAGAAGGAGACGGAAGGCCTGATACTTGCTGCCCAAGAACAGGCAATCAGGACAAATGCCATCAAGGTCAGAATTGACCCAAAATGCCGGCTCTGCAACCATGATGAAACCATTGGATGAAACCATTGACCACATTCTGAGTGGCTGCAAGAAGATCGCACAGACTGACTACAAACTGAGGCACAACTCTGTTGCCCAGATGATCCACTGGAATCTATGCCAAAAGTATCAACTGCCAAGAAACTGATGGGACCACAAGCCTGAAAAAGTGGTTGCAAAGGAGGAGGTCAAGCTTCTGTGGGACTTCAGGATACAGACGGACAAGGTCTTGGAACACAATACTCCAGATATCACCATCATAGAAAGCAGTAAGGTGTGGCTTGTTGACATCGCCATACCAGGTGACAGCAGAATTGAGGAGAAACAACTGGAAAAGATCTCCCGCTACCAAGATCTAAGAATCGAATTACAACATATCTGATGTAAGCCAGTGCAGGTGGTTCCAGTGGTAATTGGCACACTGGGTGCAGTGCCCAAAGACCTTGGCAGGCACCTGAAAACTATTGGCATTGACAAAATATCACTCTGCCAACTGCAGAAAGCCGCTCTTCTGGGATCAGCACAAATTATACGCTGCTACATCACACAGTCCTAGACTCTTGGGAAGGGTCCGATTGGTGATGTGAATGAAACCAGCACAAAGTTGTTCACTGTGTATTTATGTTTGATTTTCAATAATAATAATAATAATAATAATAATAATAATAATAATAATAATAATAATAATAATTTTATTTTTACTCCACCTTTCTCCCTGGGGACTGCCCCCTGACCCGGTGGAGGGCAGTTGATGGGCATTCCTGGGGCAGGTGGTGAGTGAGAGATGGCACAAAGACTTGGCACTTGTGCTGAATCTTACCCTTATTCCTGAGTAGCAGGGGTCAGCTCTGTGTTGTTTGGATTTGTGCCACCATTTGAGTGGTGCATATCTGAGTGGCGCTATTGGGGCTGCTACAGCGTTATTCAGGTTAATAGGAAACGTTTCACCTTGTCTAAAGCTGGTGTAGCAACATGCACTGTAACACGCACTGGATACATGAGTGCCTGCCTGTTCCAACACAAGCAAGGATTGTGCTGTAACTCATTTTAGCTGTTATTTGGTGAGCTTTTACAAAATGTTATGTGGGTGGTGCAAACGGTTAAGACGCTGTGGCTGTTAACCAGCAGGCCAGGGTTCGATTCCCAGGTCAGTCCCACAAGACAGGGTGAGCTCCTGTCCTTAGCCCAGCTCTGCGACGCCAGCTGGTTCCAATCGTATTGGCTCTGCCTTTCCATTGGACTAATTCAATAGCGTGGAGAGGGGGGATTTGCTGCTTGGGTAACAGCCTATCCTCCATAACAATCTAACCCAGGCTTTCGTGCTTCGCATGCAGCGTATGCAGCGCTGAGCATGATACCATAGTCTTTCAAGACTGACGGAGGCCTGCTTTATATATTTCCAGGGACTTTGTCCATGCTGGGCCTCTTTACATTGACTCACCCAACAGGTTTCCTCTCATTGTATTGATGAATGGCTGTATACATCCAGAATGTTGAAAACAATTTGAGCTAGAACTGGAACTATATATAATATTGGCAGTGAATTTAGTGTCTCCAAAAGATTCTTTTTGGGTAAATCATGGTAAATAAAGCCATTTTATTTAGGAAATCATATGTTGGAATAAGGGACCCTTAAAGAGCTTACTGACAGGGGCTTTACTTTTCTAAATCTTGAACTATGTTGCTGAGATCCTACCCCAGACTGAATTTCAGAATTTTTTGTTTTGTATGGATGGGGAACACATAAGTGATTAATAGAGCAATCAAATAATACTGGTGCCCTGAAACCAATGGTATAGCCAGGAGGGCAATGGGGGCAAATACCCTGGGTGCCAGGTTTGGAGGGAGGCTGCCATGATCTGCTCTCCCTGCAACTGGTTTTTTGTGTGGTCTGGAACCACATCAATAATGGTTTAACACCCTCAGCCACTGCTGGAATAGTTCTTAACCATGTTTGAGGGTCACCCTCTTTTCCTCCCCTTTTCTTCCCAGAGGAAAACCCTGAGAATGGCCAGGTAGCCCGCCAGAGGTTGTTCTCAACTCCTCTGATTTCTGAAGTGGCACAGATGTTCCATCAGAATTATTTTGTACAGCTGGCACCCATGAAGCAAGCACCACTTCCAGAAGATGGGTGGCACTAACCTCCTGAGTGCCATTTAGTGGTGCAAAAGTGTCCATTAGAGCCTGGGCCAATTCCTTATTCCTCCCCTTTTATTCAAAGGGGGAAAGGAGAAGATGGTATGGAAGTAATTGTGGTCACGTAACTGCAATTACTTCCAAGTCAGAAGCGGGGGGAAAATGTCAAGACTGCCACTACCTGCACTTCAGTTTGAGCTCAGCCACCTGGAAGTTGCTAAGCTTACAGATATTTAAAAATATGAAGTCCCTACATAGAATGGTAGGGACCTAATAGGTTGGATCTAGTCCAACCCCCTTCCTGTAGCAGGATACTCTCCTACAGCATCTCCGACAGGTGTGTGTTGAGCCTCTGCTTGAAGACCCCCAGTGAGCGAGAGTCCACCACCTCCCTTGGAAATCTGTTCCACTGCCAAACTACCCTCACCGTCAAGCACTGTCAAGCATGCCCTCTCTTTTAGACCATGTTCTTTTTGACAATTATGTTTTTGTCAGTGAGGACATGATGCAACTTGACCAGAGTGGACCAGAAACTTCTGAGGCACAGGCTTTGCACTTTTACTACTAGAGTGCATGTAAACAGGAAGTCCCACCACCAAAAAAGCTCAGCCCCATTCATTTTCTAGGCCTTCCAGTGACATGTTATGGATAAATATTTGTACAGAAGGCTTTCAGAGATTACTGGATGGAGATTACTATGGGTGGTGTGTGGAATAGCTTGGTCTCTATATATAATCTTTAAAGTCCCTTTGAACCCAGCCACCATTCTGCAGGAGACATTTAGCCTGTGATCCAGAAATGCACTTGAGTTGCCCTGGGGTGGCCCAAGTTATGCTAGATGGGGCAGCCTAAGCAACATAGGCTGCCCCAAGACAGATGGACCTGGGCTGCCCTAACTGGGCCAGTTTAGGCAGCTCAGGAGAGGCATGTTGAGGGCATGTGTAGCATTGCCTAGTGCAGAGCAGTTATGCTAGATCCACAGCCTGTTTCAAGGGCAGAAATCCCCTCTGCCTGCTTCTCAAAGTTATGCTACCTCAGGAGCAGGCATTACTGGATTTTTCCAGATTTGTCCTCTTTTTTAGCCTTCTATCCAGGTGTCCTCCAAAAGGGCTTCATTGTCCTCCATTTCGGCTTCATTTTGGAACTTTGCAATGATATGCAGTACACCACCATGGATTTACATTGAAGAGCAGAATACAATGCAAGAATCAGTTTTGAAATATCTCCTTCCTAACCAAAGCTATGGCCAAAAAACTAAAAGTCAAAAATATGCATTGAGCACTATGGGAAAGTGAAAGTGCCCAATATCATGGGTTTACACGTGAGCAGGCAAATGTGCCATTGTCTGCCAGAAAGTCCTGGCTGAGAGGAATCCAAGACCTTGCCCTCCTTTTTAGGTTCAGGCATCTGGTCACCCTGGGTATAGTAATGAATAGACCCAGAGGGGTCCATGACAAGGCAGAGTAAGAATGGCAGTGTTGACAAAAATGCTGGGTTCTTGGCCAGCCTAGCTGCAACCCGTGCCTCCCAACCTCAGGATATGGCACAACTACAGCAGCCCACTAACCTGCGGATACAGCAGGCCACTCCAAGAAGCCCCTTGTATTTACTATAGACTGCATTGGCATCTCATCAGGGACTCCTAATAAGGCAGGCACCACAGCTGTTCCTTGTTCAGTGTGATCTGAGGGGGGTCTCCTCCGGAGCAAACCCTCCCTAGGTGTCACTGACTTGGTGCCTACTGAGCATGCTCTGGAGCAGTCAGGGCAGCCCAGGCTTCCTGACTCTCTGGATGCAGCATCACTTTCTGCTCTGGATTCAAAATAGTTGGGGCAGCCCAGCTGGGGCACTCCTCACTGCCCTCACTCTGGGTTGTGCCCTTACTTAAACAAGGTTTTTCATGCAGGTGGACATAGGAAACTACCTTGAAGAGATTGGCTTTGAATGTCAGGCTTCACACATCTTGCAGGATAAATAGCATTCCAGATTGATTAAGAGCGTTTGGCTTTCCTTGTTCATATTTTCTTTTAATTACATGAGCAGCATATGCAAGTTGCTTTCCCTGTTGGCCAAGTGCAACAAAAACCTGTCTTATCACAGGAGATCTAAGAGTGCTTCCTCTTAACTGTGTGCTTTATTTCAAGTGTCACCACATATGGTTTTCATTCCTTTTCACGCAGGCCAGCTGGGGACTTGAATCGTGTATCTGTACTTATTTATCTCTATATGGCCCACATTATTGTAGTATCAGAGCATCTTGGGATGCTTAATAGGCATTCATCAACAGTTCACTTTGTTTGGAGGTGATTTAAGTTTGAAAATATTTCACGGGCCTTTTAATCAGACATCAGCAAGAACAAATTGACCAGCATTTCGCTTTCCAGCAATGGTCTAATTGTAAACTCAAATTCACACATCTGTTTTTGACCATATTTTTTAAAAATGGGCAAGGAGAACTCCTGCAAATGCTAGAGTTAACCAACGTTTTTGTAGGTACCTCATTTTATTATGGTTAGTCAGTTTTGGCAATCTCAGTGCTACTGATCAATGAATCACAGGATCTTGCACTTGCACCCTTTCACTATCATGTCTGATGGAAAATGTGAACAGAAAGGCTTGTGTAAACTGGGGAAGCAGCACTAGAATCTTTAAATAATATCTTCTGCTTAAAGGCAAAACTGGAATTTCTCTATCTGGATTCTGGCTTTTTCTGGACACAGATGACAGATGTAAAATCAGGGCTGTCTTGATGTATGACTGTGGCATAGCCTACACAAGGAAGAGGCTCCTAGGCTTACAGTTCAATCAAATCTCGTAGGCTTACAGTTCAATCATCTTGGAAATCTGTATTGTATGAGTTATGCCTTGTAAGTTATGAAGGGAGCAGTAGGAGATGCTTTGGGAGGAAGAGGGTGGGTGGAGTGCAGATCTGGGGTGAGAGGGAGGAGAGTGGGATGTGGGGATCGGATCCAGTTATATTGGATCCTAGCCTCGCTTCCTGAGCAGCCAGGAGCAGCCTCTGGTTGTTCCTGCCTGCTCAGACTTAGGCCACCTGTAGTGGTGGCGTAGATTTGGGCTGCTATAGCCTTAATGAAGGGAAGGGGACAACCCTTCACGTTCCTGCAGTAGTGCAATAGCTGTCCTAAACTTGTGTTGGATACAATGCAGGTATTCCAGCCTGCCTGTTCCAGCACAAGTTATCTCTACACTAAGTTAATACGCTGCCCGAGATTTAAACAAAACAGTGTAGAACATATAAAAACATAAGAAGAACCCCCCTGGATCAAGCCAAAGCCCATCTAGTCCCCCTTCTTGTATCTCACAGGGACCATCCAATGTCTCAAGGAAGACACAAGACAAGATATCTGTATCTAGTTGCTGCTCCTTTGCATCTGGCATTCAGAAACAGGCTCATATTTTCCAACCAGCAACCACCTCATAACCTGTTTGAAAAGCACTTTGCTCTGTGGTGAGGAGGAAGAAGGCATTTAAAGTGCTCCTTGCTGCTGAATCAGGGCCCTTAATTCCCCGTTTTGGTTTCCGAGAAACTTCCTGCCAATGTTATGAAAGCTTCTTTCACCATCTGGAGAAAAGGTGACTTGTATCTGAGGTCACTGAGTGACTTGTTTTGGGATTAGGACAGCAATTTTAATTATAAATGCTGCTGTCTAGAAAATATCATACATGTCAATGCAGAATAAAAGTTCTATTCATGATTGTGGATAACTGAGTCCAAAATAAAGAAAGCAACTTTTGACTCAAATTAGCACAAGCAAGAAAATTAGGAGCAGGAAGGTGGGTGATTATTGGCATCAGCAAGTATTTGATACCATTCTGAAGTGTAAGCCATTTAGAGACATTAGACTGGGTCCAGCTTGTGTGAGACATCAAGGGCTGTAGCCTGAATTCCAATAAATGACAGCGCTCCTGTAGGCTTCCCTGGTACACAATCAAGCTGCTTAATAAGGAAGGCAATTTTCTTGTCATTTCCAGTAGCTGTATGCTGACATGCTATAACAGAGACCTGTAAGACTTCTAGCATTGGCCACTGCTTGATTGCGGTGTGATTTATCTACGCGCCTGCCAAGGGAACCTGTAAGCACACCTTGTGGGTTAAGTTTGTATGTAACATGTAGCAGTCCATTAATTCTGATATGATAATTGTCCAATACTTTAGACTCAGTTACTTCAACCAGGATTGTTTTAGACATCATCACGTATCAAAGGACAAAAGAACAAAATCCAAATATAACTCCTGGCCATCATCGCCTTTCTTTACAAGCTGTGCTGACCGCTGTTTCAAGATGGGGGTGATTGTCAAGTGGGAGAAGGAAAAGGCTTACCTTTCCATATGCCCCTTGGCTACCAATGGGTCCACAGACTTGCGCCACATCTTTAGCAGGTGAACGTCTGAGGAGACAAAGGGAGTATGAGCACAATCCTAACTATGTCTACTGAAAAGTAAACCCCAATGTGTTCAATGGGTCTCACTCCCAGGAAAGTGTCTTTAGGATTTCACCGTATGTCAACTTGCACTGGAGGGGGTAGCATCTGGGATAAGCTGCTCATGCCATGTACCACCCCTCCCCCCCTGACACATTTTTGCCCTCCGTCATTCTGATCCAATCCTCCTATCCCCAAACTCCACCCCGCCAAGTAATTGAAGTTAGCAGGCCTTCTACCTACTGCTGCAGGTGGGATCCTTCCTGGTGTCTGGGCCTGTGGTCCAGAAGAGTGTGGTCTTGGCACATTCCTGGATAGCCTTTAGCATCAGAGCACTATTTCCAGCAGTGACCAATTTATAGGACTGGTCCATTAGAATCTCTTTGGAGGGAGATTATGTATTTACTAGGTTTTGAAGTTTTAATAGCTTGAACAGTTGAGTAATAAAAGAATTATTGCAAGATGTTGTTCACCAAAATCATTTATTTACTAAATGAGGGATCACACTTAAAGGATCATCAAAGTTGTTAACAGCATTAAAAAGAATAAGAACAGCATAATTATGCATGTGGGATAAAGCATAGAAGATGAATGCTACATGATAAGCCAGAGATAATGGCAAATAATTTTGTTTTTGATAAAATAATTACTTTCATGTACCCAATAATACAGACTATTGCTTTCCTGAGTGGCGAGTCCTCCTTGTGAACTAGGCTCCAGTGTTTATTGTTCTTTTTGGATGAGAGACCACTGGAAAGATGCTTTGTGGTACCTGTTCATGCATTGAACATGGAGCAGCAGGTGGGCACCAGAGGTGGGCCCGGCCTGGCCCAAGAACCAGTTCTCCAGAAGTGGGCAGGGCCAGGGGGCAGGGCCGGGGCCAGGGGGCGGGGCTGGGGAGGTTTTCAATTTACAAATTAATTTTTTTTAAAAAATTGCTTACTTCCGAGTAGATCTGCATAGGAAGGGGCTCTGAGGCTGCAGTCCTCTTCACACTTTCCTGGGAGTAAGTCCCATTGACTAAACTGGGACTTACTTCTGAGGAGACCTACATAGGAAGGGGCTCTGAGGCTGCAGTCCTCTTCACAGTTCCCCACCAGCAAGGAGAAGCGGGAGTTGGAGCGCAGCGGTGGCGGTGCCGCGCTGCTCCCTGTGCACCTCCCCGCCAGCAGGGAGAAGAGGGAGTTGGAGCGCAGCGGTGGCAGTGCCGCGCAGCTCCCTGTGCACCTCCCCGCCAGCAGGGAGAAGCAGGAGGTGCTGCACAGAGGAAAAATGGTGGCCGCCGTGGAGGGCAGGTGGTAGAGGCTCAGAACCGGTCCCCATGGTTCTGGTCCCAACACGCCCTACCGGCTTGCCACCGGCAGCCAAATAACAAGATCCAGTTCAGGCGAGTAGGCCCAAACTGGTAAGTGCCCACCCCTGGTGGGCACCAAATAGATAATGCTGGTCAGCAAGCCAAAGTGTTCTTAAGAAAAGCAGCATCAATTTGCTGTCTCCCAAGATTCTTTCAAGTCTGCTGAAAAAACTCATGTGTGATCCTGTTTGCAATTGCAAACTGCTTCCCCAGCCCTTATCCAGTCACTGGATGCACTTCCTTGATACTAGTAAATTCCAGCTGAAGTGGAAGAAGTCCTCTTCAATAGGAATAGAAGTCAATAGGAAGTGGAAGAAGTCCATTTTCTCAGTCTTCCTAACTAGTAGAGGAAAACAATCTGCTTCCTGACTAAACAAGATGTAAGCTTATAAGTTGTATGCTATGGCATGAATTTTGTCATGGGATTTTTTTCTCCATGTGCTGTAGGATAAGGTCCATACAATTAGCTTACAATATGTTTGTCTGCCATTATATCTATATAAGCCACCTGATGATGGAGTTGCAGGTATGTTGACCTCTGTTTGGCCTCTCAATAATGTGACATTTACCAGTTTGCATAATGCCACATTGACATGTCTGTATATAGCATCCATTCCTCGCAGATTATAATATCCAGGTTCACTTTGACATTCTGGCACAATAGGATGAATAGTGGGGATGATGGTACCTCTATCTTGGGGAAATACAAATGAAAGCACACTGTGAAATTAGGACTGTAATTCAAGTCATTGCCGTTTAGCCAACCACAGCCATTTCTGCCACTGACTCTGTTTCCACTGACCAAGGAGGTCAGGGTAACTACAAAACCTAGAGCTCTGTCATCTCTGGTGGGGTTGGTAAACCATTCTCATCACGTTGTAGATCAATGGGATCAATGATGGTCTCTTTATGGTAGAATTAGCTCCAACCCAACAGATGTAAATAAAGGCTTGTCACCACTTGAGCACAGAGCAGCGATGCTTATCTTGGAGCCGAGCTGAGCGTGTAATAGACATTGTCTTTGAAAGTATGGGTGACAAGCCAGCTGGACCCCAACCATGTGAATGTCTCAGGGAGAATGGGAACATTCCATTATTTCACTGGTATTTTTAATGACTCTTTGATTTGTTGGACAAAAGTATATTTGCAATATGTTGTTAGTAAAACATTCCACATCAGGGGTACCATTATCATATTTTTAAAAGTCACAGATGTAACTGTCATTGACAACAGCTAGAAATGTGAATTTTTAGTTAATGGATCATCAGCCCTTACCCAAATGATCCCTGATGACATTAGCTATACTGCAATTTTGTAATAGCTTACAAGCTAGGACTTGCAGCTCAAATAGTTTCTTCCAGGGTTGTCCAATACATTTAACAAGGCTACTCAGGAGGAAAGTGGTTGGGAGAAACCACTGACCTTTGGCTTCAAGCCTAGAATTGTTTGAGGTGGAATGGCTGTACTTTTAAGACCGTTCGCATGAAGTGAATTATATTCCAGAATGCAAAGAACAGCAACATTTCAAAACAATATTAAAAAAATAACTTTTAAGAGTTGTGAGATTGTATCTGTTCCATTTTGGATTTGTTAGGCATATGTTGGTTTTATCGGGTATGCCGTGTTGAGGATAATATTTATAGGGGAAAAAATGACCACAAAATTATTCTAGGCTGACAAAATTGTTGCATGTGTGCAGTTCCACTAAGGCAATGGTTTTCAGCTTCTCAAGAACTGACACTCAGCCCATATCACAACCTGCAACATAGAACTGCCCGAAAGGGGTGAGGCTCCCACCAAAGCTAAATGCTCTGCCCCCCTTGAAATAAGCCAGCACCCTAAGGATAGAAGGAGCACAAGGAGGAAGTGGAAAACTGTGTTGGATGAATGTGTACTCCCTGCAAAGGTGGCAGAGATGAAAGAGTGGCAGCAGGAAGAGGAACCAGTTTGGCCAGTCCTGGATGTACAGACAGTCCCAGTTTTGGGGGATTGCATTCACATACTGGCAAGTGTGGCAGAGGGTCCTGTCCTCCTTTTGTGGAAGAAAATTATGGCAACCCTATGGGTGTAGGTTTCTGTTTTGTGCATTTTGGGGCAGCCATTTCTTGTTATCTTCTTCCTGTAATGTACATCAGCCTGTGAAACAAAAGCTGTTGGACAGCTACATGGATCTTTGTGTAAGGCAGGACATGCAACCTTAAAAAACGTAAACACAGTATGGAGGAAGATGACGGGCTCAAGTTCTCAAACATTCTAACTCTGCAAATACGCTTCCTTCGTGAGAACCCAGCCTGCCTGAAAGCATGAAATTTATCCCTTTGGTTTGAAGAACATGTTGTGAGGGCTTTTTGCCAGTTGTGAGTAAGCAGCGAGGCATCCATCTCTCTTTTCAGCAGGGCATGCCATGCTTTCAAGGAACCAAACGCATGATGCGAACTCTTTTGTGGGTGTCTTTTCCTTGGCCTGTAAACCTTCTGCACATGTTCCTGACAAGATGGTTCTTGACTCTGGCTGTTTAAAATTGAGTCATGATGTAATTTTTGTTTTGGCCAGATTTTGAATAGTTCTGCCAAAATGAACGTATGCATCCAAGCTGTTCTTAGACTCCTGTTTCTTTGCTCCACTTGAATCCTCTTTGTCCTTCATCCTTCCTTTGCTTCCTTTGCTTCCCTGTTTCTTTGCTCCACTTGAATCCTCTTTGTTCTTCATCTTTCCTACCAGAGCACCATTTCATTTGTCTCTTCTTCAGTACAACACTTGCTCTCTACCACCACTGAACTGTAATACCACCACCCCAAAGATGTTGGCTGTCATCAATCAAATGTTGTGTCTGGTGAAACCATTTAAAGATGAGAGTTGGATGGTTGGATTCCATCTGAAAGTGTTTCGTATTAAATGGTGTCTGTCAAGAGCAAGCAAGAAACGTTTGTGTGCAAGTTCTCATCTGCAGCCATCAGAGTTTAATCGGAAATGGAAAACTGTTTTTCTTTGCAGATTCTATCCCGGTTAGAAACCTAGGCAATATATACAGTCAGTTCTTAATTAGATTCAAACTCCGTCCTGCTTCAGTGTTCTGTTTTTAATACTCCACGTGCCCCAAAATGACAAATTGTTTTCTATATGTAAGGCTATTGTTTTGTTATTTCCAAGGCTATTTTTTAAAATCCAGAAATGTTAAAGACTACAGCTCCAGAGGCACAGAATTTATTGACATACTTCTAGCAGGTTTTTGTAGTTAATTTCAATCATGTTATCAGCACCAACCTTTGCAGCTGATTTAGCTCATGGAAAGCAGTGATTAATGAGTTGTTTGTTATAGCATTAATTTTCATCTACATCCCCTTTGGTATTATGTTAATTACTGGAAACATTCCATGAAGTTGCACAGAGTTACAGTATAGTATATCAGGACAATAATAACATTAGGTTTTGGATGTGTCCAGTTGGAAGAATGAGTCAAATGTAGCCAAAACCAAATTTACTGGAGTTTATTTTAATTCAGGTTAAGTTATTCTCCAGTTTTGTCTCATTCCCAAATTTTTGAACATCAGTCAGACTATTGGATCACCATGCCCTATGTTGTCTTCTTTGACTGACAGCAGCTCTCTGAGGTCTCAGAAGAGGGATAATTTTCAGTCCCGCTGCTTGGTTTAGGATAACACAGTCAATTATTTTAAGTATCTCTCATGCTACATTTCTCTTATAGAAACCTCTTTCACAATGGGCTGATGCCAAAGGTTTTCCATTGGCAAATGATAGGTACACCAGTACAAACAAAAAACAAAACAAAAAAAACACATAACTTGGAAATACTGATAAAAACTTGCTGCTCCTTTTTCATTTTAAATTCATTTTCATTTTCATTTCATTTTATCACTCTTTATTGATAGTTCTTTCCATACCTAAGATGAGTATGTTCCCAGTTGTTATCCAGTGTTTCTCCTGCATCAATTTTTACAAGCATGCAGTGTCCAGTTGTAACACTGCTACAAGGTAATAATTATTCCAGTTTATTCCAAAAATCCACACTTGAGACTATAACAGTATCCTTGGTGATCTACCACCAGGGGAAGGCACTGACCAGTTCGGGCTGGATTGCCCGAACCGGTTGTTCATTCTGCCCCCCCACTACCGATTTGGTAGCCACGGGGGGAGGGGGGGAGAAAACTGGGCATACCGGTTCAGCCGGCCACAGTGCGCATGCGCCAAGGTGTGCCCCTCCCCACCCCTTGACCCCTGCCTGGCCCGCCCACTTCCGGTGATTCGGTTGTTGGGCCAGGCTGGGCCCACCACTGTCTATCACTATTTTCTGTGCATGGTAGATATTTTAAAGCAAGTCTTTAAATTTTTTAATTTTATTTAGGTACATTTCCCAAAAGTTCTTAATATTACTCTTACGCACAATCAAATATTGTTGGTTTGTAGCAAATGATTTGGACCATCAAAATAGCCACCACTGTTCTTTTTAATTTGTAAAATCCAAAGCTTTCCTTTATGTTGTTATTCAACTGCTTCTCAACCAAATGAAATTTGTTATCAACTCATTAAGTTTTGTAGATAGAATACTGGATCGCTATATGTTTTAGTCCTATCTAGTGAAATTAGTGACATGATTAGTGACTCAACTGAATATCAAAGGACTAGTGTGTAGATACTTTCACCACCAACCTGCTATCCATGAGATGAAGGATAGGGACACACACAAACACCCCTCTCATTGTATCAGGACTTTGGGCGAAATCCAGAGTAACTACAGGAGCATGTAAGAGATATTATGTGCACCCGTAGTTATTGCACCACCTAGTGAAAACCTATGGGAAATACATATTGCAATTCAGAGTAACTTGTTCTTACTCCAGAGCAAGGACTTCCTGTAGTTACTCTGGATTTCACCATTTTCTGCTAACTGTGGGTGTTTGTGGGAGTGTTTTTTTCTAAGCCAGGATTGTCCAAATTATTTTCCTGGGAGTGGGGGTGCAACATCATCTCTCTGACATTGTGTTGGGGCCTGGAAAAAAAGAATTGATTTACATTCCAAATTTGAAAAATTTGTAATGACTATATTGGAGACAGAACTTATGAATGAATGAATAAATGAATTAAGATCAGTTCATAAGCATTTTCTAACACAGATAGAAGGGATGATCTTCAAACCAGTTCATATGCACTATGGGATGAACACCAGTTCATAAACACCCATTGGTAATCCATTGGCAAATGATTACAGGGCTTGCCCAATGCTGGATGGAAGGGTCTTTTGACTGTAGTAATTGCAATCCAGATGTGGGTCCTTCCTAATCTTAATAGGATGCAAAAACCGCTGGTGCCAAACATGCTGGATGACAAATGTCAGATCTTCCCCACCACAAGGGGTTTCACCTCATTGCCTCTTCACCAATTATCTTAAATTTGTTCATACTGTTTGGCTAGAACCAAGAAAAAATGAGCATAGCAGCATGAAAGTGAGAATGTGTAAAGACACAGTCTGGTTCAGAGACTGGTCAGCCCTTTCTGCATGCACAGATCCTTTTACACAAGAAATAAGGCACAGTCAGACTTCTGTAGAGAGTAATTGTACATGACAGTCAGTCCCCATTAACATTCAGTAGTGAAAATAGAGGAAAATAAATATAAAGTTCCAAACCATCAGCCTAATGCAGAACAGTTCTGTTGATGGTTAGTTAGGAAACACACTATTTTTATATTCTCACCATTTCATGCCAGCTCAGGTTGCAGGATCTGAGCATCTCATTCGTGGCAATGAGGGTAACCCAGCTGAAAAACCAAGTTGGTTTTTTAAAGAGCTGAGTTCTTGCTTTTGTGAAAGGGTCTGTTTGTAGTAGAAGCAATTTATTTTCTTTAAGCCACCTGCTAGAGGCACAGATAGCTTTGCTTTCTGGGGCCTGCTGCCCTTTAAAAATTCACCTGTGCTTTTCATAAAACTGAGATGTGTGTGTGTGTGTGTGTTTTCAAGTGAGATAGAGAATAATAAATAATAGTTTCACATCGTACAGATCTTGGATTAAAAATAGTTTGTGGAATGCTGAGGTTATCATCTTGCTGAAGGCCAATGTGAGGTTATGAATCATAAACTCTGCACTTTGCACCAAATACAATGAAGGAAACAAATTCATCTCGGAAGTAAATCAACCCGCTACTGATGAAAACCATAGAGAGTCGCTCATTCTTTCTGGATAAATCAGTCATGTGGTCCTATTTATTTATTTCGTGTACGTGCTCCATTGCCTCTTCATCTTAGCTGCAGTCATGCTCCACAAAGAGTATCTTCTTGGCTGAGCAAACTGTGTGAAAGCTGCTCTTCTCAGAAGTGGAAAAAAGAAAATAACCTCTCTTAAACTCGTAGACGCCCTTAATATTGGAATGATTTGAAATTTTGTTCCATGTCTATAAATGACATTTTCGTTTATTCCCTGTAGTCCTCCAATGACTGAGCAGAAATGATAGAAGGAAAGCCAAATGTCTCTTTTACCCTGGCAGCTCTCAAACACCATTAACA
The DNA here is from genome assembly GCA_030015325.1 of Cryptoblepharus egeriae. Lineage (NCBI taxonomy): Eukaryota > Metazoa > Chordata > Lepidosauria > Squamata > Scincidae > Cryptoblepharus > Cryptoblepharus egeriae. The sequence goes on from JAREYC010000001.1 coordinate 133,023,863, forward strand.
TTGCATCATCTTTAGTGGACAGCATATCTACATGTGGTGATTTCCATTGGCAGAAAAGCAAATTTTCCACAATTTCTTTCTCAAGGCACACTGATCAATATGGTCTTCACCCCTTGTGCTTTCATTTATGGCATCTGAGATATTCTACCAGGATCTGCAGCTTTATTTCTAATGTATGGTCTGTAATAACAGATTGTCTCTCTTTGTCCATCAGTTCTGACAATTCATTACTACAGAGAGCTGTCCTAGAAACAGAGCCACAGCACTTGGAAGAGATCTTCTGTGATCTGCCATGTTACAAACTCCTCTCCCATGTTACAAACTCTTCTGTGAACTGCCATGTTACAAACTGCCATGGCAAACCTTTTGTAGCACACTAAGGTGCTACTGCACACTGGCTGAAAACGGGTGATTGGTGGTGGATAAGAAGCACTGAATTCATACTTGCAGTCCCAACATGTATACCCATACTGAGGCATTCTTTGTATTAATAAATAGGCACTACCAAATTGGAAAAGCTGTAGTATTCTCAATGGCTTCCCACAGTGCAGGAGGTGGGAGGGAGCATTCTTGGGGCAGGTGAGTAGGATGTGAGGGCAGGGTCTCTGGTCCTCCATCAGCTTGGATTAGAGTTAGACCTATTGAGGGTTTGCTTACCTTACCCCAGTGGAGGGGAAAGGTTTCCCCTTCCCTGAAGTAATGTGGCAGCAGTCCCAAAATCTGCACTGGATTCAGTGCAGGGTAAGCCAGCCTACCTGTTCCAGTGCAAGTTAGGATTGCACTCTCAGTTCAGGAGTATTATAATCTCATAAACTGTGTCAGCTTGTTTTCAAATTAACTTAGGGGAAGTTGTTTCCTGTGCTAATCTCCAGAAATTGAAGTTTAGGAAGTGTTCTGAAAATTTTCCTAAGGATCTTGAGCTGTTCTTCATAGAACTTCAGCTTCAGAGTTCCTTGTTTAGCAACCATGCTAGTTGGACTAATCTTAAAGATAAATGGGTGGCATACTGTCAGTGGCATATTTATTTGATTGAACCTGAGCCGAACCCCACTACAGTGCCTTATAGTGAAAAGAACTTTACATGGATTTGTTAATTTTTGTACAAAGCCAACTCATCTTGGATTGCTGGTGGAAACAGGATTCTAGACTGGAAAGTTGGTGATCCAGTCTGCCAATGCAGTTTGTATATCCTTATGAGCAGAATGCAATGCCATTGGTCTGTTAACTGGGTGGTTCTGTTGTGCTTAATGCCAGGGCAAAATATGATTCATATGCGTAGTGTGTCAAGTGCACGAACACCATTATGAAGTGATGATGTGTTTACATACCCCTTGTAAGAAGATTAAAGTTTTCCTAATTGTCCCTTTCTTGAACCCAGCCTAATGTTTTTGGTGTGTCCCATAGAATAATATTGAAAGAATGAACAAATCAGTGGCGGAACCATCTGAGATTTGCCTAATTACAACTCAAATTGTTCCCATATTGGAAATTACATGCGTATAATGCCTTTTGGGGCAAAGAATAGAAGAAGTATATAAAGGTCAGCCAACAATGCACAGCAATGAGTTCTGTTTCCATGATATATTTTTTAAAAAGACCGTTTCATGCAACGGGACACATTTGATTTTACTAAAAACAGATTTCAGAATGGCCTTATCCAATTTGGAAAGGATTAATTCTGCAAGCTATTGTAAATCCATATTAACAAAGAGACCCTGTGATTATGATGAATCAAGTTATCTTTGCACAGTCATAAGGAGCCCAACTGGACTTTACAACTGTGCTATTACTTTTCTGCCACAGGGTTCTATTTAGCAAAAGAAAAAGAAACTAAAGACATTCACAGGTAACATCCTTTATATTGACTGCTCTTACTTGTTATGTCTTGGTGTGCAAGTTTTTCTACATCCTGAACTTGGACAGTAAATAAAAAATTTAATGGATTTAAAAACAGTGGAAAAATAGATTTAAAGACCCACTTCCAAGTTCCTCCATTGTTCTTAATGAAATAAAGTTATGCCTTGATATCTGTTGGGTTTGAATCTGTAATTCCCTAATGATTTTTGAAAAAGTGTTAAAGAAAAAGCATCTTTGAAAAATAAAAGTATATTTCTTAACAATTGTTTAAAAATAGTTTATTGTACTGTTGTAGAGAGACAGCCAGCAATTAGAAGTGTTATGCATCCCTGCCTTTGCCTGGCTCAGCTGAAGAATGGTACGATTCTTTTCATGATGGCCTCTCTGCTACAGTAAGAAAAGCAGTTTTTTTAAAAAAAAAAAACACAACTGTTATTTTTAAAGGAATGCATTTTTTCTTTCTTCCAGGATTGGCACATTCCTTCTCATTTGCAGAGACCATTTGTGTTGAGTCAAATCCATGTATAAAAAAGTCAGTGTATTACAAGGTTGGACCTGTACTGTGTTGTCATATAACTCAGCATACAAATATTCCTAATAATAGCATTATTACTTTGATAACATTGATAACATCATCCCATTAGATGTGTCGTAGACATAGCAATCCTGTTTTTAACTTTCCTGTTTAAACTCCCATTGTGAGATTATTGACGGTTATGTTTTAGTTTACTGAATCTGTCTGAAAGCATATGAAAAAAGCAAGCAATGGTCTCAGTGAGCTTTTACTTCAAGGACACCAATGGTTTAGGTTTGGCAGGGCATAGTGCATTATGGGATTAAATTGGTAATAGTCACCATTCAAAAGTGTTCAATCTCTGCTGGAAGGACAAAATTGCCAGAAAGAAATGGTTACTAAACCCCTGCTGTTAACAGAATTCTAAAGTCTAACAAAAAAAATTAATAAGCCTAAGATTACAGTCACTTCTGGAAATCACATACATTTCGGTTTTTTCCCAAAGAAACTAGTAAAGGCTGCTAATGATGGCAGTTTGGCAGTATTATCTGCTGAGATAATCAGCTTTTGGTAGCAAAAACATTTCTCATCACTCCCCTTTTGGCCTGGTTCTCTGCTCAGGAACATGGGCAATGTAAAAGAGCCATGCTAGTAGGTTGTTAAAAGTTGCCAAGTCCATATGCATGTTTCCGTGTACAATTGTAATTATGGAAATTACTCTCCCACTTGTGAAATGGAGGAGCCATGCAGACTTTTTAAATTAAAAGGCTGTCAAAAATGAAGGCAGTTCCACTCAATTCCGATCCCCCGTTACCAAATGAACGTCTCAAACAACAAAACTTATTAATTCAGGACTCCTGTGGCTCCTTCTTATGTCTCCACCCTGAGTCTTACATTTCAACCTCCATCGTTTTCAGAGTTGGGTCCTTCAGTTTGAAATAATGGATCCATTAAATAGCTACCTTGCAAACATAAGTGAAAATAGTTTTCTACATTTTACTGAATCATAGAATCCTAGAGTTGGAAGGGACCTAGTAGGTCATCTAGTCATCTGCAGCAGGAAATCCTCCTAGAGCATCCCTGCCAGGTGCTCGTCAAGCCTCTGCTTGAAGATCTCCAGTGAAGTCCATCACCTCCCTTGGCAATCTGTTCCACTGCTGAACTGCCCAAACCGTCAGGAATTTTCCCCATCCAATCCCCAAAGATGTTTCCAAATAAACACTTCGGTCTGCAATCCTAACCCCCCATTGGCATCACTAGGATGGTGCAGGGGGTGCAGCCAACACTAGGTGATGCAGCCAGGTGGGGTGATGCGCAGTGGGGGGCTGTGGCACCCCAAAAAGCAACTTTGCGATAGTGCACAGTACTTCATCATGGAATATGTAATTGGATTTGTCTTGGCGAACACAGTCCAATGCAACAGACTGTTTGGAGATAGCACTTTTCTAGCCAAAGTTATGGTCAAAAAAGTAAAAAAGTAAAAAAGCCCCAAAATTTGCATATTGCAGCTTTACTGGTGGGTAAGCAAACATGCCTTAGGCTGCAATCCTAAAGACACTTTCCTGGGAGTAAGACTCATTGGCTACAATGGGACTTACTTTTGAGTAGACATGGTTAGGACTGTGCTCTTAGTCTGCCAGAAGGGCAGGCTGAGAGGAAGCCAAGGACACTGAAAGGGTCCTGTTCCAAGGAACAGAGCCCCCAAATCACCCCAGGAGGAAGTTCCAGGACAGGTCCTCATTTTCAGCCTTGTGTCCTGGAAAAGCCTTCCTTGTCTTCCATTTCCTTGTGAGCAGGCAGCATGTAGTGTGCTTGTAATTCATAAATTATTGCAATAAAAAGTGTAATTCATAAATTATTGCAATAAAAAAATAAAAAATTGCAATAAAAATAGAAATCATTATTGCAATAAATAAAAATAAAGAGGCTAACCATGAAATTTGGGGAGGATGTTCCTTCCGTGACAGGGGTTGATGCATATAGGGGGATGGCGCACATGGGGAAATGGCATATGGGGGGAATTTTACTCCCACAACATGGGTACATTTTCACCAGTGAGGTATAAAGTTATGTAGGCTTACACAAAACATTTTCTAAGATCTAGAAAATTTTGGGGCTCAACCTTTTGGTTGGCTCCCTTTCTGACCCTGGGCCTCAGAACAACTTTCTCTTGCGTTCCCCAATCATGATAAATGTTTTGGGTTGCACCTGCCCAGTACTTACTATAATGCCTAAACTAGTTGCAACTCAGGCAATATAAATGCAAGTTACCAATCATATCTTTTAGGTAAGGTAGAAAGAGGCACTCTAGAAGAAGTTTGACTGCCCTGTCTTGCTTCAACAAATGGCAAGAAACTGCTTTGACAAGCATCACACACGGGGAGGTTGATATATTTTATCAGCCTCTGCTACTTTCCATCATTGGCTTTTTTTAGAAGCAAAGGAGCTCCAACTGATTAAGCCTTTTAAACAGAAAGATGGCAATGGTTGCAAAACTGTATGCCTTTGAGATTTTACAGTGTTTGTTCCCGACTATTTCAATCACAATTGAAGTGCTGTTCTAGTGGGAAAAATGTAGAAGAATGCTTTTTCAGCTCCTTTGGTTCCAATAAACAAGATAGCGGACTTTTCCCTCTTTGTTTTCTTTCATATTTGTATTGGATAATTGCTAGAATTATATCAGATTATTTTAAATTATGCTTTCCATGGAATTCCTGATACGTCAGATTTGCCAGTGTCAAAATATTCAGAAATGCTAAATTTATCCTTTGTGCCATTCCAATTACTTTTTAAATCCTTGTAAGAACAGAAAGATTGGCTTTGTGTTAGCAGATCAGGTTCCATGCAGTCCTACATTCTCTGTCCAGCTGTGGTCATCCAGATTTCTCTGGAAGCTCACAAGCAAGAAATGCAGGTGATGACCTTTTGCTACAGTATTTTCCTCTTGTGCCTTATACTGCAAAACAAAACAAAACAAAACAAAAAACACTCTGGTTCTGGTGGTTCCATGAACATGGCTACAAGGCCTCAAAGAAGTTTTATTGTGGGTAGAAAGTTTATTTCAGGCTCCTTTTGGGGGTATAAAGTTCCTTTTAGACATGATGATCCCTTCTCCATTAAATTTTAATTTAATATATCATTGAATAATAATTTCTACAAATTACAATAAAACTTTATAGGTTTACACAAAATGTGAATGCCAATCTACACACAATAGATGCAAACATGAGATAAGGTGGTAACTGAGAATTATTTTGTTTTGATCTTATGACCAGTGCAAGCAGGGTGACCAGATGCCCAAACCTCAAAAGGAGGTCAAGGTCTTGGATTTCACCCAGCCTGGCCTTTCCAGCGGACAATGGCATGTTTGCCTACCCATGAGCAAAGCCGTGATATTGGGCACTTTCACTTTCCCACAGAGCTCAATGCATTTTTTTATTTTTAAGTTTTTTAGACATACATTTTGATAGGAAGGAGGTGTTTCAAAACTGATTTTTGCATTGGATTCTGCTCTTCAGTACAAATTCAACGACATATGATATGATGGGGTACTGCACACCATTGCAAAATTTCAAAATGAAGCAAAAATGGAGGACAATGAAGCCTTTTTAGAGGACATCTGGTCAGGAGACTAAAAAAGAGGACAAATCTGGAAATTTTGGGCATTGTGGTCACCCTGACTGCAAGGTCCTCACAAAAAGGCTTCTAATATCCATTTCTGATGGTTGGAGAATCACAAGAGTGGAATGTGGTTGTTGGGGGAAGGGGAGTAATAACCAAAGAGCAGGAATGGGGTGGTTCTCCATTTGTGGTTTCCAACAATTCTCATTCCCTCTATAGCTAATCCATACTCCACATTCCAGGTCATTCCTGAAGGAATCCCAGCCTTAGAAATGACATGGTAGCTGTGCAAGTGAAGAGCGGGTAGGCATGCTGCCTTGTGCTAGAGGTTGTTGAATGGGAACTATGAGCATGTTTGAAGTTTAAAGGTAAAGGCAGCTCGCCCTGCTGTTTGTGACCGACTTTGGGGAGTGCTACTCATCTCTGATTGTAGAGGTTTACCTTTGTCTTAATTTCAGTGTCCTTGAAGCTATGAGTGATAAGTTAGAGACATGGTGCTAGACCACACCAGACCATTCGTTCTGCTGGATCACCAACATAGTGGTGATTGTTCCTTGCTGCCTTCTTATTTAAGCTGGTTTCATACTTGAATACACATTTGTTAATTTTTTCCTGGTCAAAATGCTGACTGTCACCCCACCAAGGAACCTGGTATTTCTTCTTTATTCTCCACCCTTCTCAGCTCTCTGGCATTGCACATAATTTTTAAAATATGTGTTTTTACTTAAAAAAGTAAAAAGATGTGTTTTTACTTTAAAAAAACTTACCAATTAGCAGTGGAGCTATAGATCAGTGGTAGAATTTCTTCTTGCAATCAGTCAGTCACTGTGGATAATTTTGAGTAAGATGGACCAGTGGCAGAGATAAAGTTGAGCCATGCATTACTATGTACATACGTGCCTATGGTTAGGCTGCTTGCTGATGCTTTCACTCAGGTGTATTAAATATGAGGCCTGCAGGCTGGATGTGGCCCCCCAGAAGCTCTTTATCTTGCCTCTAGGCTCTCCCAGCATCACCATCAGGGGCTCTAAGATGCTAAGCCAGGTTGTCACTGCTAGAAAGGCCACCTGTATGATAACTGCCTTCTCTTATCTTGAAAATAAAATCATGATTTGTGTATTTTTTTCTTCTGTCATCTGCTGCTAATGAGTTCCCAAGTGAACAAAACATTTCTGGTCATGACTGTTCTGATGAGGACTTCTCTAATAAGGAGTGAAAGTGAAAATATTACAGATGGCCTTTTCTTCTAACAACGAATGGTAATTGTAAATTTACCATTGTAAATTTAACTGACATTTCTTTGGAGTCTTCAAATAAAGCTCCTATGCACATATTCAGTATCCTAGGCAAACTGATTTCCACAGATGTAATCAGCTTAAAGTTGCGTGCCGAACTAAAGCTTTTAATTGGTGGACTTTCCAAGTGTTATTGTAACGTGTGGTCTGCAGTGCTGACTGCAGGACTGCAGTGGCTCAGTGATTAAAGATGCTGTTCTTGTCGACCTGAAGTAACACTAGTTGAGAAACAGTAATATATACCTTTCGTTGGGATTGGAGCAGTTTAAATGTTGAAGCTTAAATAATTGACAAAAAGTCAAAAGTCCAGACACAAGTCCTGTGCCAACCTGAGGGTGTTACTAAAGTACCATAAGGCACTTCTGCATCACTTGGAGGTTAGGCCAGTGCATAGACTTGCGCTGGCTTCCCCACACCACCATGGGAATGGGGAGTGAGTGAATTGTGCCAGCCTAAATTGATTATGATATTGCCCTAAATCTTACTGCTTTTATGTGTTGATTGTGTGGTCTTGCCTTCAACTCTAGCCCCTAACATGCTCTTGCCTGCTGTCTCTACCATTGTACAAATAACACCCAGTGTACATGCGCCAACTAGCATGTAATAAAACTGTTCCTTTCCATTTATATCTTGCATATTTGGTTGGATTGCTTTCAATTGTCTTTGTTTCTCATTTCTTGAATCAGAAATGGAGAGTTGCCAAGTATTTTCTCTTCTGCCCCATCTGTGTTGCATACTAGGCAGACGAGTGAAAAGATTAAAGTTCCTGCAAAGTTTTAAAATAACAATAAAAAGGTTGGGAAGTAAAGAAAATTCTTTCCAGTTGAAATTTTGTAGTTTTGAAAGTGATTATCTTTTGTTGATTTCAACTGTCCAGGGAATGAGAGACAAATGATGACACAAATTGCTGATAGGATGTGTCAGAATTAATTCCTGCTTTCTGCAATCTTTTTATTTAAAACTCACTCCAGTTGAACTTGGGGCCATTTTCTCTTGGATCTGATTTTATAAACTGGCTGAGATAGAGTTGTAAGCATGGAAAATTGGGGGTATATAGACGCATTGTGTTAGTACATAACTCTATGTGTAATAAAACAATAGAAGTGGAGGAAGGCCAGATAAAATAGCTTGGCTGGTTTCTTCTGCCCAAAACAACATTCAGCTATGCCCTGAACTTTATGTGTACAAATGGGGGAGATGGTGTCACCTAAAGTCTGCTGCCAGTGATGCTGAGTCCAACACAAAGGAGAGCAGTGGAAGAGTGAATTGACAACAGCAGTTTCTGAGAGTTCATACTAATAACATCTGACACATCCTTTCCTTGCACATCAGTATATAGAGATACACACATAAAACTGACAAGAAACTGCTAGTTAGGGAATCCATGATGTGCCTGCTGTCAGTGCCAGGCTTTTTGGGGTTCTGGGACAATGCATTGTACTCGACTCCCATGCTCCCCTTATGGTACATTGAGTACTGCCACTGCTATTAAGGGTTCATTGGTCAGCTGACCTCTGATGAATATGGGTCCTTAAACAATGTACAAACTGGCTGACCCCCTGGATTTGAGTGTAGTGATAGCCCAGCCCTATCTAACTTTCCAACTCTGGTGTAACCACAGTGCAGTTCTGTGGTGACACATCTTCCTCCACCTTGTGACTGCTCCTCCAACCAGGAGCTAGTGTATACCTCACTGGCACAATTGCACCAGTACTTAAAAATTGGATAGGATTGGGCCTTAAGTCAAGTCTCCTGGATTAATCTTGCCAGACTCTGTGTAGCCTTCAGTGCATGATTTTGCTCCAGTGTTGTTGTTGCTAACTTGGATTAGTTGTATATAAAAAAGAGGGTGCATGCCACTGCATCTACCATGATGTCAAGAATAATTCCTATCTTGACACTATTAGCCCCCGAAGTTCTTACCGGTGCCAATGGAGGTTTCCTTTCAAGGGTAATGCCAGCCTAGGAGGCAGAGGGCATTTTGATTGGGACTGCAGTGCAAAGAGAAAAGATTACATGCTGCTGTTTTCTGTGCAACAGATGATGAGGACATTCCTACTGCTGCTAAACACACAGCTTGCCCTATGGCAAAATCCAGAGTAACTATGGGGAGTTCTTGCTCCAGTGTAAGAACAACTTACTCTGGATTCCAATATGAATTTCCCATAGGTTTTCACTAGGTGGTGAAGTCTCTTACTAGGTGGTAAAGTCTCTTATGTGCTCCCGTAGTTATTCTGGATTTGGGGGCTAGACTGTAATCCTAATCTCCACTTAGGCTGGCATAAACCCCAGCATAAGTCTTCTGCTGGCCTTGGGGTGCCAAGGGGGGATTACTCGTAGGGGGGATTACGCCAGTTCATAGGCATATGTCGACTTCCCCAAACCTCCATGGGAAGATATGCCAGATGAGTTAGGCTGGCCTAAATTGGTTAGGATTGCATCCATAGTTTTAAATTGTGAGCTGGAAAAGAGGTAGGATAGAAATTGAATAAAAAAAAGAATAACAGAGAAAAACTTTTATTTCTGAAGGAGCTTCTAATGCTCTCAAACTTTGTTTCAGAAAGGTTTGCCCAGCTTCATCCCTGCTGCCATTCTGGAAATTCCTGAAGACCATTCTTGATTTTGATAAGCTGCCTTAATATGATGTACTTAGTTTGTGGAACTTCTTGCAAAAGGATGTGATGATGGCATCTAGTCTAGAAGCCTTTAAAAGGCAATTGGATAAATTCATGGAGGAAACGTCCATTAGATGGTTGCAAGCCATGATGGGTATGTGTAACCTTTTGATTTTAGACAGTAGCCTAACTCAGAATGCCAGATGTAAGGAAGAGCACCAGGATGCAGGACTTTTATTGTCTTGTGTGCTCCCTGAGGCTCCTGAGAACTATCCTATTTAGAGATGTCCACTGTGAGATATTGCAAACTGTACTAGATATGCCTTTGGCCTGATCTAGCAGAGCTCTTGTTATGTTCATATGGTATGTGTTGTTTTACCATTCCCTGGAAGGGCAAAATATCTTTTTTGGCACAATCCTCTACATGTCTAGTCAGAAGTAAGTCTTATTGATTTAACAAGTCTTATTCCTAGGTATATTATTAGGCTGTGGTATATTATATTAGGTATATTATTAGGCTATAATAATAATATTATATTATTAGCCTTATTCCTAGGCTGTGGGTGGCGCAAGTGGCTAAGACACTGTGCCTGTTAACCAGCAGGCCAGGGTTCGAGACCCGGGTCGGCCCCACAAGGCAGGGTGAGCTCCTGTCCTTAGCCCAGCTCTGCGACGCAGCTGGATCCAATCGTATGGGCTCTGCCTTTCCATTGGACTAATTCATTGGCGTGGAGAGGGGGGATTTGCTGCTTGGGTAACAGCCTATCCTCCATAACAATCTAACCCAGGCTTTTGTGCTTCGCATGCAGCGTATGCAGCGCCAAGCACGATACCATAGTCTTCCTAGACTGACAGAGGCCTGCTTTTTTTATTCCTAGGTAAATTCCTAGGTAGACTTTAAAAAATATTATGCCTATAACTGACATTACAAACATTAATTGTAATAGATTCACCGAATGCAAATTTGAATATTAGTATTGCACAAAGAAAGGATATATTTTCTTTGCTATTAATACTTCCAAAATGTAATTTAGTTTTTTTGCCGGGATAGGGTGTGTGTGTGTGTGTGTGTGTGTGTGTGTGTGTGTGAGAGAGAGAGAGAGAGAGAGAGAGAGAGAGAGAGAGACTGTAGAGCTTTGGGTTTATTTGATCTCAGGTAGCCCTTTTTTCTAATGTTTATTGTAATAGAGCTAATCATGATGAACTCACTTGGCATTAATGAGACTGTCATATCTGCTTGTATAAGGACATTCTGTGTAGTTAATCATTAATTAACTGGACTATTACACTAAAGTGTTACCAGACATGGTATGTAGAAATGGTTTATGTTATAATCTTCCAGTGTTGAAACCACGTAAGATCTTTTCATCATGGTTTCAGCCTGTGAAAAAGTTGCAGCTGAGGAAGTGGAGGGGCCGAGACCATCTGCACTGCAAAGTATCCTGGCCACTTAGCCTTTCAAAGACACATAAATACAGTGTCATGTCACTAGCAGTAGGTGGGATTGCATGTTTCAGAGGAATGTGAAAGAATATAAATAGGAAATGATGGAATAATTAAGTGGAGGAAATTGCTTAACTCTTGTCACCCCAACCTCAGACCAATGAATTCCTGGGAATCAGAGGTTGATTGAAAGCTACTTTAAGCTTTCAATGAAAGCTAATCTGTCCCAGTATAGGTAAGAGCTGGGACGACCCCCATATAAATACATGTGTGAGCTTAGTATTATACAGCCTAATGCACCCTATGGGTTTCTGTGTAATCATGTGTCATCCTCCAGATTTCATTCATTCATTCATTCATTCATTCATTCATTCATTCATTCAATCAATCAATCAATCAATCAATCAATCAATCAATCAATCAATCAATCAACAGTATTTATATACTGCTTTTCAACAAAAAGTTCACAAAGCGGTTGTCAGAGAAAATGAAATAACTAAGGGTTAATGGCACCATGTCCCAAAAGGTCTCACAAGCTAAGAGACAGCAGACGCCACTATAAAAGACATTGCTGGGGTGAGGAGGACCAGTGAAGCCTCCCTTGCTATATAAAATAGGAACACCCTCTAGAAAGTGTGCCTCTTACCTGGTTAGCAAGTTCAACATTGAGAATTCTGTTTGTAGCTGCTAGTTAAGCAAGATTTCCTAAATTTAGGCTATAAACCTAAAGGCATGAAAAGGGACAGAAGAAACTCTTGGGAGTAGGTAGGGAGAGGGGTTTAATACTGCATGAATATTACAATATATAGCAGTGGTGTAGCTAATGATCATGTAGCCCAATGCAAAGCTCAAAATGTTTCCCTGGAAGTGATTTCACAACTGGAAGTGAAGTTATCTCCAGATAATCTTAAAAAGAAAATTGGGGAAAAACCAGCCTCTTCACAGACGTTCACCACCCATTTGCTTGGCAAGTGGCATAGCTAAAGCAAAAATTTGCTATCTGGTGTCTAATAAGATTTTGTTGCTCCCCCCCCCCCCCAACAACAAAATAAGATTAAATTAAATTAAGTAAAATAATGAAAATTGTGTCCCTTATTGGTTAGGGAAACTGCTGGGGCAAACAGGAAAGGTTATTCTTTCCCTGCTAAATATAAGAGGAGCACCACTTGTGTACTGTAGCTTGTTTACCCAGTTAGCATGGGTCAGTGTTTTATGATATAAGAACTGTATATTATTATATTTACTCAAATATAGTGCACTGTATTTACACAAATATAGTGCACAGGTTTGGCAAATAGACACCAAAATAGGGGTGTGCACTGTATTAGATGGCACATTACATTTAAGTAAATACAGAATATGTACTGAGAGCGGGTTCATATTAACACCTTACTAGTTCCATACAGCATCAGAATTATTTCTCATTGGCTCTCGGAGCAATAAGTATCATGGGAAAGTTTGAGTTAAGAAAATCCACTTTCTGTTCCGTAGGCTTTTGCGTTTTCATTTTCTGGTTGATTAGCCATAGCTTTTGATAGAATACAGATATTCCAATACAGTTGGTTTCATTGCATTCTACAAAAAATTACCTTTCCAACTATATATTTCCAACTATACCTTTCCAACTTTCTAACCCCTGCTAACTGAGCAAGAGGCACTCTTTCAAATGGATGTTCCTCTTTTATTTAGCAGGGGGAGAGTAACTGGCCCTCCACACCCCAACAGTGTCTGTTCAAGTGGCTTCTGCTGGTTTCTTTTGCATTTTAGATTGTGAGCCCTTTTGGGACAGGGACCCATTAGCTTTTAATTAGCTATTATTATTTTTCCATTTTCTTTGTAAACCACTTTGTGAACTTGTTAGTCGAAAAGCAGTATATAAATACTGTAGATAGATAGATAGATAGATAGATAGATAGATAGATAGATAGATAGATATCATGATGGTATTATCATTCATACATACCACACCCCATTTTTCAAAATTTTAGCCCCAATGTCAAGCTCTGCTTGTTGCCCCCCCTAAAGCTTTTAGCTCAGTGCAACTGCACCCCCACTAGCTGCACCACTGATATATAAAACATAGAATTTGGAATAGTGCCCAAGGACTTCCTGGAGATATTGTTATCTGCTAGTGTTTGTAAAAACATTTTGGGGCGGTATTGCTAGCCTTCCTTTGCTAAAGCAGACAAGTATTTTTAATAAAATAGAGCTGCTTGGAGAAGGTAGTTCCAAGGTTAGATTTGTGTTGATCCCTTGCAGTTAGGAGTGGTTGTTCACGTAAAGATGCACCTTTGGGGGAGCCTGCAGGAAAAGGAACACGTCATTGGTTTGGGCTATAGCTCCATATAAAATCGAGTGTGTCTCCTTGTACAGTATAGACACAAGATGGGTAAAGTCAGAAATGTGAAATAAAAAAAGCAAATGCTAATGTGTTTGTCATTAAACACTTTCATAGCTATTATTCATTCTTGACTCCATCCTTTTGTTATATTTTTCTTTTATGGATTTGCGCCAGAGAAAACAGTCTTGCAAGCAGTCCGGGAGGGACAGTCAACAGAACTCGCATGCTCTTGATGGATGAGATGTAGCTGGATGGCCCTATTTGGTTCGACCCAATGGTGTGTATAGTAGCTTGGTCAGAATGTCTAGTGTGAAAGGTTAAGTTGCCTAGAATGACAGATCAGCTGCAAAACCTGCAGCTTTGCTTCACTGTAGGCATTGAAACTTGTGGTTTCAAAACTGAAACTTATAAAGATCTTATATATTTTTATTGGTACTGTGTTAGCTGTTTTATTAAATGCTTGAAAGAAGAAATTAGTTCTCAAAACTTAGTATTCTGCTAGTTATAAGTGTAGAAGATTCTAACCAAAATTGTTAGAATGACTTTTTCCTGTAACTTCTTTCTGTGCGAGCAATAGATCATAAGATCATAAGATCAATTCACAAAAATGAATTGTTGAACACACACATGCAGTGTCAAATAGTGAGTGCCTGCAACTGTAGAATTTTAATTTGCCATATAGTTTTGATGTTTTTGGATTGCAGTGTCCCCAGAGAAGGTATGCCTCAGAAATCTTATCAATTAAGAGTCACATTCACCTACAGTGAAATACATAATTATAAATGGAGGGAACTTTTTGATTTTCACATCGACATGAGCGCCATTCCTGCTTTTCATGACCAATATTGTTCAAAAAATTCCTCTTTACTGAATCCAGCTGAAGATTCACACTGAAGGTACTGGAGTTAATAGTTTCAGCTGTAAAACTTATTTAGAACTTATCAGTATGCATGTACACTCACTCACACACACACACACGCATGCATGCACCCACAGGTGAATTGAAATGAAAAGTCTGCTTAGTTACATTTTCAATTTTGTTCTCGAAAAAAGTTGCAAATAACTGAATGTCAGCAAATGATTGCAGCCTGAATGAGTATAACAGATATTAATCAGTCTCCAGAGTTTAGGATTTGCTGGTAGACATTTCCTTTGACAAATGGGAATGTCCAGAAGGAGTACTTCACCTTCACCTTGAACTCAATGTTTTACTTTCAACTCTTTCCCAATTAGTAATCAGTTAAAGTTGTAGAGTTCCAGATCAAGATAATTCACCTTGCAAAATTAAAAAAAAATGCACATAAAGGCATCTTTTTTTAAAAAAAAAAGTTATAGATTCCTCTGTCCTTATGCACACGTAATTCTAATAATTCTCATATGGTAAGAGGCCTGTTTTTAGGACTGGATTTAGAAAAAGATGACTTTTTTTTAAGAAGCCAGATGCAATTTTTAGGGTTTGGAATTATAGTAAATACAGGGGAGTACAATTGAGACATACTGATAAGATATTTTCCTCACTCCCAAACAAGTCTAGGAACTGAAAATCTAGGTATTTTACACTAGCAGTCATAAGTCACTCTGTTCTATGGTTATGGTAGAACAAAGCATATTGTCTTCAGGGTTGCCACATTACAGGAATTTCCCTGACAGAACTGGGAATGAAGCCCTGGATCCGGAAGTCCAGATACGGGTCTCTTTGTCAGGAAATTGGGGTCCTTTCCAGCCATTTCTGGGATTTTATGCCTTTTAGACCTGTGTGCAGCTCCCTGTGGCTGCTGCAGGGCTCACTGAGCTGCTGAGACTGCTGGTTAAAGGAGGAGGATGGAGGGAGAGAGGGAAGGTAATTGTGGTCTTTCTCCCTCCTCCCTATGCTGAAGCCATCAGTGGAAGAAGTGCCCCAGACACTGAATGGCCGGCTGGGAAAATGGCTGTGGCTGGCATTCAGCTCCATCCCCTGCACTTGCCAGAGAGAGAGAGAGAGAGAGAGAGAGAGAGAGAGAGAGAGAGAGACAGACAGACAGACAGACAGACAGACTCTGCTTGCGGTGTGCAGCAAAGGAAGGAAGGAAGGAGGGAGCTCAGCTCAGGCTGCTGGAGAGGAGAGGAAAGCAGGGGAAGGAAGGAGCTTTGCAAGTGGAATTGCTGCGGCTCTGAAAGTTTGCATGAGTTTGGCTTGGAGGGAAAGGAGGGGGAAGAATTACTGTATTTTACAGTGTATAACATGCACCTTACTATAAGTCGCATCTAGATTTAAAGGAGGAAAACAGAGAAAAATGTTGGAGACAGCTGGCTCCAGCAGGCATTCACTTCATAAGATGCACTGAAATTTCCACCCCCTTTGGGGGTAAGAAAGTGAGTCTTAGAAGCCAAAAAAATACGGTAATTTTTTTCAAAGCAGGGTTGCCAACTGACCTGAGAAACCCCATCCTTCCCTGTTCCTATGCCTTTGTAGATGGATCCACCAATATTTACTTTGCACAAAAAAGCATGTAATTCACAACAAGGGCTTGAGTTGTTCAGGTTTGGAGCAGGGGCTAAGTGTAAAGTTGGCAACCTTCTCAAGGGTAGGGATGGTGGGGATTAACTCTTGGCTTCTTATGTTTTAAGCCTCCAAGTCCAATTGCGTCTACTCAAAAGTATTACAGTCAGTGGAACTTATATTGTATAAGGGGGCAAAGGAAAGGAGGCTGGAAGACCAAGTGTGTACATGTCTGCCTGAGAAATGATGGCTGCTTGGATCACTTAAACATCTGCCTTTTTGGTTAGTGCCTGGTCTACTACAATGAGATTTTTGAAAAAATTAAGTATATGAATGCAATACAGGTATTTTTGCTTTCTTTTAACATGTCCTACATTATTGGGGTGTCCTACATTTTTAACTGGATAAGAATTTTGGTTTGGAGGACAGGAATTTGGGGGAACTTGGGTGGGAATTTTAGGTTTGGCATCTGGTCACCCTGCATGTCTTCTTTCCCAGACTTTTTTCTGATTTCTGGTTGCGGAGTAAAGCTGGTGTGGGAGAGAACAGGTTACAAAGAGCCCAGTAAATCTTTCACTGAACTTGGATCATGATACCAATGTCTTTGAACAGGTTATTCACTTTAATGGCTGTCAGCTGAAAGTTTGAGCTTCCATTTAATTAAATATGTGTTAGAGGTGCTGTGGAAGTTTTCTTAAGCGAGGTTTGTGATGGGCCTTCGATGCTTTCAGGTCATTATCTCTTGATGCTATCTCTGATTAATATTTGTTTGTAAATAAGTCCACAGACTCGTGAAAAGGTAAAGGTAAACATAAAAATGTCCTTGGCAGGTTGCCCCACTAGTTATGACTGACTCTGGGGTGTGGTGCTCACTCCATTACTAGGCCAAAAAGCCATCACTGTCTGAAGATATCTCTATAGATATGTGACCAAAGGCTGCTCCAGTTAGCTCAGACTCTGGAGATGAGATTACTACAGCCTTACCATGGGGAAGAACTCTAGCCTTCTCCATAGTAGCGCAGCAACAATCCCACTACTTGTGCTGGATATAATGCCAGGTTGGAAAATGACAATACCGACTTGTGTGAGTCAGAAGGGGGCAGGTGTGTCATTTGTTCCAACTGAACCAACTTTCTGTTCCAACTGTGACAGTTGAAACACCTGCACACCTGGCCCCTTCTGACTCATGCGTCAGTTGGAACTGTGACAGTTGGAACTGTCAGTTGGATCAAATGGAACAAATAATAGCTGCCCCCATCTGGCTCATGCAAGTTGGTGTTGTCATTTCCCACAGGGCAGGGTAGGACAGCCTGCCTGTTTTAGTGCAAGTTAGGATTATACACCTCAAATTTCAACCTGAGTGCTTATTTTAGGACAATGAAATGCAGCATGATGAAACACAGAATATATGTTTTTAAGAACAAAAAAATACTCAGGCATTCAGTGATTGATTTCATGTTTGGGTCAATTTTTTTTAGATCAGTGACTGCCTTGTACTAGTACCTGGTTCGCGTGGGTGTTTTGTAAAGTGTGGAGCAGATGTGAGTAAGAATAATAATCGTGTACATTTATTGTAGTCAGTTCTCATCCATTGTGTTGCATGTGAGATCAAGAAATCTCTCAGAGTGTTTCAAAGTGAAGGTTGATTAGAATTTTGTAAGCTCTGAAACAGCACCAGTGTATTGCTGGAAATGCACACTTTATGCACTATCTCCCACCCTCCGTTAGGTAATTCACTGGGGGATTTTGACTGTGCTTCCATTCTTTTAAACATCATATTTCCAAACAGAAACAAAGCACAGGTGCGTTTGAAATCTTGTCCATGAGGGTCATGAAGAGTCGGACGCAACTTAACAACTAAACAACAGCAAATGGGAGGAATCATCTCTGAATTCTGTTTTTAAAATGACATCTGTGGAAGGCAAAATTATATTTTGCTTGGAATACAATATCAGAAGGTGCTATTATTCTTATGGGCCCAAAACATAAACAGAGAACAGTGACACCTGGTGTCCAAAAGTGGAATTATTCTATTAAAAACTAAGATAAAAGGTAGCAAGAATGATTCTTCAAAGCAGCTTTGCCTCCCTATGTTATCAGTGAGAGGCAGGGCCAACAGTGATATCAGCTCCTGCAGGACCAGGGGTTTCCAGAGGTATAGTGTTTTTAATTGTTTTTTTTACTATGCCTTTTATTGATTGTTAGCCGCCTTGGTGCCCTTTCAGGAGAAAGGCGGATTACAAATCAAATAAATAAATAAATAATAGACCTGGTCTAATCTATTATAATCTAATAAACCTGGTCATCTATTACCTGGTAGTGGCACCAGGTTGATTGAGGGAACTGCTGCCACCATAATTCATCAGGTTTCCTCCTCACTCTCTCTCCTGGTGACATCACAAGGCAGAGAAACTTGCAAGGGAGGGAAGTATGTGGGGAGAGCTGCTCCTTCTCCCATCCTCAATTCCCTATGAAATGGCAGTGCCTGGGAACACGAAGAAGGTAGAAGATAATAGTGGTGGCAGCAGAAGGATGTAGATGATGATAAAAAGGTCAGTGAAGGTAGTAGGGGCCATGTTGCTGGCCTCAGTGTGTGTGGACAATGGGGGATGGTGGTGAAGCTCAAAATGCCAGATGTAGGGAGGGTACCTGGATGCAGGTGTCATATGTGCTCCCTGCGGCATCTGGTGGGCTGCTGTGTGATACAGGAAGCTGGACTAGATGGGCCTGTGGCCTGATCCAGTGGAGGCTTTTCTTACGTTCTTATGATGCCCAGTCAATGAAGCAGCAGGAATGACTAGAGGTGGTATCAGGGAAAATGTGCATGGCTTCATCATAATTTGGCTATGCTGTTTTAATCTAAAGAGATAGTAGTACATATTTAAATTTTATCCCACTTGTTTTTATTTTCTGTCTTTTCTAATGGCCATAAAGGAAAAAAGTAAAGGTGTCTCCTGCAGGTTGCCCCGCTTGTTTGGACTAACTCTAAAGGCAGTGCTCATTTAAAAGGCCAAAGAGCCAGCATTGTCTGAAGAAGTCTCTGTAATGTGGCTGGCATGGCCACATGCCAAAGACACATGGAACACTGTAACCCTGCCAGTGAAGTGGTATCTACTATCTACTTGCATTTACGTGCTTTTGAACTGCTAGGTTGGCAGAAGCTGGGCAACTTACAGGTTGCCCAACTTACAGGTACGCACTCCTTGCACTTTTCGGGTATCGAACCACCTTCAGGTTAACAAGCACAGTTTCTATACCACTGAAACAACACAGCTCTCATTGAGGGATGATTTCTAGCAACAAAAGTATGAAGATTGATGGCCCAATCCTATAAGCACTGGCTGCCGGTTGCTGACAGGACCTCTTTCCTGGACCTGATCCCAAAATATGGGTCCATACAGACCTGTGCCAGCTGTTTAGCTAGCGCAGGTTTGAGTAGACCACTCCCTTGTAGGCAGATTAGGGAATGTTTGCTCCCTTATCCAAGCAAGACCTCTTGGACTGCCTCCACATTGTAGGATGTGGTGGCAGCTATTTTGATGTCACTGTATCAGCAGGTGGGGGGAGACATTAGGATTGGGTTCTTAATTAATGATTCAAAAAAAAAAACCAGAAAAACCTCAACCCTGAACCTGCCAGTTTGCTGTATCTTTGTTTGCATCAACCAAAGTAGACCTTGGCCCAGTAGCCATTCTCACATAAAAATTACTGAGATGGAAGGACTCTGAGCTACTTTTCCTTCAGTTAGCTTTTTTTTGGCTACATTTATCATAGCCAAAATAAGCTCATCAACTCAGTGGGCTTTTTTTTTCCTGGCATTATTCGGTTAATTTACATTCAGGATTTTGAGGTTACAGATTTGGATTAAAAAGTGAATATAAAAAAGAATGCTCTGAGGCAGAGAGCTTTAAAAAATCCTTTATTAATGTTATGTTTTGCAGAGAATTAATTCTAGGAAACGTAGAGGTTTTGTGGTTGGGGGAAGGTTACTCTACAGCTATAAAGGATACCCAGACATGATGCCTAGACCATCATGTCAGCTTTTTGGATTAAAGGAGAAAATAATTTTATGGACAATTTCCATTTACACTGGAAAGACTGAAGACAATAGCTGTGCAGCTTTTTCATTATTATTTCAATTCTCATATGTTGTCCTTTCAACAATGGGAAGAATTTGGACTGAGAAGAAGCATTGTAGATTTAGTGAGTGTGATTGAGGGAGACAAGTGACCAGTGTGTTGCATTTGACCTTAGACCATTGTTGCCCAACTTTTTATTTTGGCTAATCACATTTCCCCTCTCATTTTCTGTGACAGTAAGAAAAAAAGAAGACTGACTTTTAAAAAATGAAAATATGCAGGTCTTGAAGTGTTTTGGAAATGCTTAGACAATGGCACCTGTACATTCCTCAGATTATGCTTCTCAGTTTTTCATTTTTAAAGGTTTGCATAACTCAGAAGTTTCATATATTTCCTTGTTCCTCTGCATCCAGATAACAGCTGAGCTGCTTCAGAACTATATATGATGTATGAACATTGGAACTGTTCCAGTTTTATGTCTTCTCATATGCTGTCTTCATTAGTAGAGAACCCTTGACATGGCATTCCTCCTAAATTGATAGGGACGGGACATCAAATACATTTTAGCTCCATACTGCTAAATTAATTGTGACTTCTAACAGAGTTGGACTTTGCTGTAAAAGCCCATGATCCTTGTTTTTGAGTGGCTTAGTGTTTTTTAAGAGTACTTTGGTATTTTCTTAGGTCATGGAGTGGGAACATGTTCAAAACCAACAGAACCGTTAATCTGCTAATTGCTGGCTTGTTAAGTGATATTCCATTTCTTATATTTTTTTTAGCTATGCCTCTGATTAATGACTGTTTTAAGCAATCTTTTTAAAACTCATGTTTTTGTGGAGCACCTTTAAAAAAGTTCACTTCACTCACATAAGCATTATTCCAAACATTTTTAAACATGTAAACTGTAATTAGAACTTACAAGAATGGGAAGTTGAAATGTTCGTTTTAGTATAGGAGCCTTTTCAGATGAGTGCTTGTACTTGGGAAGGGATCAGTCATTTTTAGATTTAAGCCATGATGAATCTCTTTTGTGGAGCTCATAATTATAGGATTCTGGTTTCCATCTTCCCATTTCATACCTTTTAAGCTTCATATAGAAGCTTAAATAGAAGCTTATGAGCTTGATATAGAAGCTTCTCCAATATAATGGCTAGATGAAATACTGTTGAGAGCCTAATCCTATGTGTACTCAGAAGTAAGTAACCCTTAAAATCAGTGGGGCTTACTCCCAGGTAAGTGTGGATAGGATTGTAGATGGAAGCACAAACCTCTCAATTCCTTCTCCCTACTTTTTGCATAATGTCCAGTTTAATGCAATGTATCACATAATGCAGTGGTTCTCAAATGTTTCAAACTGGGATTCCCTTCAGAGAATGACAATCTCTTGGGACCCACCCAAAAGTGATGTCATCAACCTGTAAGTGATGTCATGGCTGAAAGTGACATCAAACAGGAAGTGGAATTTCTGTGATGTCAGAGCTCCTCCATATGTATTTGGAAGTATATCCCATTGTCTCATTGCATTTAATGAGACTTACTCCCAGGATAGGGTTGCCATAATTCTCTTCCAACAAATTGGGACAGGACCCTGTGTCCAGTGGTGGGATTCAAATAAAATAACAACAGGTTCTGTGTCCCAATAACCTAAATTAACAGCAGGTTCTATGTCCCATTAGTAACCGGTTCTCAGAACCAGGCACTCATTAGCAAAGAGCTCTATGGAACCCGTGAGAACCCTGTCTCATTTGCCAGTATGTGAACACAATTCCCCAAATTTGGGATTGTCCTTGTTTTTTGGGACATATGGCAACTTTCCAGGAAAGTATGGATTGTGGCCTGAGTGCCCCATTGCAGGGTGGTGGCCCTTTTCATGACCCCTCTGAAATGAAGTAACTAAGCCGTTTACATAGCAAGATCATTCAATAAATATTTCTTATCTGCAAAGGGCTCACAAGTGTAAAAAAAAGATGCAGAAAAGACACCATCCACTAAGACAGTTGCTCTTGCCCTTCTATCTAGAAGAGGACATCACTAAATAAAGTCCCTATTTGCCCAGTTAGCAGGGGCTCTAAATATTGGAGTGAAAAATATTTATCCATCTGGAGTGAAAAATATTTGAATTACCAAATCACATTTTGAGTGTGTGCAATGTGCAAAATGAGAAACAACAACATTTCCATTTTACCTCTCAATGAGTTCTGCAATCCGACCAAACTCTTCCACTGAGAGAAACTGGTCCAATAAACTGTATATGCTCACATATTTTTATATCATTCACTTGGTTAACTTTAACAACCCCAAAGCTGGATAAGCTGCTTTATGTTAGTCATTCCTTGGCTCCAAGTTTAGTATTGTCTCTTACTTTTCGGACCTGAACGCAAATAGGCATTGGCTTTTAGGTTGTTTGAAGGAAACAGCAAGATTTGTCCTTTATTGGTGATTGCTGATGCGAGGTGTGGGAGAACTTCGCATGGGCATAAGCAGCCCCATGCCATTGAAATGCTTTACTGCTGTTTGTCTCCACGCTGTTAGATACCTGTAAGCCTACTCTGTGAATGAGGGTACAATCTACACCCTGCAGTGTAGAGGTGGCCTAAATTTGAGTAGACCTATAGGGACTGCTGCAGCCCCACTATGTTGGCAGATGAGTGAGCACACGTGAAGCGAAACAGCTCTACTGCAGTGAAGGGAACAAGCCTCCCCTTTCCCACATTAGGGTAGCAGCAGTTCCAAAACTTGTGCTGGATATAGCATAGGCTACAACAGCAGTCTGCTTGTTCTAGCTCAAGTTAGGATTGTGCTATGAAAGTCTAAGGCCTCATACCTAACGTTCATATACACGGGGAACATCTTTCCTTGGATTCAGCATTTCTCATATAAGTGCTATATCCAAGGTGAGTAGCGGGGATTAGGTGCATCAGCACGAGGATGAGACTTTTCAGCACACCCTGAGTCCCTCCAAACCGTGGATTGCTGACCCTGCTTAAATATCTGCCTGATGCTGCATTTACACAACAGGGATCAAATGAGTACACCTGTGGGCTGAGTAAAAATGGGTTAACATCTGAAAATGGCTTATTGACTCAGTCCATTCTGGCTCAATATTTTGGCTTCGAAGCCTTCCCTGCTGTTAGGGCTGCCTTCGCATCTTTATATTTTTCCATGACCCTGCTTTGACAGACCAGTAACGGCACCATTGCTCAAATAAATTAATTAGGCGCACCACCTTTATTACAGACTTTGAAATGATAAGAAAAGCTTCATCTGTTTAATGTCTTTATGTCTGACTGCTGTTAAAGGAATAAAAGCAAAGCTAGGGAAAAATATGTTTAATCACCTGCCCAGAGCTTATAGCTCCCTTCTTTTCGTTGGATTTGTACCGGGTTGCCAATAACAAGGCTCTTGTGCTTTTTTTTAAGTGCAGGTTTGCTCAGTGGAGTGATGCAACAATATGGAAAAGTTGTGGAGAATGTGGAGAAAACAATGTGAAAAATGGGTGACCAATACCCATATAAGCACGAGGTGCACAGAGATGAATGAGGGCCTTTGGGGAAAGCGTTCGAGGGCAGGGGGAAAGGAAGGGAGCTAACCAGGATGGGGGATGGACTGCTGGAGCTCTGCTCTGTCTGATACAAAGTACCAAGTGAGGCCTCCTGGCTTGATACTAGATTCCTTTACTATGTGCCAGCTAAATAACTGGCAGAGACAGCACAATCATAACCCCTGGTTTAGTAGGCACCAGTCTTGGCACAAGTATTGTGATGGTTTGAGGTGTTGCAAAACTACCATAAGTCACTTCTGTGCCACTCCTGGGGTGTGGGGGGGGTAAGGCCAGTGCACAGGAATGTGCCGACCTCCCCGTGCCACTGTGGGAATAGGGGGATAAGTGAGTTATATTGGCCTAAACTGGTTAGGTTTACACATGGAGTTGAGTAGTCTCAATGTGGAGCTTCTGAACCTTACTCAGGGGGAAAGAAGATGAATGTTCCCTACCCCAAAGGAGGTGTCGGGTACTGGTGTGGCTGACTAATGCCCAAAGGATGCTACAGTAGCCATTTTGACACTGCAGGAGTCTTGGGTATTGGGCTGCTCAGAATTGGGCTACTCAACAGAATATTTCTGAGCAGACTGAGGTAACTAATAACTTCATTCACTTTCAGCTAACATTGTCCACATCATTTTCTGCAGGTCTTTGTTTGTTAGAACATATTTAGTTCATGTCTGCATTTTTAGACATTGTATTCTGTCTAGGGTTATTTCCAACCTTTGCCTAATGTGGGGCCAAGGGAGATTAAAAAGACTGAAAGACATCCACATTTTATTGAAATAATTAATAGGAACAATGTGTAAAACTGAAAACAGAAAGTGCAAAATATGTTTAGCGTGCATGAAAAAATTCTTGTTTTGCAGATTTTATTTATGGACAACATTGTTTATGGTGCTGAGGTTGAATTTTGATCCGCTGACTGCATAATACACTCTAAAATGTTATCAGTTTAGCATGCTATGAGATACTGAGCAGTAATCTGCCATATCTTGTGAAAAAATTAGGCAAAATACTAACCAACCTCTCTTGTGTTTCCATGAAGTGCAAGTGGGAATCAAATGCACGAGTATTTACAATTCAGTGTATTTCAAAACAGTGGTGACTCCATGTGTTTTCCTGGAAGAAAGTAAAACATCTTATTTGTCTTAGCGGCACCACCATAGTGGAAAGGCAATATATACAAAAATAATTTGCATCAGACACTCAGGTTATGTTTTAATGTCTCAATAGACATTGATTATTTTCCTCCAGCTTGAACTTGATTTTTTTAAAGAGCAATACAGACTAAAATATGACAAATCTATTGAAATGTCAATCACTAGGCTATATATTTGATTGTACGTTTTAGTAAATTATATACCTTCATGTTTCTTTAAGGGTTACACTTTAATGCAGTGTTTTCCAAATGTTTTAGTGCCAGAGCGTACTTTTTAAAATTGCCCTCTGTTGGAATCCACGTATGTTTACCAGACTTTTAAAAAAGGTTATCTAGAAAGAAATATTTATATTTCTTAATTCTTAAATATTAATAACCAGAAGAAGACCATCAGACTTTATATTTCTAAATTTACACATGCTGCTTACAAACTGTAGGAGCTCAGCTCCATGCAGACCAGTTATCATCTGTCTTGCAAAATGCAGGAGTTAAACTCCTGTAGAGTAATTAGGAGCTACAGTTTCTTACTTTTTTCAGTAGCTTCATAATTTAGGGCAATTCGTAATTGGATCTTTCCATCACCCTTTTGTGACCCACCAAAAGTCAGGTCGCATCTCATGAATGGGTCCCGATCCACAGTTCTCTAATGCATAACACAACTGGTGCATGTTTGCACCCAGGTGAGGTGCAGTGATGCAAAACAAAATGGAACTACAGCAGGGGAGTTGGGAGATTGAGGAATTTACTATGGTTTTGCTCACTCCTCCTCAGCATGACATTTTAAAGAGAGGGTAAAAAAACTTTCATTAAAAGCCAATGGAAACTTATTTTTCTCTTTAAAGAAGTGTGCCAAAACAAAGTCTAAGAGAACCCCCAAACCTTCTCTCACCATGATTCCTCTCAGTTTTGAAACATTACCCTTCCCCAATTTTGTTTTTAAAATAAAGATTACCTGTACTGGGCCATATTACATTCAGGATACTAAGGCTGCAATCCTGAAGTGTACTTCAGCTAGCCTATTTGTCACTTGGTCCAGCTTAATGCCAGATGGGCCTACTTAGCTGCACCAGAGAAGGCTTTGGGTTGGCGTAGGTCCACTTAGGTGGTCCAAGACAGATGGACCTTCACCAGACTAGCAGTGCCAGCCTAGGCAGATCAGCAGGAGTGTGGTGAGGGCATGTTGAGCATGGCCTAAAACAGTGCAGTTATGCCATATCTAGAGCCTGTTCCCAGGGCAGTAGTGGTGGGCTGAAGCCAGTTCGGGCCAGATCGCCCGAACCGCTTCTTATTTCTGACCCCCCGCTACCGATTTGGTAGCTAGCGGGCCAGACAACCCGGCACACCAGTTTGGTGCGCCCAGGGAAGCCCTGCATTGCACGTGCGTCAAGGTTGGCGCACGTGCAGTGCTGTCCTGAAGCTGGTCGACCAGCTGGGGTTGACCCATAGGAGTCCATGATAAGCCAGATTAAAAATGGAAGCAAAATCAAAAGTTTTAGGCTGGCCTAAGCACCATTCCTGACTCAACCTCAGGGTCAGGCACAACTACAACAGCCCAGTGAGCATGCTGCCCTTGTGCTGCTGCCATTTCAGCAGCAGTTGGGCCATCCTGGAGGCCTCCTAGCCCTATGGATTTGACCTAACTATTAGCTCAGGATATGGTCTACTTAGGCTAGCTTAACTGGGCCATTCTCTCTGGCCTAAGTCAAGATTGCATCCTAAGAGTACAATCCTATCCATGTTTACTCAAAAATAAGCCACATTGTATACAATAGATCTTACTCCCAGGAAAGTGTGATTACGATTGCAGTCTCAGTAATTTAGAATTTAGATGTACTTGAAAAAAGGATTCAGAAATGCTGGACTTGATAACACTCTGAATGAGTAAGAACTTATTGCCCAAGATCAGTTGATGATGTTTCAAATGGTTACAACATCAGTATGAAAGCCCATGAACAACATTCGAAAGGGAATGGTTTCCTTCAAGAATTATGATGAACAAAATACATTTGTAACTTGATGTACGTTAAGAAACGTAAATTAAGAAATGTCATTAAGAAATGTAAATCATTAAGACAGCTGGATCAGAACATGCCTGTGGTAGACCATAGGCCATAGGTCCATCTGATGGCTTACCTATGCCTGGACAATCCTCTCTGACCTAGTCAGGTGGATGGGCATGCAACTGGCTAGGGAATGCCAATCTCTCCCAGAAATTGAGGAGGATACAGGCTGTTGTTTCTGATAGAGTCAGATAGTGAAGACAAGAAATCCAGACGCTACCTATCTCTTCTTGAAGGAAAATATATGGGGAAAAAGAAACAAGCAAGGGTACTTATATCATAAATCTCAAAATGGTCAGAAGCATCTTGCCTTCCTTTGGAAGTTGAATTTGAATTTCCCATTGGCAATTGCAAAGTGAAAGTGTTGGAGTGACTGACTTTCTCTAACTTTCTAACTGTCCGAATTTATGTTCATTGCTTCACTCTCTAACAACTTCATTCTCTGCTGTCCTCTTCTCCTTTAGCCTTCAGTTTTTCCCAGCATCTGGGTTTTTCTGACAGGTTCTCCCTTCTCACGGGGTGGCCAAAGTATTTGAGTTTCAGCTTCAGTATCTATCCTTCCAATGAAGATATATGTTTGGGGAGAGGGAGGAGGGAACAGGTATCATAACCACAAATGTGGACAAAGCCTCCCCAAAATGTAGGGTACCCAAGAAAAATGTAGGACATGAAAAATAAAATATATAAACACTCATGTGTATTGTTTTCATGTGGTTAATGTAGACACTATGGGTACAATCCTAACCAATTTAGGCCAGCCTAACTCAGCCAGCGTATCTTTTCATAGTGGTGTGAGGAGGTCAGCGTCTGCCTGTACACTGGCCTAACCCACTGGAGTTGGGCAGAAGTGCCTTGTAGCACTTTTGTGACACACTCAGGTCAGCAAAGAACTCATGTTGGGGCTTATGCTAGGCCAGGTGGTGGTTAGGTTAATAATAAGTAATTTGGGCTGCAATTCTAACATCCACTTGGACTTGCATAAGCCCATAATAATAGAAATTATTACATATATTAATTACAAGAAGACTATGCACTGCCTTCCCACATGGAGGGAATTGAAGTTCTATTCCATGATACAAGGCTAAAAAAGAGGACATGTTCTGGAAAAACAGAACATCCGATCACACTGGGGGAAGGTAAATGTTGCTTAATGAGAACAGGTGAACTCTTCTGAGCCAGGGAGAATTGGTATTATATAAAAAGATTTATTTATTTTGGATTCAGCTTTTACAAATTCCTGGATTCTTTTCGGAGTTTGGAACACTTTAGTGACATCTCTAATTCCAGATCAGCAACAGAACTCTCTGCTTCCAAGGCTGCTTCTATTTGCACTCTGCATGTATATTTGTAAATAAAATATTGCAAATTCCCATCAAGCATTTAGTACTCTTTTAACCCAAAGACCCTAAATTCTGCATTTTGCTCTGGGCTTGGAAGTAGGTCACACAGAACAGTCTCAGTAGTTGTTTCTGCTTAGTTCTTTGACTTGTGGGTTGCTATTGTTGTTCTTAAAGGAAATTTATTTGTACCCTTATGAATAGTAATTTTAGAAAGTTCATTAGTATATGAACTAGATCCTGTTCTTAAAGTGAGATAATTCAGGAATAGATTCAGTAGTGTCTGTATGACCAGCATCAGGCTATTTATGCTGGCTCCGTCGTCATCCTGTTAGCATTTTCGTTTTAAGGAGTTGCTTTTTCTGCATATCCCTGTCGCCACTTCAGGGTCAGTTGACGTACTCTTAGCAGTTTAATGTTCATTACATCCCTTTGCCCCTCTAATTATTCACTTTAACTAGCTGCTGCCTATTTTTTTAAATTACAATTCCCACTCCTAGTTATATTTTAAAAGCTCTCTGTTAGCTTATTGCATATAGTATATATGAGGTTTTCATCCCTGTGTGATCACACTGGTCGCGGTTGCACTTTTCCCCTCCTTGTTTATACTCAACCAGAATGAATTTTCAGTTACGGTCTCTCCATCTGGCTTTTAAGTAGCTCCCAATTTTTATTTTTTTTCCAGTAGATTTCTTATACGTTGTAGAATTCTCGTCCAAATTCCTGGGGGCATTTGACATTCCTTTCGCAGTCAGCTTTCCTAAGGCAAAGCCTTTGTGTGTTTTCACTTCCACAAGTTCTACCCCTTTTATGAACCTTTCAAAACTCAAATGTTATAATGAGAATGTTGTGAGCTCAGCACTTTCATTTCTCAGGAGTTCCTGCAAACATTTGCTTTGGTTTCAGGCCACGTTAGGGTCACATCCCCTGATCTTTTTGTTACTGCTTTGATTTTTCTGATTTGAAATTCTGAAAAAAAAAAATTCAAATCTCCAGAGTGAAATCCTGTACAAACAGCAAACTTTTACTACATTATCAATACAGTCAGCTGGAGTGCATAAGCAACCCAGGCAGGAACTTAGCACAACCGCATTTAAGGCTACCAATGATCTATGAAGTACACCATCAATTCTCTTTCAGTATTGCAAAGGATGCTGGGACACAGTTTTCAGTCTTCATCGGATAGCTACTAGAGGTTGCAAAAGGATATAGATTCAGTATTTGGTTATTAAGTAGTCAGTCAATTTCTTTGAAGAGTTAAAATTGAAGCTGAAATCTGTTTCTATTTTTTCACTGACATAAAAATTCATACTTCCCCTTTAAAATGAGTGTATCAATTGTTACTCACATGACTATCATACATTAAGCCTAAAAACCTTTTATTAAAAAAAAAAGCTTTTTAATGGGGTAAAGGTTGGGGGCTGTTGTTTTATTGTTTTTAGTGTATATGTTTTTAGCTTATATGTTTTGTTTTTAATTGAATGTTCTATTTATGTTTTTAATTACCAGTATGTTTTAATGTGAGCTGCCTTGAGTCGGTCTATGACTCAAGAAAGGCAGGATACAAATTTTTTAAATAAAAAAATAAATAAATGGGGTGCATTTACTATGGTATTATATGTTTACTGGAACATCATTCAGAAATTTATGAAATTCTGGAACTAGAGCCTTCAGTTCAATACACACTGTGTGCTACTGAAAAGTTCCATAAGACAGGTTTTAACACTTTGAATGCAAAAAAATCTTGTTTTTCATATTGTCTTTCTGTTTTCCTCAGACATCTTCTTTTTCTCCAGAATATGGATGTTAGACATGGAAGTTAAATTTACATAAAAGGGAATTTTGACTGAAAATGGCACCCAAGTAACTCTCCTCTTTATGATTTCTGTGCAATTACATGTCGTGGAGTTCTGCACATACATCTAGTTAATATCAGATGCCTTGAGAGCTCTTTGAGAGTAGGAAGAATACTCAACCCCTCGGTTTATTTTCAGCCTCTGACAAAGCAGCACCATGAAGAATATATTGTTGGTGAGGAGGCTGTGTTGCATACTGTCAGTGGTGATTCCCTTGAATGTCTGAAGAAAACTAAGATGACTGCCAAGATGCTTGGGTTCAATTTCTCCACTCCGAAAAATAGAAGCACTCTCATTATTGACACTGGCAGGGCTGGTTGCAGATGCTTTTCAACAGGTAAAAAAAGGGAATGAGAATCACCTTCTTCCAAGAACAGTTAAAGAACTCACAGCCCTTTTGCCAGCAGCATCGATATTCGATCACCAGCTTCTGAACGCCGTAATACTAACATTGACATTTTAGTCAGTGTTTCTCAAACTTGATGATGTGGCAGACTAGCTATTTCCTCCTCCCCAATATGACAGGCACAGGTATATCTGTGTCATAATATTATTGTTTCTTTCCTGAAAATTTGTTGGGGATAGGCAGCCAATGGTTTCCAGAGCAGCAGCAGTCCACGGTCTATTATTTTTGGGTATCAGTAGTATGCACAAATTATGGCTGCACAGAGACCACAAAGGAGAACAGGTTGCTTATCCAGAGAGACTACAGTTCTTTAAATGGTCCTCATTGCAAATTAAAAAAATAACATGTCTTTCCCTCCTGCAGAGCTGTCTTCAATTGTTGGATCTCTCTTCAAATGCAATGGTGGTTGTCCAAGCAATGGAGAGATGGGATATTCTTTCCACTCTCAAGATCCAGTGTGTGCATGTAATTTCTTCACTCAAAGTTTGATAGAGCTCTGGAAACTTTGTTGGGTCTGTGCATGCTCAAAACTTCAACAGGAGTAATCTGCACCCAAATTACTTTAGTTACAGTTAGCCACCTGTCCAGGGTGTATAGAATAGAGGACAGAGTACCTGTAGCTTTAACCATTGCATAGCAGAGGGAATTCAGGCAGGTGCTGCTTTTTAAACCATTCTATGATGAGCTAAACCTGCCTCAGTTCCCTTTTCTATTCAATGGTTAAAGGTACAAGCACTCTGTCCTCCATTCTATATGGTCACCCTGCACCTGTCCTTACTTCAGAAATGGGGGATTAACCTAGAGGAGCTTTTAAAATTTTTCAGTATCCTTGGAATGAATAGTTTTTTAACAGACCATCTGTTCAAGATCGTAAAGATGGAGTAATTAATTGTTTTAAAATCCATTTCAGATTTTAAGATCAGCTCCCTTACTTGATTGAATGCATTCTGATTAGCACACCAGTGTGAGCAATTCACTGTCCCTCCACCTCTACCTGTGATTCTAGTTTTAACTTTACAACTGTTTTTGCTTTGATAACTAATCACATAGAGGCAATCATTGCCCACTGGAGGGCAATGTAGCACTGTTCATGTGACCTCCACCTGCTCTTCTCAATGACCTTTCTTTGGATTCTCCATCTGAACTCTTTAAGAGTTTACATTTCCATGTTCCTGTTAGATCCCTCATGGGCTCTTTAAGGAGAAGCCAGTTCTGTTGTGCCTTCTCAACTATTACATAGTCTATTTATATTGTGTGTGCTTTTGCAGCCCATGATGTCATAGTCCAACTTTTCAGACATGTGCATCACATGTGTGAACCGAGTGCAGCTGGGCTTTGCGGGTTTGGCTGAAGTAATGTCAAGACATTTCATATTTTATTTAAAATGGCACCTGTAAAAATAATCTGCAATTTTGTAACTTAAATACTGTAATACTTAATTAGGCTAACTGACAGGAAGTGTCCCTGTGGCTTTGGAAAATAACCCTCCCCTCCAATATTGGCTTTTCTTTTATCCATTTCTAGCAGACACAATAAAACAAAAACTTTCAGTCTAAGTGGACAAAGCTAAGGACTACAATGTCTCCTATGATAACAAGGTTGCATACCCTCCTTATATATATATAAACATATATATATGTTTGTGTACTTATGCACTTTTCCATCTTTGTCTAAGAGATATTGCGGTATTCTCTGCCTATGGAGCATTCACAAAGCGCTGAATGCAAATATAATGGTTGATTTGAACAAGGAGGGTTAGGCTGCACTCCTAACCATGTCAAATCAAAAGTAAGCCCCATTGTATTCAATAGGTTTTACACCCAGGAAAATGTTTTTAGGATCGCAGCCTATGTGAGTGCTCGGTTTCATTTTGCATGTATTTATAAAGAGAGAGAGAGAGCCCAGTGATGACATTAGTCTCCAAAGAGAGCTAAAAGAGTAAATGCTGCTTCTTTTAATTGCACACTTTGCTGTGTATACTTGTTATCTGTGAATACAAATCACTCTTCAAGAAAACAGAAACTAACTCCCAGGGGTTTCCCCACTTTCTCCAGTTCACCTCAGTAGCAATCAGATTTTATTGATGTGGGGATGAAGTTTGTGACTTGGTGACTAGCCCACAATCTTCCAAATGCCCACATGCTCTTTTGGCAAGTGGGGGTTCTATTTACTATGTGTGTCACATGCATATGTGTTTGCCAAAAGCAGGATGGCCATAGATGGGAGAAGACAGGCATTTCTTTCATTATGTGTGGCATTGACTTTTGCCAAAGCATTAAAAAAATGCTTTTAGACAATCAGCCAACCTTGTTTTAAACGTTTGAGGTATAGTTAGGATCAGCTTCACCGCTTTTCAAACTCTCCAGAAGATGCTGTTGTTGAATATGTCCTACTTCTAAGCAGCCTGAGTACAGCCTCAGCAGCCTTTTCTTGATGTACAACACTCAAATAAATTCTGGTCTTTCAAAGTAGCCACTTGTAACCTGAACCCATGCAATAAATGCTAATAAGTTTCCTGCCGGGTAGAGCTCCTTAGACAGCTTATTTTTCATCCATCCTTTCATGTGTGCCCTTATTGATTACTTTGTCAGTACCACAAGTGTTCTTAAAGAAGACAAAAAGTAAATACGAGTGAAAGATGCAGGTCTGATAAGACTGTGGAAGGTACACAGGAAATACTTGCTGAAGACCATTTTTCCCTTCCCTGCTTTCGTCCTTTGAAAGGTTTAAGTTACCAGCCAGCTGCTGTTTATAGTTAGCTCAATGTGAAGCACCATATTTCTTCATTAAATGTTCGTTTATGGCAAAACAAATAGCCAGCACTCGCATGAGGCAAAGATCCAATTCTGTGCTTTGTAATGGAAATTAATACCCTCCATCACTTCCACCCTGGGAATATTGATAATGTTTTAATATTTGAGAGGATGTCCAAGAGAAGAGGAGGAGGAAGTTGTTCCCCAGGCCTGCTCAGGGTTGGATGAGGTGTAATTTGGTTTAAATGATACGAGGACCAGTTATACCATATGAAACTTACCTAACAATGGGACAATCTAGGCTAATGCTGTTTTCTCTAAAGGCATGACTAAAAATTTTGAAGCTGCGGTTGTGTGCACAGTATAAAATCTGATGCTTATGGAATTTTTGTGTGCAGTTCAGTGTGCAGACATGTGACAAGGAGGAGAGACAAACTCTCCTCCATCCATTACTTTTCAACAGAAATAACTTTAAAAAACAAAGCAAAACATCCCTGGGTATGTGCGCACTTCTATCAGGGTTCTATGGCATGATGTAATCCCTGCAAGATGACACAGATACATTTGGGATCATCCCACCCCTTCTTTAAGGAACCAGCAAGACTCATGTGGTTTCTGTCACTGCCATATGAAGGCATAACCTTAACCAGTTTAAGCCATCACATTGTAACTGACTCCCCATTTACTGTGGTGGTGTGGGGAGGCTGGCGGGTGTCTGTATACTGGTCTAAACCCGCAACCCCAGGAGTGGTACAAAAGTGTCTTACAGCACTTTTGTGACACCCCCAGGCCATCACAGGACGTGTGCTGGGACTTATGCCAGCCTAACTGGGAGTTAGTATTGCTCCCAGTCACTATCTCTTCAAGTCAGCTCATTATCTCATGACATTCATTGATGTTATTTCTGGAACCTACCTTCAATGTCTGATGGATGCAGGAATATGATGTGCAAATGGGCCCAGGAAGCCCAGCCACTTGCTCCCACACACTGGTAGTGTCTACCTAAAATTTCATTGGTTTTGCTCCATCTTGTCTATTCTGCTTATTTATTTATTTATTTATTTATTTATTTATTTATTTATTTACTTACTTACTTACTTACTTACTTACTTACTTATTCATTCATTCATCAGTTTAGCAAATAAAATTCTTTGTTCTGATCACCATGCAGTCTGCAGATATGGGAGGTAGGGACCACCTTTAAAAAAATAATGAGCTTTCAATCAGGTAAGAAAGGAGTTCCAGTAGTGCAGTCCCTCCCCCAAATACATTTGCCCTAATGCAATTTGAAATTAGAACCATTCTTTACAAAGAAAATTTCTGAAAAATGTTTTTGCATACAAATGTTTTAAAGAAGAAGTTGTGCTATGCACAGAGGTGAAAAATCTCTTTGGTTCGAACAAGTCAGGGTAAAACAAAACTCCTGGTCTTCCTCCTATTTTCTTTACTTTCCTAAGTGCTAAAACCGGGCAGGAGATGTAATAATTTACTTCCATTTCAGAATGAGGAGTGAAATATTTTTATATTAGTGTTTTAAAATAATATTTTTAATACTGCTGCAAATCTTTTGGATCCAACATTCAAGGGTAGTGATATAAGTGATGAAAGCACTGCTACTGTGTTTGAACAGATTACTAGACAAGCATGGCTCTTAGGATAATGTTGGAAAATGTTGCAGAACTCAGAAAATGTTCAGGTGGTTGGTACAGGAGTGCAGTCTGGGAGTCTGCCAAGCCTGTTGCTCCTGCTGCATGGAGGAAAGCCTTTCTATAAAGCACTTTTTTTGACTCCTTCATATTAGCCTCTGACATTGGGGACTATACTCTCAAGAAAAAAAGTAAATAATGTGTTTTTTAAGTGCAAACTTTCTAATTGTACAATGCTCACATTGAAAATTCAGAATAACAAGTAATGGGGTTGAAAAATCCTGGTTAAAGAAATCTTTATCTGTAGTTATTCTGATATATGTTGTGTATGTAAGGCCGACCCAGCCACATAGAAGGCTACAGAGGGTTGCATAAGCATCAGATGGTGGGAATGATGGGGCATTGGATTTGTAGTGTCCTTCACCCCAGTACTATTACCACCTCCTTCCATGTTGCTGGGAATGTGAAATCACATAGATCAGTTTATCACTTTATAAAAATAGTGGGAAAGTAAGATTATCCAGTTCCTTACTGTGCTCTGAAGTTCCTTACTTCATGCAGTTTCCTTGAAATAAAATAGGAAGTCCATCACTTCCAGTTTTGAGGAAACTTCTTGATAAACTTCTTGATAAGGGGGCTTGTTTTAGAATGCTGTGGACCCAGGAGCAGCATGGTGTTGGGTGGTGTTCCTTGTAGCACAATCCCTGTGTGATAATATTGAAGTCCTCAATGGTATTATAAAGCCTGTGACCTATAATTTGAAAGTAGTTCCTATAAGGTTCAGTGGCCCACTGACAATGGGTTTTCTTTCTCTAATCAGATGTTTAGGATTATAGCTTTAATAGACAATATTATTTATCATTGTCTCTTACTTATATTGTAGGGATTTGTTGAACTTTCTATGTTCTAAACATGTTTATTCTGTTGTCATTAATAATATTGTTTCAAAACTCAGAAGATTAAAACTTACCTTTTTACTTGAGATGTTGATAGCTTTTGTTTACAACTTTTCCCTGCCCATTTTTTTCAGTTTTTGTTTCCAACTAGTAAAATTAACTGTTCTGTCTCTAGCACTCTGCATGTTTGTAATTGTTCTAATACGGTGGTCATTTATATGGTTGAATTTACTGACTACAGGGTTGCAGTGGCTAAAAGTGGTGAAAGGTGCTGTGCCTGCCAATCTGAAGATTGGAAGGTCAACGGTTCAAGACCCAAGAATTGCAAGATGTGTTAGTGCCTATCCTTAGTCCAGATCTTGCCAGTCTAGCAGTTCAAAAGCGTGCAAATGCAAGTAGATAAATAGATACCAAGCAGCGTTCCATGTGCCTCTGCATATAGTCATGTTGGCCACATGACTACAGAAGTGTCTTTGTACAGTGCTGGTTCTTTGGCTTTGAATTGGGTATAAGCACTGCACCCACAGTAGTGGTGCTTGTATAGGCAGCAGGGCAACCTTCAGTCAGTCATGGCAGGCAGGGCAACTTCCAGGGACCTTTACCTTACTGAATACACAAGATAATGCAAATTTATGAATTGTGTTATATATAAATATATTTTATTTTATTAGTGAATTATGTTTAGATTTGATGCAAAATAATTATTATACATAATTTCTGGAATGGGAGGATAATTATTGATTTCTGAAACGGGAGGACAATTTTAAAGGTTAAAAAATAAAGCTCTTGGGAGGAAACCTAGTGTTTTTTATTGCTCAAAATTTTCAGAAATTTTACCCAAAACTTATGACATTATATTTTCTTGGAGATCTCTTATACATGTGAACTCTGTTCACTGGAACTATGCCCTTGTTTAAACATTTAGCTCTGTTACTATTTCTATTCCTATGTAGAATTTGTGTTGCGATTTCTTTTACTTTTCCAGTTTTCTAAATCTGTAGCAGGCTAGCATCATTGCCTGTAAGCAGGGTGACCATTTTACTGGAAATGACTGGACATGTCCTCTTTTTTAGCTTCCTCTGTGCCCTCTTAAAGGGCTTTTAGGAGGGAAGGTGATTGGCTGGGAAGCTCTGGAGGTATTTGG
Source organism: Cryptoblepharus egeriae (assembly GCA_030015325.1). NCBI lineage: Eukaryota > Metazoa > Chordata > Lepidosauria > Squamata > Scincidae > Cryptoblepharus > Cryptoblepharus egeriae. The sequence goes on from JAREYC010000001.1 coordinate 133,060,908, forward strand.
ATAACTTGAGCATCTGCATTTGTGCAAAGAACTTGCAAGGGATGGGGTAGGATGGGAAGCTTTGGAGGCATTTGGATTACTTCGATAACTTTCCATTTGTACAAGGATCTCCCATGGGGGTTTTTTAGTCTTTACTGGGGCAGTTGGGGATTTAAGCCCCCTACCAGAAGCATGTGTGGAGAGTGACCATATTTCCTTGTAAGCAGACAGCATGTAGCCTTCTTGTAATTAAGAAATTATATGTAACTAATTAAATGTAATAGTTTTAAATTTAATAAGTCATATAATGTTTTAAATTAAGCACATGAAGGGCGCAGTCCAGAGTAACTACGGGGAGTCCTTGCTCCGGTGTAAGAACAATTTGCTCTGGATTGCAATATGAATTTCCCATAGGTTTTCACGAGGTGATGCAATAACTACGGGTTCACGTAATGTCTCTTACGTGCTCCCGTAGTTACTCTGGATTGTAGGGGAAAGCAATATATTGTCTGCTTAATTGCCACATCAGTAGGACAATAGTCATTTCTATAAACCTTGCAGGAAAAGCTACAGTCAATATTTTACTCCAGACAGTTGCCCAGAAGAATCTCCTAGAAGCTGGAAGTGACATCACAACATGCAAAGACAATAAAGAAGATCTTAGAGCTCAGTGTGCCATGCAGGGCCCTAGCCAGTATTGTAAGGAGAGGGGCAACTATTATTTGGGGGGGGGGGAAACGATGCCAAGTATCTATACTGGTGTATATTTATACACATCACAATAATTTGCATAGAAGAAATATAACTCTGTATGTAGTATGTATTGATTTACATATAAATAACATGTAATTTATCTTTTCATTTTGCACACCAACACAATACATAGGCCTACATCCCCACAAGAGTACAAAAGCCAAGAAAAGGCCCCAGATGATCCCATGTGGTCCTCTATATTGGCACAATCCAGAGTGAGGGCAGTGAGGAGTGCCCTAGCTGGTCTGCCACAACTATTCTGAATCCAGAGCAGAAAGTGATGCTGCATCCAGAGAGACAGGAAGCCTGGGCTGCCTCAGCTGCACCACAGCATGCTCAGTAGGCACCACATCAGTGACACCTGGAGAGGGCTTGCTCCTCAGGAGATCCCCCCTCAGATCACACTGAACAAGGAACAGCTGTAGTTCCTGCTTTATAAGAAAGCCCAGAAGTTCCTGACAATCAGTAACAGCTGCAGCATGAGACTGCAGTACAGCAATAACACTAGTGGAGGATGGGTGCCAGGAGCTTTTTGCATGGCCTACTGTATCCACAGGTTAGTGGGATGCTGTAGTTGTGCCATATCCTGATGTTGAGAGGCAGGGATTGCAGATATGAACTCAAGACATTTTTGAACTTAAGAACCCAAGAACTCAGATTTTTTTTTGTCAACACCGTCATTCTTACCCTGCCTTACTATGGACCCCTCTAGGTCTACTCATTGTTATACCTGCTCTTGTAGTGCTATAACTCTGAGGAGCTGGAAGAGGGAATTTCTCCCCTGGAAACAAGCTAACTGCTCTGCGCTAGGCAATACTAAACATGCCCTCAACATGCCTCTCCTGAACTGCCTAAGATGGCCCAGCTAGGGCAGCCCAGGCCCACCTGTTTTATGGCAGCCTATGTTGCTCTAGTCTGCCCCAAGCCTTCTTTAGCATAACTGGGCTGCCCTATCTTGGATTTTGGGTCACCCCAGTGATAGATAGGGCATCCCAAGTGCACTTCTGAATTGCAGCCTATGTAAGAATTTTTCACACCCATCCCCAGTTTAGATGTCCTGCATCCAGTGAACTCTAAAAGCTAAGGAAAGGCCCCAGATGATCCCATGTGGTCCTCTATATGTAAAGATTTGCTTAATCAAATCTGTCATTTGCATGTGTGCATGAACAGACCCTAAATTTAGCCAAAGTTGTATTCCCTTTGATAAGTGTTGAGATCCCTGCATGGGACTTGACAGTCTTTCTCAGTTCATCAGATTCAGCTGTTACACACTAGGTATCACACATGTGCATGCCCATGTGCACACCCAGAATGTTCCTCTCCCTGCAAGCAAAAGGAGAGGTTAATGCTACTGCAGGCTTTGGTGGGGTGAAAGGTCCTTGTTCCCCTAGAGGATTGACACATTATAACAGCTTCATCTGATTAAAAGGGGATGTTGATCATTAGTTGACCCACGTTCCTTTTCCCCCTCCCTTCTTTGGCAATCATTCAAAGTGTTCCCAGATGCCCATGAGCCTGTTGGTTACCTGCAAATAAAACATATCTTTATGACAGGACATTAATGTTAATGAGTAATATCAAAATGTGCCATGTGCCATTCCCAGGCCTTTTTTTTAGGGGAGGGGGTTGGCATTTTGATGGATTGAATGATGGAAAGAAAACATATGCTTTCCAGATTGAACCCAAAGCATTTGCTAATTCCAAACCTGGGTCCCTTCAGGCTGCAGCCAAACAAGAATAAATTGCATAGTATTTGTTACCCACTTGGGATTAATTATTGTGGTGTAGAGGTAAGTAGCTGCACCGGCAAAGGTTACCTGTTTTTTTTTTTTCCTTTAATGTGTGGTTAAAGAGCCCTGGGATGATGGTTGCCAAGAACCAGCAACAAAAATATTGCTGTCAAAAGGTGACTGGACAAGAGTAAATGAGGTCAAGTTATCATCTGTGAAAATAATACACAATTATCCTGATTTGTTTTCTCCTAGCAGAGTGAGGTATACTTCTGATTAATACTGAGGAAGCTGGACCAGACAATATCTTTTCTTGTTAGCACCATAGTTGACCTGTAGCTGGTACTACTATGAAAAAAATGATATTATTCCCTGAAGAACTCCTGTCAGTCTTGAGCTTCAGACTTGTAATAAAGGAATCTTCCATCTCGCATGAAAAAAGGGTTACAATTTTTTCTCATCAATTACATGATGATGGCTTAAGGAAATTGGCTCAAGCCTGAGATAGGAAACAAATACCTAATTTGAGCTTGAAAATTTTCTTCTTTCTTTCTTTCTTTCTTTCTTTCTTTCTTTCTTTCTTTCTTTCTTTCTTTCTTTCTTTCTTTCTTTCTTTCTTTCTTTCTTTCTTTCTTTCTTTGAATCACATAAAATTTTGATGGGAACGGTGAAAAATTAGCAAGAATGGTGAGGAGTGTATGTCACTTAGCCACTTAGGGCACAATCCAGAGCAACTATGGGGAGTCCTTGCTCCGATGCAAGAACAATTTGCTTTGGATTGCAGTATGAATTTCCCATAGGTTTTCATTAGGTGGTACAGTAACTATGGGTACACATAATGTCTCTTACGTACTCCCGTAGTTGCTCTGGATTGTAGGGTTATTGTTTGACTCAGAGATGAGTAGCTTGAAACGTTGAACTAGGTGTGCTGACATTATAAAGAGAAAAATCCATTTCCACTCAGATAGCTATGACAGAAATGCTAGGGGGGAAAAATCCACTTTTCAAAGACTGTTTCCAAAACTGGAAACCAGTGGGTCATGAGCCAATTTTTGTTGGGTCACCAAATATTTTCGAAACATAAAAAAATCTTTGTGAACACCTTTGTCCAGTTCTTACATTATAATATTGTTAGCTGGGATACTAACATGTATAATCTTTATTAAAATGTCATGTTCTTCTATTTTCTCTAATAATTTTTTCTGACATATCAGACATGCTTGATGATGTCATCTCCAGCCATGACATAACTTCCAGGTTCATGATATCACTTTCAGTTGGTTCTGACAGATGGTTAATTTTAAAAAGTGGGTCCCACTACTAAAAACTTTGACAATCACTGGTTTAGACTAATGGCCCAATCCTACCTTCTCTGACAAATGGCTTAACTCTTCTTCCACTTGTGGTGGCTGCTATAAAGCTGCCAGCATCAGTCATAAAATGCACTTCAGCAGTGCATGAAGCCGTGTGCTGCTGGAGCATCAGTAGGAAGGTCAAAACTATGAAGACAGTGATGGAAGAAAAGGTGGTGGTGCAGGCAGGAGGGGGTAGGTTGAGGGAAGGAAAAATGGGATGAGGAAGGGTGAAACAGTGGGGGATGGGTTGATCCGGTCAAGAAAAGAGGCAGGTTCCGCAGCAGTGGCAGCTGCCAAATCTGAACATCCTTCTTAGGCCTGATCTTGTGGCATAGGACCAGATGAACCTTGTACCAGCTATTTATTGAATGTATATCTGAGTAGTGTAGGTCTGAACAATTGTTCCCTGACCCAGAGCAGATCTCAGCAACTGCTCCGCCACCCCTGCAGGATGCAGTGGTAGTTGTTTTGGTAATGTTTGACATCAGTGCATCAGTGAGGTGGGAGGGGATAGGATTTGGTCCAAAGTGAATGTCTGTGGTTCATTGTAAGACAAATGCCCTGAAAGATGAATGCTTTGAAAGATGAACTGAGTTCCCATTATTTCCTATGGGAAAATCTGCTTTGAAGAACACTTTGTAAGACAAAAATGCTTCCATAATGAATTAGGTTTGTCTTACAAGGCACCACAGTAATTATTTCATGTAGAAATTTGATAAGAACTTGATTTGATCCAGAATCCAGATTTATCTGCCTGATTTGTTACCATACAGGCCACTTCTGTCCTTGTTGTCTGTCCCTGACATTTGGTCATCAAACACAAAGTTCAGTTCTAAAGTTCTATCCATTTCCTCATAGCAAGAATAACCTTTTCTGTGTTATAATGATCAGTGCAGGATGGAGGCTTATGGGACTATCACATAAAGACTGAAATGCTGTTGAAGCAGACTTTGAATAATCACCTGGATAAGGCCTCATTCCTTTCTGAAGATTAAAAACTTTCAGTGAACTCCCTAAAGGCTTATTTTAAGGATACAAATTCAGCACCATTCACTCAAAACAGTCAGTGTCTTCAGGAAATGTAAAAGAAAACCCCGTAATTGTGCTGCGCTCACAAAATAAACTTTCCAGACTGTAGACAGAACTTAAATTTAGGCCATTAATTTTTCTTCTTTTTTTGTCAAATTGCAGGTGAACAAAGTTCACCATTGCCACCAAAACTCCTTCATCTCCAGAAAGAGCAATGGAAGCCCATTAACTCTTTTATATCTTTATATTTTATAGCTGGGCTGAAAAAGGAATAATCAGGCTTTATTTATAAATGGGTTTAATGCTGTCCATATTGCTATGCTGATTTACACAAGCTTAGAAAATGTTCAGCATTATTATAACATTATTATTATTCTTAGATCTTTGACCAGTGGCTGATAATAACTGGGATCAGAACTTACATACAAACCATAGACATTCAGAATAAATTATTGCCTTTTGGAGGGATCTGGTTTATCCATATTACATGGACCATAAATTTGTATGCAGGGCATTAATTATTGCCATAAATTCAGGTCTAAAAAAGAGAATTCCAATTTCAGCTAGTTGGGCTCATTAATGGAAGAAGAATCAAGAATGGATGTTGCATCAGGATTTTCTTTTTCAATTTCCTTACCATGGAATACACTGTGGCTTCAATGGAGCATTTATTTATTACACTTGTACCTTGCTCTTCATCCAAAGAGCTCAGATGAGCTAACATATGGTTCCCAGGTGGTCTCTAATTCAGGCTGGTTACAGGCTAGACCTGCTTTGCTTCAATGTTAGAACTGCTTCCTGTGCCTTCAGAACGCTCAGATTAGCCTGGGGCCATAGGTAGATGACAGGTTTTTTCAGAGTAATAACAGTGGCAAGATAGGTGGAAATGCATTACTTGAGGACATATTAAATAAAGTATACATGCAGTATGCTATCCCAGTTTCTCGCTAAAAATAATACAAATATTTTTGGCCTCCTGTATTTATGTTCACGTTCTTCCCCACCCCCTTAGGCCTCTTACCACAAAATTTCTGTTACTGATTTAACAGCCCACCAATCATATTTGGCAGGTCAATGGGGACTTGATTTGCTTCCTCTATGTGTGTGTGTGTGTGTGTGTGTGTGTGTGTGTGTGTGTGTGTGTGTGTGTGTGTGTGTGTGTGTGTGTGTGTGTGTGTGTGTGTGGGTTGTCCATCATAGATCAGAGTGCATGCGTAATAAGTCTGGACTAGAACCTTTCATAACATCCAAGACCTAATGGCCAAAACTAGGGATGGGAACTTGAGTCACATGGTTGGAGTCCTAGACACAAAAACACACTTGTTAAGCTGACTTGTGCACATTCAAGACAGGCATATCATTGACTCAGGCACTCAAGTTTGAATCAATGACTCAGGAATGAGTCCCTGCATATGTAAACTTGAGACGGTCTATGTCTGGGTATGTTTTTCAGGGTATGAATTAACACATGGGGCCATTAATTCAGATCTGGCGAACTGCAGGAGGAAAGTACCAGCCAGGTGGAAGGAACTTATGGAACTTAAGCAGGCAGGAGTTGAGGGTGAGGAAGGTTGAAGTGGGCTCTATCATCCATTTCTGAATGAATCGATGGCTGTATGATTTTTTTTCCTTTGGACAATGGAAGGTAGAAGGAAGAACCCTAGAGAATTCTTGCCTTAAGATTGGCTGGAGAAGGTCAGAAAGGGGGGGGGGGGAGGCGGCAAGGAAGCCAGAAAGTGGTTAATTATTTATGACTTTGTTGTTACCTGGAAAGAAGATTCCTCACTGAAGGACAAGAATAGAATTACTTCTGAGTATTGCTGCAAAGGATTTCACACTTAACGTAATCCTCCCAGCTGCTGCCACATAATCCTTCTCTTGCTTGCTGCTTCTTTTCCCTTCCACTTTCTATCCCACCTTTCTGAGCTTGGATGCCTCCCATTCCATTTTGGTTTGTGCCCTTGTATGCCTAAATTTGACATGACAGAACCCAAAGACACTGACTTGAGTCAACATGACTCTGAAATTTTGGAAGGTGAATCAGCAAAAGACACCTATTTGAGCTGAGTTGCAGGGAGCAGAAACTTGGGTCTTCCTCAGTTCTCGTCACTGTGCCAAGTTCTAGTACCTGGAAAAATAGATTGCATGAAATAACTAATTAGTTTATTGTTTTGATTCTCCTTTCCCATCATTATTCACATCTATTCTTGCTTTACTTCAGTGGTTGCTCTAGGGTTGACAATTAACGAATCAATCACATGCATTTAATTAAAGTAATTAATGAGTTAATTTAATATGAATAAAACAATACCTCTGAAGAAAAAAGTAATCATATGTCCATTTTGCTAGATAATGGATACATATTTCATAGCTGGCATCATCACTGTTTCCCGTACGAGAACTGCTTATCTGTTTTCTGTGTGAGAGTTTTTCATACTTTCTTGTATGAATTTGTCTTAAAAATAATCAATACTTGCTGATTGATTAATCAATGATGTATTTTTAATGGAGTCTTTTTCGTGTCTTTAATTAGTGGTATATTTTTGGTTGGTCAAATTATTTTCAATAGATAGATTGATTAGCATCAGCCCTGGTTATATTCCGTGCCACTGTATTGACAATTCATAGAGGCAGTATCATGAAGTGGTGACCTTGGATCAGGAAGACCCATGTTCAAATCCCCTCTCTCTTTTCTCTCAGCCTTGCTCCTTCACAAGGTGGTTGATTGTTGCTAGACAAACTGGGATGTTTCTAGATTGGAATTACCCTATGTATTGGGTGCCCATTTAACTGGAAATGCCCAGAGAGCACCAGAAAAAGAGATTTTCGATTTAAAATGAAGTACAGTGGTGCCTCACGTAACAAACGCCTCACATAAAGTATTTTTCACGTAACAATGAAAAACTTCTTTAAGGTTCTGCTTCACGTAACAAACTGTGCTTCACGTAACAAATAAACTCATTGGCGGTTGGGGCAGACATGCTGGCCGGCAGGCCTTTTTAAAAAGCTCAGGGCTTCCTAGCGCGCCTGCCCATAGCTAAAGCAACACTTCCGCAATGTTCCTCCTGTGGCCGGATGTCCGCTGGGCAGAGGGAGAGAAGAGCAGTGGAGAAGAGGGAAGCAGCTCAGGGCTGGTCAGAAGGGAGCAGGGGAGAGAGAGGCTCAGGATGAAGAGAAGGAGAAAGTGGGGAGACACTTGGAAAGTGTCTTGGATTAAAGAAGAAAGTGTCTTGGATTGCAGCCTCCTAACCATGTCTACCCAGATGTAAGCCCCATTGTGTTAAATGGGTGTTACTCCCCGGAAAGTGTCTTTAAGATTGCAGCCTAAGTAGACGTCATAAGATCATGCACATTGAATGCATGTATTGAATTCAATTGCAATGTTTTGTCATCATTTTTACATCCAGTTAATATTTTTATATGAATATTTTTTGGGTTCTGGAAACAATCGTCTGAATTTCTATTATTTCCAGTGGGAAAATCTGCTTCACGTACAGAATGTTTCACGTAACAAACATGCCTCCGGAACAAATTAAATTTGTTACATGAGGCGCCACTGTTCTATAGTGTTGAAATTAAGTACAGGAAAGCAATATGACTGTTTTTAGCTTTAACTTGTTCTACGTTTGTCCTACATTTTTGGGGTGTCCTATATTTTTTTAACAGGGGAGGAATTTTGGCCTGGATGACAGGAATTTTGGGGAATTGGGGGGAATTTTGGGTTTGGCATTTGGTCACACTGCCTGTGTATGCTACCCTGATTCCTCCAAAGGATGAAATCAACATACAACTCATAATAGTAATAATAATGAAGGGTGGTGTTTCCTCGAATGGTTTTCAAAGAGGCTTACTTATTTTTGCCTGCATGGCATTCCCCAACATACTGACTGGCACTCTTATGAAGATGTTAAATACAACTTTTTTTTGGTAATTTGCTTAAAGATCCCATGTTGTCTAAAGCAGTAATGGGACTGTTTTTTCCTAACCTAGAACCTGCAAAAATATTACTGTCTACACAGTGAGAAGTACTGACTCACAAGACTAATGAACAGATATCCACCTTTTGGTTCCCATGATGGAGTCAGCCCCCTGCCACCACTGACAACTCTGTGCTGTCTAAAGACTGCAGTACAGAGTGAAAACCTGGCAATTGACCGAGTCAGAAATAGAAGTGCTGGCTTTTAAATCAAGATGTGCCAAATGTCGCTAATGTAAAATGAAAGTAGAAGTGAAAAGAAATGAGCCACGTAACTGTTGGACTATGGTTAATTTACTGTGGCAATGCCTTGGTTTTGGCTCTAATCCCTTCTATGAAAATCAGAACCAGACTGCCAAACCCCACCTGCCACAATCAATCTTTCTCAGGATGGTGAGCACATTGCTATTTTTGTTTACCTTTATTGGTAGAGTTACTGCAGCTCCTGTTGGTGGTGATGGTCCACTGAGATGATGCAAAAAAAATGTTCTGGGTTAGGGAGAATGTTGGTGGCCATCTGTCCATTTTCCACTTTTCACAAGAGAAGCTGTTTGATTAATCCTCTCAGTCTAGTGATATTGGAGGAAGAAATATCAGTATGCAGTTAAGGTAAAAGTGAGTGTTTTGTGTATTTTTTTTGTGGTTGTAGTGAAAGATTATGGAATAATAATAATAATAATAATAATAATAATAATAATAATAATAATAATAATAATAATAATAAATGACCATTCACCATGCTTTACATCCACATAGGGATGTTGACAGGCTGTACCTGCCTAGAAGATCAGGGGGCAGAGGACTTTTGCAAGTGAAGCAGTCGGTTGAAGAAGAAAAACATGCCCTAGCACAGCGTTTCTCAAAGTGGGGGTCGGGACCCCTTTGGGGGTCGCCTAGAGCTTTCCTGGGGGTCGCCTAAAGACCTCTGATGCAGGGGGCCCAGACCTCAGGCTTGCCAGACCTCCGGCTGTAGCTGCACGCACACTGGGGCTGACTGACAGCCTCAGGGCCCAATCCTATGCATGCCTACTCTGAAATAAATCCCATTATAGTCAGGGGGGCCTTTACTCCCATGTAAATGTGGATATGATTTCAGCCTCAGGGCCCAATCCTATGCATGCCTACTCTGAAATAAATCCCATTGTGTTCAATGTGTGCATAGAACACACATTTCATTTGTAACAATGAAAATACATCCTGCATATCGGATATTTACATTATGATTCATAACAGTAGCAAAATTACAGTTATAAAGTAGCAACGAAAATAATTTTATGGTTGGGGGTCCCCACAACAGGAGGAACTTATAAAGGGGTCACGGTGTTAGGAAGATTGAGAACCACTGCTCTAGCAGATTATGTGCGAGAGAGCCAGGAATCTGCTCTGATTGAAGTCAGCAAAGTTGCTGAAAAGTTGCTGAAAGTGCAACAGACCAACTATGAATATCGCAATAGTACAATTCAGGCTCAGACTGCCAGTTGGCAAAATAAAGCACTGCATGGCCAATTCCTTGCCAAGATCGAAGGAAAAGTGGATCAGGATAAGACCTGGTTGTGGCTCACGAGTGGAACACTGAAGAAGGAGGCGGAAGGCCTGATACTTGCTGACCAAGAACAGGCAATCAGGACAAATGCCCTCAAGGTCAGAATTGAAAAATCAGCCGATGACCCAAAATGCCGGCTCTGCAAAGAAGTGGATGAAACCATCGACCACATTCTAAGTGGCTGCAAGAAGATCGCGCAGACTGAATACAAACTGAGGCACAACTAACTCTGTTGCCCAGATGATCCACTGGAATCTATGCCAAAAGTATCATCTGCCAGTGGCAAAAAACTCAGGCTTTTTCACAAGCCTGAAAAAGTAGTTGCAAATGAGCAGGTCAAGCTTCTGTGGGACTTCAGGATACAGACGGACAAGGTCTTGGAACACAATACTCCAGATATCACCATCATAGAAAGCAGTCAGGTGTGGCTTGTCGACATCGCCATACCAGGTGACAGCAGAATTGAGGAGAAACAACTGGAAAAGATCTCCCGCTACCAAGATCTAAGAATCAAATGACAGCGTATCTGGTGTAAGCCAGTGCAGGTGGTTCCAATGGTAATTGGCACACTCGGTGCAGTGCCCAAAGACCTTGGCAGGCACTTGAAAACTCTTGGCATTGACAAAATATCACTCTGCCAATTGCAGAAAGCTGCTCTTCTGGGATCAGCACGAATTATACGCTGCTACATCACACAGTCCTAGACTCTTGGGAAGGGTCCGACTGGTGATGTGAATGAAACCAGCATAAAATTGTTTGCAGTGTATTTATGGTTGTTGTTGTTGTTGATGATGATGATGATAATAATAAGGTTGAGTCATACAACCACTGCCTTTGATGGTATATAGAAAGCCAGTGGCATTGCTACTTGGTGCATGGTTGTGGGTCATACTGGGTGATGAACGTGGGGGGGGTGTGTGTGTGTGACACCACTATTTGCTAAAATCAAGATTTTTAAAATAATAAAATAATTTTTGAATAATACATCATGTTATATATCATTTGATATGTGATTTCATGCGGAATGCAGTGAAACAAACACTTAGAATATGTATTTCCTATCAAAGGTTATAGCTAAAAGACCAGTGGGGTGGGGCAATGCTACATCACCATGTCTACAACTTGTGGCATTGCCCCAGCATGAGAGAAGGTTCATCATTAGAGCATTGGGTGACACAAACCCTAGTGATACCACTGCAGAAAAACCAATACATGCACCGACATGTATTCTGTGTCATAAAATGTCAGACATGGATAAACAAGTCAACTCACATGTCATATATGCTACAATGCTGATTTTATTAGAAGAGGGCTGAAATCAGATTTGTTTCTGCATTGAAATAGTGCTCAATCAGAAAGCTAATGTCTGTTCTTTCCTCTCATCCCCCAGATGTGTGTCTTTTCTGTGTTCAAACATTTGTCCCCAAATGGAGAAACCAATTTAGCCCAGTGCAATTTACTCATTCCCACTGTGGCATGGGGAGTCCGGTACATGTCTGTACATTGGCCTATCCTCATAGGAGTGGCACAGAACTGCCTTCTGGCACTTGTTTGTGACAACATGGGACTTGTGCTGTCTAGATTAGGATTATGCTGTCAGTGTATGCGTCCAGCTAACTGGCTAGCTCCCATCACAGAAGAACACTGATACAGGCAATATGAAGCTTCCTCTTAAGACCCCTAATTTTCTAAAGAGTTACTGGCGCTGGTCTTTTACATTTCTGGCCTGTGAGCACATATAAGTTGATGAGTGGGAGAAAATGTGAAAAAAGAGATCATTATCCACTACTGACATTCATAAAGAGAGAGAGAGAGAGAGAGAGAGAGAGAGAGAGCCCAATTATGCTTCATATTACTTCACTTCTGGATGCTTTTCTCAGCCTGGGAAGCTCCAGCATTGGAGAATATTCCTTTCCTAAGGGTGGTGATAAATCTGAAATCAACAACTCTTAGTGTGATTGGTAGGTTGCTATTTTTTTGTCTGTTCTGTGTGGTGTCTTGTCCAAGATTCAATCAGGCTACAAACCAAACATTCCAAGCAGACGGTTCTCATGGATTTTTCATAAAGAATGAGCAAGATGGGAATGGGTTGGGTGGGGGATGTTTCTCCAACATCTCTGAGGCTCTTGAACTTTCTGCTCCTTTTCTGAGTAAATGTTGATATGTGATGCTGCAGCCTGAGTTAAGACCTGCCTTATTTCTCAGTGTTAATATTCTGCGGCACTTTGGTACATTTAGATTTTATACGTATATCGTATCACCTAACACCTCTTGAATCAGCAGTGTTCCTCAGCTCACAGGCAACATTCATCATCATCATCATTGGCATCCTTCAGTCTCGAAAGACTATGGTATCGTGCTCAGAAGTGGAGGTCCTAACACAGTATCTTTTATGACTAAACAGGCCAATTCAAGAGTGGCAGTCCCTTCCACACTGAGGGCAGATACAGTCAGTCCCCTGCCCAGACCCCAGACTTTGCTGTTTCCGGAACTGTCTCTTTGTCTCAGCCTGCCAAATGAGTGTCTCTTCGAATTGAAGATTTCCTAGTCTCATTTGATGGCTTTCCCTGCCAGAAGAACAAGAAGTTTCTCTCTTTAATAGATCCTGAGTCTGACAGCCTTGTCTCTTGAAGAGCAACAATGTCCATCTGCAGTCTGCTCAGCTCCATATCGATGACAGATGTCTTATGTACGTTGTCTATTTCTTGCAAATCGTCAGAAAGGCCACAGGTCATTGTCCGAACATTCCAAGTGCCCAATGTTAGCACTAAAGATTTGTTTGTTGCATGGTGCAGAGTTGTTGATCTGCTTGTCGGTTTTCATGCTGTATGCGAAGCTGGAGTGTCCTCTCCAGAGCATGATGGCCTGGGTAGGTTGATATGGAGGATAGGCTGTTACCCAGGCAGCAAATCCTCCCTCTCCACACTGAAATAGTTCAATGGAAAGGCAGAGCCAATATGATTGGATCCAGCTGCGTCACAAGAGTTACCAGAACATGATTTTACATGGTCACGAACTGCTTCCGGGATTCCAACTCTGGATTTTGTCTCGAGGTTGAGCTAACCCTTTTCCCTCAGCCTCATGGTCAGACAGAACAAAGCAATCCAACCTCAGAGTGCCTCCATCATCAGCAGCTAGTCTAATCTATCCCCCCAGCTCCATGATCAGACAAAACAAAGCAATCCAACACTATGACATGGAAACATCACCCCACATGCTTTGCCGCTTCCCTGGACTGGACATATCCCCTGCTTCTGAAATGGCTCCATTTCAGAGCCATTCATACGAAGAGAGGATGGGTGGAGCTTGCTGTTTCCGGTGATATGTGCTGCATAATGCCCTATGATGAGCTCAGGAAACATTGAGAGCTCCAAGGAATTGAAGCACATTGCTCATGTTGCCCCCTCCCTGTCACTGCCTCCTCTTGTGGCCAGGAACCTAGGGCCAGGGGTCTTGTTCCCTATCTCCTTCACCTTCTGCTATCTTAGGTGGCTCTGATTTGGAGCCAAATGGAGGCACAGGTGGGCAGAAGTCCCCTTCAACAGTCTGCTTGCCGCACTGAACATGCACGTGGCCAGCGTTGCAACCTCCCAGCGAGGAGCCTGATAAACACTGGGTCATTTCATGGTTAAGTGATAATCCACAGCTGTCACCATCAGATTTTCATTTGATGTGCTGCAGCCAGAGCACCAAGTCTTGAGTTGAGTCTTGAGTCTCTGCCCTCCTTAAGATGCCCACAAGTCATCATGGACACCCATCACAACTTGGCCAGTGCAGTTTTTTGAGTCATTAAGTCTGAGTCTTTTCAAGAAAGAAATCAAGTCATGGAAACAGCGAAAATAAAGCAAGCAAGCTATCATACTAACAACACAAAAAATATATAAAAGTCACAAGCATATATAAAAGTGAGTCAACTCAAATTTATTCAGGTCTTTTCATTTTCAGGGTAAATTGTCTGAGTCCCTTGTCAGCACACACATTTTGACAAGCGTGACATGAGTCCATATTAGTCACACTCAAGTGTGAATCATGTGAGTCCCATCCTATCCCTGAGTGTGAATCATGTGAGTCCCATCCTATGCCTGAATAATCCTCAATATGAATAATGCAGATAATAGATGTTTATCATGGTCCTGTGTAGGCATCTGCAGTGGAGTTCTGCATAGGCACAGAGCTGATCTTGGACGTTTTCAGAGCATTGTCAATTGTTTTTCCTTGTTTTCAGTGGAGGAAAACTTATGCACACTGATTGCATTTATGGTGGGAATTCCTTAGCACATTTCAGTTATAGCTGAAGGAGCATTATGAGGAGTGCTTCCCTTTATCCCTTAAAACAGTGATTTTCAACCTTTTAAATCTCATGGCACACTAACTGGGCAATGAAATTTTCAAGGCACACCATCAATTGTTCTTACCATTGACAGGGCACACCAGGCTGTCCAAATCCTCCAATTTTCCAATTAATGTCAATCCCCGAATTCCAATGGCACACCTGAGGACTAACCATGGCACACCGGAGTGCCATGGCATATTGGTTGAAAATCACTGCCTTAAAAAAAGGATTGAACTCTTATGTTTTTAATCATCTAAAATCAAGATCTTTCAAAGTGGAGCCTGTCTCGTCCAAGAAGTACAAAACTCACTTTGCTCCCACAGTTTCTGATGGTAGGAAGCTGGATGCAATGCCAAGGAAGTCTTATACCACAGCCACCATGAACATAAAGATTACTAGTTTTCTTTCTTGCATGGCAACTTACCAGTACACTCTGTGGGAGACAGTGTCTCCATTCTGGACCAAGCTGTTGGAGGATGAATGTAAAATAGTCAACATCTTCCAGTTTGAGACATCCAAGTTGGCCAAACATCTGTGAAGCATCTGGTTGGGTGCTTATCTAATGCTTGGCCCACAGCACCCAGGAGCATGTGTGCTCCTGGAGCATTCTGTTTCTCTTCTTCCAATACCAGGGCACAAACTGAGGACCTGCCATTTGATGAGCACTTCATGAACTACTCAGCACTTCCACTAATAACGCTATGGAAATAATGAAGATGACGAAAGTGATGGCAAAAATGTTTGTCTCATTTTCTCCAATCCTGCAAAGACTAAAATTGAGGCTAGGAATCAATTACTATTGACCAGACCTTATTCTAATACTGTATATCACAGGTACATTTTATCAGATTGGGGAAGCCAATTGGTGAAGCCACATTGGGAAGCCACAATCAACTGCATCTAAACATAGATGAAAAATTCCATGAAAATCTCAGTCAGCCAGTGCAATCCTAACCATATCTAGGTTATGGAACACAAGTCCCATTGTGTTCAATAGTACTTACTCCCAGGAAAGCCTTCTGTTCCTTTACAATCCCTTCACAATTGTTTACAACATTATCAGTGATACTACCCCCTAGGGTGAGAAGATGACCAGAAATTCCCGGACTTCTCCGGAAAAGGTGGGCCCAAGGGGAAAAGAGGAAAAAGACCCACCTGTCTGGATTTTCATACCTCTCATGCATACTGTCCTCAAATGCATTCCCGCTGGCCCTTTAAATGTACCAGGAAGTCCCAGAGGAGCCCCTCTCATGGCTTCTCCTTCAGGTCACAGCTCTTCCTGGGGGTTCCCCACAGCTAGCCCTGCCTCTCCTCTACAGGTGGACAGATCGTGGATGGTGTGTGTCTCTGTGTGTGTGCATGGCTTGCCAGTGTATGTGTGAGTGTGCTAGCTTGTGTTATGCTACTACAAACTGTCTCTTAATTGCTTGTGTTATGCTACTATGCACTGTCTTTTAATGGTTTGTGTCATGCTACTACAAACTGTCTCTTAATGGCTTGTGTTATGTTACTACTAAAGGCTGTGGGTGGCACAAGTGGCTAAGACACTGTGCCTGTTAATCAGCAGGCCAGGGTTCGAGACCCAGGTCGGCCCCACAAGACAGGGTGAGCGCCTGTCCTTAGCCCAGCTCTGCGACACCAGCTGGATCCAATTGTATTGGCTCTGCCTTTCCATTGGACTAATTCAATGGCGTGGAGAGGGGGGATTTCCTGTTTGGATAACAGCCTATCCTCCATAACAATCCAACCCAGGCTTTTGTGCTTTGCATGCAGCGTATGCAGCGCTGAGCATGATACCATAATCTTTCAAGAGTGACGGAGGCCTGCATGTTACTACAAACTGTCTCTTAAATGTCTGGGTTTGAATCATGAATTTAATAAGGTTTTCAATTTTAAAAGTGTTGAAATTACCGTATTTCCCGGCTTATAAGACGCATTTTTTCTCCCCAAAGGGGGGGGGAATGTCTGTGCGTCTTATAGAGTGATAGGCCAATCCTGGAGCACCTTACCCCATCACGTCATATGTTGTTGGATTCGTATTGAAGAGCAGAATGCAATGCAATGATCTGTTTTGAGATATCTCCTTCCTATCAAAAGTTATGGCCAAAAAGTAAAAATCAAAAATATAAAAACAAAAAATGCAATTTTTGGCAATTTTTTAAGCGGGTAGGAATTTTGGCTTGGGAGGGTAGGAATTTTGCCCTGGGGGGTAGGAATTTTGGCCTTGGGTTTCAGGAATTTTGGGTTTGGCATCTGGTCACCCTGGCACAGTTGCAGTCCTAAGCAGCCTTCCCTAGCTTGGAGACTTGCTCCAAAGTAGACACGCACAAGACCTGGTCCCTCCTGCTCCATACCTGTGCCTCCCTCACTATTCCCTGTCTATCTAGATCCCCTCACCTTTCCCTACCTACCCCCCAAAAGACCGCCCCCAACTTACCTGCCTTCCTGGGCCATTTGCAATGAGACTTGTGCAAAAGTCACAAATCACTGACACTAGAGATAATGAGTTTTTGGGGTTACCAGAAAATTAGAAGAGTGAAGCTTTCCTCATTTGTTAATGACTGTGATAATGGTTCTTAATACCACTGTTGACTTTACATGGTTGAAATATTATTCTGCTATATTTTATTAAATATATGAGTACACCATTTGGTTCAGAATATTTTTTTCTTGCTTTGCTCCTCTAAACTTTGGTTTGTCTCCTGGTTCGGTGCATGTAATAAGCCAGGAAATACTGTAAGTAAAGGAAAGCAATATGAGTATTTTTTCTTTACTTTAACATGTCCTACATTTTTTGGGGGTGTCCTACAATTTTTTAAGCAGGGAGAAATTTTGGCTTGTGGGGGGTAGGAATTTCTGCCTGGAATGTAGGATTTCTGGACTTGGGATTCAGGAATTTTGGTTTTGGCATCTGATCACCCTGTCCTTCACAGGCTTGTGATGTGATATAATGACACCAGCACCATCCACCAAAATCTACATCACAGTAATTCATTCAAACATAACATCTCTGAAGGGCAACAACACTGGTATGTTTTGGCATAATTCAGGAAGTATCTAAAGATTTTGTAGATTTTTAGAATTCCATCACATCAGAGCGCTACCACAGGATTTGGTTATGCCGTAAATTTATACTCTGTTCACCACTGGGCTTATTTCAGATCCACGACTCAGATAACCCAAGGCTTACCTAGTTAGCACCTAACTCATCCCATCCTGTAACTAGTTTTTCTAGAGGGTTCTTGCATCTCCCTAGAAATCAGTGTTTCAGAAATCAGCTTTTCTGAGCTGTTGGCTTATCTTTAAAGTGCTAAAATTCTTCTTTTCACTTTTGAAGGATCATGTAATACAGATCCTAAGGGACAACTGATATACAGTACTCTATAAACAAAAGAGATTTCCATGGTATCAAAACCCTTTGCTCCTACAATTTGGGACAGGTGCATTCCACACTATATCACCCGTAATGCTATTTATCTAGTTTGGTTTCCAACAATTTTGCAGACTGGAAGCAGACTGGAAGACAGAGTGGTTGCCTGTGAGTGGACCACCAACTTTGAAATTTTCCATTTTACAATTCCTCACTAAAGTTGTCCTATAGTGGACCTATTACAAATCACAACTAAAAGTGTCAGGAGTCCTGCTGTTGTGTCAAATTCAATTCACACATTACAGGGACAGAGTTCTAACCTAAATGAAAGAGGTCAATGTTTTATGTGTTGTCCCCGCCCCCCGCACACTTTTCGCTTATCACCAAGGTCATGAATAGGATGTGAATGTTTAACACCAATTACATCCTCATAACATCATCATAGCTAAGTGCAAATCTGATTTGCACTTCTCTTTAAGATAGCAAGAAAGAAGTTGACTTTCCTTTTATTCACCAGACTTTCTTATCTCAGAACTGAATACTAAACCATGATCTTGAACTGCAGAAGCTAGTGACATGGAGGAATCAACCTTATTCAGCATTAAGGGAGAGCTAAAAATAATCTAAGGGTAAAATCCAGAGCTGTTATGGGTCCACGCAGTTACGTCACCCTCTAGTGTTATGGAAAGTCACCTTAACTGCTCCAGAGCAAAGGGTTTAATTTGACTTTAGGATATGGGCCTCAAGTCTACTTAAGATCTTCCAAACTTAATTGGAAAAATGGAAATGCTTTTTCTTTTCATGTGTTCTAACAGATTTTGGTGAAGGAATGTCTGTGTCCTGGATATTACACACAACTGGATCCACTATAAGTCTATGGGCTTGGCTCACTCTTTTGTGAGTTCACTTTGCTACTGTCTCTTCTTTCCAGTCCAGCCAGAGACAATGCTGCATCTGTTTTCTCACACACCCTCTGGTTAGGAGTGGGTGTTTATGTGTGGGTGGGTTTGAGGTTTACAGGAATGTAGTAAAATAGAAAAACAGGGTTACTGTTAGGAAACTATATTCAGACATCAAAGGCAAAAAGTAGTTCAAACTCTGGTTGCAAAACAACAAGATCATTTGTCCCAGGATAGTAAAAGGAATAAGGGATACATGCGCTTTAGGTTGTAATCCTGTAAATAAATATCTGGGAATTCATGTAATTTAACTCAATTGAATTTACTTCTAAGTAGACATGCAAAGAACTGCACTGTTGGCTTCTTGATTTTTTGGGGTTGAAAGTAAAATTTTCAAATTTGTTCTGAGTTTTGAAGGCAGAAAGCAAGTTTCCATTCCTCTCTCCCCAAAGTATCTTTTCTCAAATTGCACAAATGGGAATACTTCTTGCTGGTACTAAAATCCGTGGACCAGTGGTGGGCTCCAGCAGGTTCGCACCTACTCTATAGAACCGGTTGTTAACGAGAGATAGCACATGTACAGTTTAAAAATAGCCATTTAAAAGTGGCTGCCAGATGGGCATTGAACCGGTTGTTAATTTCTTTGAATCCCATCACTGCCCTGGACTACTCCCTATCCATTTCTGGGCACAAAGTGCTGGTACTTATCTTTGAATCCCAACATGGCTTGGAAATAGGGTAGCTCACATTGTGGATGAAATCCAACAATCCAGGCCAGGTGCAGTGTGTCTC
Organism: Cryptoblepharus egeriae; assembly: GCA_030015325.1. Classification (NCBI taxonomy): domain Eukaryota; kingdom Metazoa; phylum Chordata; class Lepidosauria; order Squamata; family Scincidae; genus Cryptoblepharus; species Cryptoblepharus egeriae. The sequence continues at coordinate 133,080,667 of JAREYC010000001.1, forward strand.
TTGCACTGGCCTTGGGATGTTGCAAATGTGCCATAAGGCATTTCTGTACTATTCTGGGGAAACTTATATGGGTGCACAGACATGTGCCAGCCTCTCCAGTCCCCTGTAGGAACAGGGCAATGGGTGACTGTGCTAGCCAAGTTAGTTAGGATTGTGACCTGAGTCACATTTTCAAAGAAAGGCCTCCTCTGGTATTTTTACTATAGGAAGTGAAACAGTTGTAGCTATGGATATGGCCCTCTTGGTTGCGATACCCCCAGTTGTGGAATTCAGTCTTCAAATAAGCTTGCCTGGCATCCATATTAATTTGCTTTCATCACCATGCTATGACCTTTTATACTCTTATATAAGGGTATACTTTTATACTCTCAGGCTTTTAATGTTGTCTGTATTTTAGCCAAAGTTTTGAATAGTCTTATTTTGTAATAGCATATTTGAGTTTATTTTTTTAATGTTCTGTTTTGTAAAACTCTTGAAATACTGGACAAGGGAGATGTAATAATCACAATAAATATAGTGATTACTTAGTGCTCCTCATATTTTAGTTTGATATAAATAAGGAAATTCCTTTTGATTTGGGTTGCACCTCCCCTGGGCATTGTAAAGATATTTCAGTGATCCATTTCTGTCAGGCAGAAACTATTCAGATTACAAATGGCATCCTGTGGAACATACATGATAAAGTTGAAATTAACTTTTTTTTAAGTGATTAGATATTGACGTTGATTGAGGCAAATACTGAAATAGTAGGGATAGCATAGTGAGAGACATGGGTATATTGTAGTCACAGCTTCCTTGACTCAAATCTCAGCTCTGCATGAACTCTCTTTGGGGATACTTCAGTAGTAGTCCAATCCTATCTAAGGATAGGATTGCTGCATTCTGTGGACTGTCTGGCAAAGTTATGTGAAGGAAATATGTTCTTACCGTTGTGTCCTGGTCCTCTATGGGGCTACTCAGAATTAGGTCAACAGACCAGAACGGAAGCTTAAAATTTGCAGTGTCTAGATCTGTCCTTAATCTGTTCTTCCCAGCCCAGTCCCTGCCCTAAAGTCACCAAACCTCCCCACTCACCATGCTAGCATTAATGGTCTGTCTGCATGGTGCTGCTTCTGTGCAATCTCCCTGCCTTTCTACTGGTGGCCCACTCCACATACTGTCAGAAAAAGCCATGATGGAGGACCATAGACCTTGCTGTCTCTCAGTATCATTTGGACTGGATTGGGCCCTAACTGCTTAATCTACAAAGTTGTTTGAGCACATTCAGAAACAACATCAATATAATATATAACACACACAGAAACTGCTATACAAATAGTATGTATGGTTAGTGTTAAATTATATATGTATTGATTAGTTGGAAGTCATACAAAATACATATTAATTCACAAGACCTGTATGCACATAAATAAATATAAAAATACGGTTCTGTATGTCTGTGTGTATAAAGACCAGTTATTAGCGTGAAAATTCCAGAATTCCCAGAGATATAACCATAATATGAGGACAAAATATTCCATGTTACCCTTTGTCCTATATTGTCTCCAAACAAAGTGTCCTCAAAGGAGACTTTAGGCATTTCTCCCTTTGCCAGCACACTTAGAAAAAAGGCAGTTTATTTATCACCATGCTTAAGCTTTTAGACATAATATTGTTCTGTATTAACTGAAGAATTCATTTGTTTCCAGTCCCAAGTCAGAACAATTCTGGCATCCAACAAATGATTCCCTGTTTACTTCTCAAGTTTAGGTCAGACTATGCATGGCAATGATTTAATTGTTGTAAATTAGAGTCTATCCCGATCATGTGAAGGGCAGTGTCATTTTTAAAGCAAAGGCGCACGGGGAATGAGAATGCCACACTGAACCCGTTCAGAGGGAGGTGAATATTTCTTGTCCATATTACTTCTGGGAGAAAGAAATGGTGATGTCCAGGTGACCCTATTGAGTTTGCCACCTTTTGTCCCTTGTTGAAAATCACAGAAATTGCCCCTTAAATTTACAACCTCTGAGTGGTGCAGCAAATGGGGAAGTTTGTCTCCACTGTTATTTGATTGAGCTTTACAAAGTGAGTGAGAATCAGAGGAACATTTTAGGAACCCAGGAAGCAAGCAAAGAAGGAAAACCCTGACGTTCAGCTGCTATAGGATTTCACCGTGTACTGTCAATGGTACAAACAGAAGCTACAGGATAATAAACACTGAATATTTTCAATCCTGGTAATTTTTTCCACAGGTTAGAAATAATAAATTCCTCTGTAGCTTTTCTTCCTGAATGAAAAAGATACAATTTTACATATTTTTTGCTTCTCAGGAAGAAAGTAACCCAGCAAAAGTCAGTGAGAGATGAGATTTTTAGCTGATAAATGACTCGAAAGAAAAAGTTAACCAATCCCTTCCCACTCGCTATCCTCTGTTCATTCTGAACCCAACTATAGCTGCTATCTTGTTAAGAGAAACCGAATGAAAAAGACTCACAAAATAACTTGTTTCAACCTTAGTAGTTCAAATAACTTTCTGTATTTTCTTGAACCAATAAGGGAAGTCTCAGTATGACTGCTTAGGCTGGTGCTTCCCCCCTCTTCCCTTCCCCCCCAAAACAACTAGCATATATATGACAGTTGACCTTTACTGTGGAAAAGAACATGTTTTGAAGCGTAAATCTATGCATAATTTTGATTTGTATGTCATCTTATGCCAGGAAGAGGTCCAAAGGGAATCCGATGTTAATATTGTTCTTTTCCAAGCTATTATTTAATATGTCTTCTTTCAGTTGTCTATGACTTAACCAATGGAGTATGCAGTTGTGTACTAAATTTCTTGTGGACATCACAAATTCAGCATTTAATAACCCAAGTGTCTCAGGCTTATGAGAAAGCTTGCTGTTGGATGTTGGGAGTCAAACATGATAGCTGACGGTTTTTTCTGTTTTGCAAAGGATTGGAAAATGCACAGAACGCTTGTAAAACAAGTTTGTGTTTATGTATATTTTCTGCCAGAATAAATCCGTCACCAGAGAGCTGTTCTTCTGAATAACCGGATGGTGGGAGTTGTGTAATGAGGTTTGGGAATGGGGATAAAATAACCCGCAGTGACATTTGTACAATCAGAACCAACAATAATGTGTCCCAATGTAAAATAAAAGCTTCCAATTTCTTTTTTGTACCTTGTTTTTTATATCTGACTTTACAAAACATATGTTTGCAGCTGCACATGTATTTTCTACTGCAATTTTAGCTTTACTTTGTGACTTTCTTTCCCCTTCCCATGACAGTAAAGTATATTTTCAGTAAAGTATATTTTCTAAAGGGTTAGTATGCTTCTGCAAGCAGACATACGTGAAAAAGCCTAAAAGTAAGCAATTACCAATTCCCTATTGCTGTGTAATCCTTAAACACTTGCTTTCACCCCACCCAACTTGCACGCAAATGCTATAATTAACTATGGAATTGCAGAAGCCACTATTGTAGCTTAGACCATTTTTCTTCCTCTTCCAAGGTTAAGTCCCATGAATGTCAGTTGTGAGCAAATAAACAGACAAAAATCCCACCTCGGTTATGACCCATGACACATAAACTGAAATGGCAGTACTCATGGAAAGCAAGAACTTCTTTTTAAAAAAGTGTTTCTGATCAGGTAAGGTCAAAAAATATTTCCAGAATCCAAGATAAAAAAAAAACTTGAGATACATCTGTAAAAAATATTTTCTTGTTTTCTAAAGTCTAGCCCTACAATCCAGAGTAACTACAGGAGCACGTAAGAGACTTTAGGTGTACCCGTAGTTGCTGCACTACGTAGTGAAAACCTATGGGAAATTTATATTGCAATCCAGAGCAAATTGTTCTTACACCGGAGCAAGGACTCCACGTAGTTACTCTGGATTGCGCCCTTACTGAAATAATTGTTTTTGTGGATATGCGCTTAGTGTTATTTATTGCTAAAAATAGCCATTTTAATTCATGTGGTGACAAAAACACCCCTCTTGAAAATTTGACCATTTAGTGCAGTGGTTTTCAACCTTTGGGTCCAGGACACATCAGTGAGTTGATCAGTGATTTTTGATGGTTTGTGAAACTGATAGGGTAGACTAGGCTCTGTGCATCAAGGGTTAATCAGGCTGCTACTTGGGAGGGCATAGCTGTGCTCAGATACCATTGTAGCTACACACTTGGTATTTATAAATCAGACAGCAGTTTCTAGGGCCTCTGAAAATTTTGAGAACACTGATTTCATGCTTGAAAGGGCCCAATCCTTACTATTGTTTGATTACAGATGAAGCCACAATGCAAAGGTTAGTTATAATTACCACATCATTATACCACATGTCGTATATGATTATACCACATGTGGTATAATAACCACATGTTATTATAACTTATAATTATAAATACCACATCAGGAGGTATGTGTGAAATCTGATGGTGGCACCAGGACTAGGGCAGACTACCTGAAAAACACCATCAACAGTGAAGTATGTGAAATTTGCTTACTCTAACATTTCACCCCCAAATCCAGAGTTACTACAGGAGTGTGTAAGAGATTTTACGTGTACCTGTAGTTACTGCTCCAGCTAGTGAAAACCTATGGGAAATTCATATTGGAATCCAGAGTAAGTTGTTCTTACACCGAAGCAAGGACTCCGCATAGTTATTCTGGATTTTGTCCTTAGTTGTCCTTAGTTATGGAATTAAGCTAGGTAGTATGCATAGCGACCCTGAGATCTCTGAATACAACAATAAGGATGCAATCCTAACCAGTTTAGGCAGTGGTGAGATTCAAATAAATTAACAACAGGTTCTATGTCCTAATAACCTAAATTAACAAGAGGTTCTATGTCCCATTGGTAACCAGTTCTCAGAACCAGACGCTCATTAGCAAAGGGTTCTGTAGAACCTGTGAGAACCCCCTGAAGCTCACCACTGAGTTTAGGCCAGGACAACTGCCCTTCTCCCCATTTCTGGTGTGGGAAGGCCTGCACATTATTAGGCCTGCCTAATACTCCCAGGAGCAGCACAGAATTGCCTTATGACACTTTTGTGACTTGTGCCTTCCTAACCAGGGCTTAGAATTGTCCTGTAGGTTCTGAATCTTAAGAACTGAATTGATAGGTTCTGAATTGATCCCCACAGAGAAATGCTTGTTCAATCTTTCTTGTTGACATTTGCTACTCTGACAAAAGGCGAGAGAGATAGAAAAGCCCACTTTAGAATTTAAAAATGGCTTTGTCAAAATGTCTCTTACCACATGTCCATGTAAAACCTCATCACAGAGTTGTGCTTTACTTCTCTGCTGGCTTGTTATTTTAATATCTATGATTTAAGCAACATCTGTAATAAAATTATTTTCACTCGCTGGTTGCAAAACGTTTTAAACAAGCTGGAGTCTGTGCCATTTATAAAGTGATTTGAATATCCCAAAGAGATCCTGGATGTTACTTTTCTTAAACAAATATAATACTTTGGTTCCAAATTGCAAATAACAGCTGCAGTCAGTGTAACGTCTATAAATGTGCTGGCTGGCTACACAAGGATAAGTATGAAATTTAAGTTCAAGTGGAATACAGGGCCTTAAACAGAGGATTTCTCTGAAAAATGGCTGCAGGTAACAATTGGAATGTATGTGTCAGTCTTGAGTCATGTATTGTAAGGTGAGTTTGTAGGGGTTAAGGGAAACCTTGTTTGTAAGATCCTGTCTAGGACCTGTTTAGATAATTTTCTTGAGAAGAAAAAATGCTTCTTTCTTCTTCCTTAGATATGATGTTCGAAAAATAAAACTGTTGGATTTCAGATCTGAAATCCCACTGGACTCTGTTCTGAACCAGCATCATTAATAGATAAGACAGGAAAGATATAAAGCCAAGAATGCATAGGCCTATAGCTTAGAGATATTGTGTGAAAGGAAGACATATTTTGTAAAACTCTTGAGTTATACCTTTTTGTTCCTATATTTAATAATAAAAATATAGCTTCCCTTTGGAAGCTGTTTCAAACTGAGATTAGAAACCAGATGAAAAATGCAATCAAACTTGCGTGCATGCCACCCACCCAATAAATATAAAAGACACTAGAATAAAAAGGAACCAAAATTTATAGGATCAATATGTGTAGCTAATTCAATCATACCTTGCAGTGGGTCCTAACACTCACACATTCCCCCTCTAGTCTGGGTTTCGAGTAGGGGAGAGGTTGTCATCCAATGCCTTCCCCACCACCCTTTTGAGTGAGCTCACCTTCAATCCAAGCTCTATATTGCCTCAACATCAACCTCTGAGAAGGGGATCAAGGAAGAAGGACTGCACTACATATCCCAAGCCAGAGAGTCTTTGCAGTTTGCTTTACAATCCAAATTGAGGGTCCCAAGCCTGCATCATCAAGTCAGGCAGTTTCTGGAAATTTCTGGGCACCCCCCTGACCACTTCTTTTCCTCATGGTACACATCATCCCAAATCTTAATCTTCTTTCAGGACTTCTTTAATTTTGTGCCAGTGACTATTTTTACTTTTAGTCATAAATCACTTTGAGAAATGTGACGGAAAACAGTATTCAAATACCTTAACAGTGGTTCTCAAATTTATTTGTATGCACCAGTACCATGGTGATCATATGACCAGATTTTTCTGAATGTATCCTCTTTTTTAGCCTCTTGTCCTGGTGTCCTCCAAAAGGGCTTCATTGTCTTCCTTTTTGGCTTAATTTCTGAACTTTGCAATGGTGTGCAGAACCCCATCGTGTCATGTGTTGGTGGATTGAAGAGCAGAATCCACTGCAAAAATCGGTTTTGAAATACCTCCTTACTAGCAAAGGTTATGGCCAAAAAACTAAAAATAAATACACATTTAGTTGTATGGGAAAGTGAAAGTACCCAATATAATGGCTTACTCTTGAGTAGGCAAACATGCCATTTGGCACAATCCAGAGTAATTACGGGAGCACGTAAGAGACATTATGTGCATCCGTAGTTACTGCACCACCTAGTGAAACCCTATGGGAAATTCATATTGCAACCCAGAGTAACTTGTTCTTACTCCGGAGCAAGGACTCCCTGTAATTACTCTGGATTTTACCCATTGTCTGCTGCAAAGGACAGGCTGAGAGATCCAAGACCTTGTCCTCCTTTTGAGGTTTGGGCATCTGGTCATACTGACCAGTACCCACTTATTAGAATTACAATCTGTCAGGATTAATTTAGGGGTGACATCACTAAGCAAGAACATTTTTAAATCCCTCATATAACATCAAATGTTTAGTCCTAAGGTAGGCTGGCAAAACTCATTGGTTTTCCTATTCCCATGGTAATGTAGGGAGGCAAACACATGTCTGTGCAGTGGCCTAACCCAAGAATGGTGCAGAAAAGTCTTACCGCCCTTTTGTGACTCCCCCAAGGCAGCATAGGACTAATGCCTGAGTTTAGGCTGGCCTAACTGGAGGTTATGTCTGTTGGTGGCTGGCATCAGGAGAAAACTAACCAAAGTTATGCTTGGGAGATAATGTAAAATGCTTGGGAGAAAAAATATCTGCATGTGGATTATACGTTAGTAACTTTCAATGCAATTTGGAGGGGTGAAAATATAATTTCACCCATAATGGTCCACTGCCAATTTTTTTTTTCATTTTTGGGTTTTAATTGCCAGAAACTTTGACTGGAGTATCAATGAGATCAAATGTGTAATTCAAATACTTTGACAGTGGTTCTCAAACTTGTTCTGCATGCACCAATACCCACTTTTTAGAATAACAATCTGTTGGGACCCACTGGAAGTGATGTCATTTACCTGAAGTGACCTTGTATAGTTCTCCAAAAGAACTATACAAAAGTTAAAATGGATAGTATTATCGTATTTTTCCATAAGTAATAGATAGACTGAAACCCAAATGATGGATTACTTTAAATGAACAGTTTATGTAGGAGCGAAAAATAATTTTCTTACTCCCAAGAGATATATCTTTTTTTTAATGTCCATTCTTTTTATCTTGCAGAAAGACAAGAGAAAGAATATTTTAAATCCATCATCAGGATATCTAAATCAATCATCTAGGAAATCAAACATTTAAGATTTTTAAGATTTCTTGGATTACTAAAAAAATTATCTATCTATCTATCTATCTATCTATCTATCTATCTATCTATCTATCTATCTATCTATCTATCTGCTCAGGCTCTGATGCAAAATAAAAAAATTAGAAGAGAAACAAAACATATTTTCTGGATAAGCGAAGTCGAAAATTTTATTTTTGTTTGTAATTTTAACCTCTCTCAGGAAATGCACAACAAAGTGGAAGGAGGGACCCACACATTCCATTGGTCTTCACTCACTTCTTAAAGTGGGTCACCAGGAGAACAAGTGGATGATCTTGCGAAGAATTTAACATATGCAAAATTACAGTATCTCAATGATGTTGATTGGCCTCAACAGACATTTCTTTTCCATTTTTGGTAGGGCTACAAAGCATCCGCCCAGAGTTCTTTTCAGGGCAGAGGCCATAAAAGTGCAAAGTGAAAATGTTTCATTGTTAGTCATGGGTGTTATGACACTTTTTTGCGGGGGAGGGGGTATTCTATCTGCAGGGAGATACAGATTTAAAACACAAAAATTAGGGATAGAACAAGATCACTGTAGTCAAATCATCTCAGAGCCTGCCAAAGCCCATCTTGCTGCCTGCAACACAGATTGGAACCATTGGAAAGAAGCAGAGGTGCTGCCAATGCAACAGCAGCAGATGTGACCCAGGCATCAGGACTAGGCAGTAGTAAAGATGGGCCCCTCGAGTAAACCAAGGCAACGGCCTTGCTGAAAGGAGAGCCCTGGAACCTCTGAGAACAGCAATTATTTATAAAGTAGATTACTATGTACGCAGACTGATCTACAGTTTTACTGTATATTTCTTTTGTCAGCCTCTTCCCCCTCTGGGAGGAGCACTGTGGTGTTAGCTTGTTCCAGTTTCTGATACATATCTCTGTTCTGGAGTGCATACCCTCACTTCAACCGCCCGTCTATTTGAGACACTTTCCTCCAAGAGCCTGCACTCTGTCCTTTCAACAGCCATCCCACTGAACAGGGTAATATTTCACTAACTGCTAAGATTAATCCCTCGAACTATGCATATCTGCAGGTACTTTCCCAATCTAAGTGCAGAAAGGCACATGCCACTGTATTGAGTACTAGAATAAAGGCATCCGAACAAATCACAAGTGAATCACTATTTTGCTTGTTGTGGGAGATGCACTGTCTGCGTTTCTACAGCAGGAACTTTTTATTATTCTCCCTGAAATGAGTCAAAATAAAGTCCTGCTCAGTGTGGCCATCAAGGAGCTATTCAGCCATTGTAATGTGGATTATAGGAGAATGTGTGAGAAAGTTTCTTATCAATTAAAACATGATGTCATCATGGCAGTTTTGACTCTAGGCAAACGTATGTGTGATCTTACCACAAAGTCATTTCATGCTTGTTGGGATAGTGTACGATCAGTGTGGTGTAGCTCTTCTTGTGAACATATTATCTGCATACACTAACAGTGCAATCCCAAGCATGTCAACTCCTGACATAGGTCTTATTGTATTCAGTCCCAGGAAAGTGTGTTTAGGATTGCAGCCATGGAGACACCATTACTGAGGATATTCTGCAGTGTTTTCACACTTGGGTTACTTTCCAGTCAAAAGAATGCAGTTTCAAACACATTACTTTTACCTCCATGTTGGGAACTGATATTTAGCTGGTTTTTAGCAGAGAACTATTTGGCCTTCAGTTCCTCACCTCTAATATAAACAGTAAAAATAAGCATGTGTTAAGTTCTGTTTCAGCAATCCCTGGGAGGACAAATAAGATGAAGCAATTGAGCTGAACAAAGCTATTCCTGCAATCCAGAGTAAGTACGGGAGCACGTAAGAGACATTACGTGCACCTGTAGTTACTGCACCACCTAGTGGAAATCTATGGGAAATTCATATTGCTATCCAGAGTAAATTGTTCTTACACTGGAGCAAGGACTCCCCATAGTTACTCTGGATTGCGTCCTAAGTCTTTCCTTTCAGTTCAACAATTCCTTCCAGGAAAACAGAGCTATTTAGAAAGAGTAAAAATTTCTCAGACTTGAAATGTAAAGGATTCAGCATCTCAATAAAATTCTACACATGTGTGGAGTTCCATTTATTTGGAGATGGTCACAAACACTTTCATGAACTGAACTGAATGCAAAGGAAAGTTAATATCTGTTGATTTAACCTGACTTATAATGGGCCAAATCCAGTTATAATATACTCTGATTATGTGCACCCTGCTGGAAAGAAGGCTCTCATGGGCATTTGCTGAACAAAAAGTGTACCTTTGCCATATAGTGATGTTATTTTCCCCCAGAAGACACATCAAAACTAGGCAAACAAAAATGTGTTAATAAATGCACATTTTGATTTGTTGATAATATTAACATAGATTATGTTGTTGTAGCCAGTCCATCAAGGTATGGAGAAATGAAACGATGTGAATCATGAGGGGCAGATCAGGGAAACCTGATATATTGCCAAAAGGTTTGGAGAAAAAAAAACCACCAAAACCAACAATGAAATTTTAAAATGTGCTTTTTAAACAAGGCATTTGTGTTCAGTGCTCATGCTCATTGGCTCTCTATATTTATTTCTTTAAAATGGTACTTTTCATTACTAGTTATAAAGGCTTAGATGTCATAGGTTCAGGAGAGAAGACACAGAAGGAGTGGCCAAGTGAATTTTGAGTTGAATCAAAAATAGATGATTTTTAAAATATATGGCCAAGTAGATTTATGAAGAAACTAGTGAAATGTGCCCACATTGTGGAAGTAAAATTTGAAGAATATTTGCACCATCCTCCTGTGCAACATACCCCCATTCAATAAGCCCTGGTGCAACATCCCCCATGAAACATCCCCCTGCGCAAAAAAGAAAGTGTGATGATGCAGAAAAATGAAGTCAAATTCAAAACATAACATTTGGTGAAGAAATAAAGATTGTAGTGAAAATTTAGTGGATGTAGTGGAAATTACAAATTTTGTTCTCTTTGGTTTTCTTAAGGACCTCTTTGTAGTTCACTTTGGTGATTTGTGCCTCACATACTAGGATCATCAGGCTGATGGGTGAACTCACTCTGAATATCTTGAATATCTCACTCTGAATAGCTTGAAGTATCTGTTTGGAGCGCTGAGGGACAGATCAATGCTTGGCTGGGAAACCAAGTGAATATTTGTGGGTCTTCGAGCATTGATTTGGCACTTCTCAATATTGCCTCCTAAGTCACTCTGAAGCCTTTTTGAGCTAGTTTTCTAGTAGTTTAGCAGGAATCCATCCCTCACTGCCTGCATCTCATTCATATTGACTGTCCTGACTATCTTGTGTTATTGTGACTCTCTTGTCCTGTCAAAACTTGGCTTCCACAAAAATATGACTGTTTTGCTCCTGTAGTCAAAGCCAGGAGATGAAATTCAGAGTGTTATAATAGCAGAGACCTTTGTACCTTTATATTCCCGTATGTAGTTAGACATCATAAACCAGTTTCCTAAGCTTGCCTATTAAACTGTTGGCCCTAGTATCTCACGACAAAGGGGGTGAGTTCTTGGTGTAAGGAAAGGCTTGCCTTTGATTAATGTTAAGTGCTTTGCCTTTCAGGCAGCCTCATATTATTTCTGTATATCAGGAGAGGGTAAATATAAGCTATATACCTTCTTTAAATTATTGTCCTCTTGGGCTAACATTGTTTCCCTAGGCCAACTGGCAATCAATCAGGTTTGTAGGGCCTCACACCACTTCTTTTGTGTGTTTTCCAGCTGACTCTGGTTCTGTGTGGTTTGGTTTAGTCTCCTCTCCTTACCTATAAATACAAAATAGCTTTACTTGGAAAACTTCCAAAGAACAGTGACCTTGTGTTGCTGGGGTTCAAAGAATGATAGAATCTGAGGTGTAGTAATCCAGTCCAGTCCATGTTCCCATCCTAAGATTGGGTATTGTAATAGGTTAGTATCTCCACTACTTTCCTTGTAATGGTTGAACGTTCTACTTCCTCCTAGGCCTTATATTTGGCATTCCTAAAAATTCACTCTAAATACTTCTTCCTGTAGCTCATTGCTTCAGAGGCTTGGGCAACCATTTGATCCCTTTTGTCTTCTGACACTAATACCTCACACTGTAATTTGCCCTTTCCCAAGAAACACAAGAAAAGCATTGTTATCCTATTTTATTTGGCAACTAGCGAAAAGCATACCCGTGTTGCGGGAGTAAAATTCCCCCATACGCCATCCCCTGATGGTGCAACATCCCCCATGCGCATCAATCCCTCATGTGCATCATTCCCCATGTTCATCCCTCCATGTGCAACATCCCCCATGCACATCATCTGCTCGTGCGCAATATCTCCCCATGTGCTTCATCACCCCATGCGCATCAACCACCCATGCGCACCAACCCCCATGTGCAACACCTCCCATGCACATAAACCCCCATCTGCATTATCCCCATCTGCATCAGTCCCCCATGCGCATCAAGCACCCATGTGCATCAACCCCAATGCACAACAACCCCCCATGCGCAACATCTCCCCATGCACATCATCTCTCCATGAGCATCATCCCTCCATGTGCATCACCTCTCTATGAACATCATCCCCCATGCACATCACTTCCCCACGCACAGTGGCCCCCCATGTGCAGCATCCTTCCCAGTGCAACCCCTCCCTCTGAACAATATCCCCCCATGCACTGGGCACCGAGCACCAAATTGGCTGGGTGTTGGTCAGTCTTCCATGTTAAGTATAGAACAAAAACATGTTGCACCCCCTTTCAGTCCCTTAAGCATTAATCCACATCAGTTCTTGGTGGGTGTTCATGTGACAGAAGGGACACCCTGAATTTCATGCTTCTAGGTCCAGGGCTTGGGACAGAGCATCCCTCAGCCACCAGTTCCTCAATGCAAAGTATAGGGAGGAAAATGCGTCGTGCCCCCTTTCATCCCCTTCTGGTTGGAATTTCCTAAAACTGGTTCTTAGTGACGCCATCTGTCACGGAAGGAACACCCACCCCAAATTTCACGCTTCTAGGCCTGGCGGTATTGGCACGGCGTTAATAAGTCAGTGAGTGACTTTTCTCTTTTATATATATAGATAGATCTAAGGCAGGTTAGAATGAGAGATAATGACTTTTCATAATCCTTGTAAAAAAAAACCTGCTACCCTATACAATGTATAGGATTGTAGCCCTAATGGGGACCCAGTGCCAATGGCTCAGTCAATCAAGAGAGTGACTCATCAAAAACTCATCAAAAACATTTGGGAATCACTGGTCTAATCCAACCGATGGTTGCGATGAAGCTAATGTACAGCTTGAAGACAAGATTAAATTTTGGTAAGCAGGCAATGCATTTCCCTCTCAGCCTTTTAAATATCTGGGAGCCCCTTGTTTATATTGAGAGGCTTCTGAAAAGGTGAAGGCCATGCTTGTCCCGAGGTAAGAAATTGAGGCAAACCCCTCCCAGTGCAGATTCCATCATCCATTTAACTGAATTAGATATCCACGATGTCCTGGAACATATTCCTTATGGACTATGTGTTAAGGACTAGCGTAGTTTTAAGGACAACATCAAGATAATACTTGTGAAATACTTTGCACACATAGAAAACATGATTAAAAATGCTGTCATTATTTGCAATCTTATTGTGTTCCGTAGATTAGTTTGGATCCCTTAATAGATTAGTTTGGATCCAAAACAAAGATCCCTTTCATACCAAATAAATTTTGTGGTCCAGCACTGATGCCTGTTTGCATCAGTGAAAGGCCCTTTCACATATGATGTAGTGTAGAGGATTTGATTTTTACATTAAAGGAGGCACAAGGGTCTCTAAATTTAATTAAAGAAGGGAAAGCTGGACCAGTATATTCGGGGTTAACCCTTTTTGCTTGGGCAAGTTTCCTGATCTGAATTGTCTTCACTCAAAAGCAGCAGAAAAAATACTGGTGCAAGTCTTCTGAATCTGTCTAGTTTATAGTAAAGGCCTAGTTACTGATCCGACATGGTTTCTTGTTAATAAAGTTGTCTTGGCCGGCAGTAAATATTTTCCTCTAGGGCCTCAATTGTGCTATTATTGTTTGTTGTATTTTCTATTATCTGCTCAACTATCTAACCTAATATAGAGTCCAGTGTGTAAATTCTCTGGCTCATCCTTCCATTTTTTACATTATCAGTCCCAACTGCATGCCAATTCAAACATTAGTCACCCGTGTTTATGAAATGTTTATGCTTGTTTTAAGACATGCCTGTTAAAAAAAATGTCCATGCGTTCCTATTGGGCTCGCCATATAAGTCAGCTAGTTGCCTGGGAACATCTCCATTCAGTATTAGATGCCACCAGGGACCTGTGGTACCGACATGGAAACTTTCCACGGCTTATACGAACTTGTGTGGTCAACCCAATACAAACAACTATGTCTTATGCACAACTATGTGCAAAGAATTTATGTCCTGCATCATGGAGGCTGCCAATTGGAAGTCAACCTCCAGATAAGAAAACAAACGTTTGAGCTGGCCTTCTTCAGTTGGATTATTAAACTGTAGTTTTTTAAAGGTACTGAGACCTTTGGTGGAGCTAGCTCAGAACTTGGCAATATAGGGGCAAGACCAGAGCAATGTCATAGAAGTGTGGATGGAAGCTTGAGAAATACCAAACGTTAAGGTAGAGCCACGTGGGGACCTGTACTGGATGGAGCTTGAGAGAACTTAGATTTTATGGGATTTTCAGGCTCTGGTTCTGGTCACCTGACATAACATTACATTAATAGTTGGGCCCATTAAATAGTAGCTGGTAGTCAACCCTTAATGCAGTATTTGAACTTTTGCCTGATAACGAAATTAACTGAAAATGTTTCATTCTCACTCCTCCTACTTTCAACCTTCTAGTTTTGTTGGGGTTGTGTCCAAAGAATGTTAGTCATGTCCAGAGATAAACACCGCAATGTCACAAAATGGACAGCAGAATTACCAGACTTATGGCACAGTGGTGTGCACATGGCATTCTATGGTAAGTAATAATTTTGGTTACATCTCTCTAGACCAGGGGCCTCTAAAGTTTTTGGCGGGATCATCTCTCTAACACTGTGTTGGGAGCCAGAAAACTAACTTACATTTCAAATTTGAATACATTTACACAGATTCACATATAAGAATATATTGAAGTGGATTACAAGACTTGCAAGGGCCGGATAGATGGACTGTTCTCCTCTTTCTCTTATTGATATTCTTCCCCTCTTTCTCTTATTGATGGTTACTAATCCCAAGCAAACTTTCCCCACTTTTCTGTCTCCCAGCTATGCATTTTGGGAATATTGATATTTTGTGTGATACAATAGCAAATGCACTCTGCTGTTCATAACCTTTTTACTAGGTTCTGTGAATCCTGACTTTTGAGTGTAATATAGTTTTTTTAATTTAGATGTCTTATTGATTGTCATGTTCGGATTTGTATTTTATGAGGAAAACCAAATCTTGGGCTTGGAGTAAGCTTTGACACCACATGGCTTCCAGAGTTTTTAGCAGTACTTGTCACTTCTAATCATACAGCAGTGTAACACAATAAAGTGAGATGAGTTCATGACTCAGAGAGTTGCAAACAAAAATTCCCTCCTCTCTGTTTTCCAGCAGAGTTCTTGGAAATACTGACAAGAAAGTGAGGAAAAATTACATTGTCAGCCACCTCGTTTAACAATTTCGTCAGGGTGTTTTGGTCAAAAACAAAGGAATGTGTGAAATCCACAATTCCATTCCCACTGTTTTCCCAGGCCCAGGCAATAGATTTCCATTGAATATCTGTCCATCCAAACTTCAGATGATTCCATTTGCATGGACAGTCTTTCAATGTGATCAGTTTCATATTGTAACTAGTGAAAAAGTACCCACACTGTGCATCAACCCCCCATGCTCATCGTCCCCCCATGCGTATCATCCCCAATGCCAATGGGCATTGCCCCGCATGCACAATACCCCTGTACAATATTCCCCATAAGCAACATCCCCCTGCACACCCTCCCCACACTATGCATCAAACCCCCATGTGCATCAACCCCATGCACAATACTCCCCATGTGCATCAACTCCGCATGTGCTCCATCCCCCATGTACACTATCTACCCATGTGTACTGTCCCCCCATGTGCAACACCTTTATGCGCATCGTCCCCCATGCACACCGTCCACCCATGCACACCGTCCACCCATGCACACCATGTGCAACATCCCTAGGTGCAATACTCCCATGTGCATCATCCCCCATGCACATCATCCCCTATGCACAACACTTCCGTACAACATCCCCTGTGCACCCTCCCCGATGTGACCATCTCCCTATGCGCATCATCCCTCCATGCACATCATCCCCCATGGATGCTGAAATAGCTATACAGTCAGCTCTTGGTGTTCACAAGGGATCTGGAGCCATCTGAGAAGGACATCTTGCATTCGATAAAATGCAAGTACCTGTCAGAAGTGTAGGGAAACCTTGTGAGGTTTGGGGAGGCTGCATATAGCCTTGTGTGGCAAGGCTCCTGAGATACAAGAAGATCTAGTGGGAGAGCAAGTGCGGAGAAGAGATGTGTGGGCTGAGGTGCTGGCTTCAACTGAAGGCAAGAGAGAGACCTGGTCCGACTCATATTGGGACCTCCTGCGCCTTTATATGAACAAAAAGACCGGGATGTATCCCGGTAGGCCAATTTCAGCGCAATCCAATCCCGGCTCTTCCTGTGGCTGGAGACAAAGAGGAATGGAGGAAAGAGCCTGGATGGGGAGGGGGAGAGATAGCGGTATTTAAGGAGGGACTTCGGGAGGAGGGAGGAGGAAGCTTGCTTGGGGCTCCAAGCTGGAGGACATCCCGGGAAAGGAGACAGCACCTAAAAGAAAGAAAAAGAGACTGTTAGAGTTGGACTTGGTTGAAAGTCACTTACCTGTTCCTGTGCCTGTTGTGCAGGTGGTGGAAGGGACTG
Organism: Cryptoblepharus egeriae; assembly: GCA_030015325.1. NCBI lineage: Eukaryota > Metazoa > Chordata > Lepidosauria > Squamata > Scincidae > Cryptoblepharus > Cryptoblepharus egeriae. Next base: position 133,097,647 of record JAREYC010000001.1, read on the forward strand.
CTGTTGTTCGGTTCTGTAAGTTGACCTGTAAAGTAACTAAGAAAAGAACTTGATTTGTAACCGCCAAGCATGGATACCTCAAAGGAGAACTCAAGTAAACTTGTTTTGTTTCATTATACTCACCTGGTCCGGCATCTCCTTGTCAGTAGAACCCAAAAACATGGCTGATAAACAAGAAGGCATAGAAGTAGAGCTCTCAAGTGAGGAAGATAGTGAGAGACATGACACCTTGTTGCACATCAGAACATCTGGATGTGACCAGAAGGCATTTCTCGTTACATCTGGGAGATCATGGTGAGGATGTCCAGCATGGGTCAATACCTACATTGGATTAAAGCCACCAGTGCTAAACTTAATACTGATTAGGAAAGCCCCCTGCATCAATTTTTGGAACAATTATATGACCATAATGTATACAAAAAGCATTTAAAATATTATAGGATTTTGAATAGCTGGTTTATACAGGCAATGAGAAGAAACACCATCTCTCCTCAGTGGCCTTCTAGTATTTCAGAGCTATCAACTGGAATGGGCATGTTTCCAAGAAGGTCAATAAGTTTTACATTGTTCCCTATAGGGTCCATTTATTGCTATTCTCTTTTCCTAGTCTGGACTTTCTTTGTTCCCATACTAGCTAGTTTTATTCAACATAACACCTTACAATCTGAGTCTGCATAATGTAGACTGGTTAAAATGCAGAAATGCATTATTTCTTGTGTTTGTGTGCAAAGATCACAAAGATCATTGATAAAAATGGATAAAACATGTGACAATAGTCCTTAAACAATATAATAATAAGATATACTTATATGAAGGGTTGCTAAGTGGGTCCTGGCCATGAATCTACAGCTTCCTGCGAATCCACTTGACCATGCTGACTGCTGAAGTCTTATTACCAGAATGATAGTGTTTAGTGCACCATTATGGGGACCAGACTGGGACACCATGTCAAGTCAAGTCAAGGCTCCCAGCATCCTGGTATTGGGATTTATTATAAGCAATGTGTACACATTTCCAACTATATCTGTGAAGACTGAAAATGTGACAGTTTGTCATGAATGCACTAGAAAATGTAAAGGCAATTACATGAGAGATGCATACATTAAATGCAGAACATCCCAAGAGTATTTTCTAAGAAACAGTGCTAACTGTCAATCATGACATGTCTGACCGCTCATCAATTTTCTCTCATTCAGGACCTGCAAAAGCTTATATCTCAATATGAAGCCAGGAAATTGCTCTGTAATCACTCCAGGATCAATCCTGATTTTGAAGACAAAATCAATAGCAGGCTGTTCTAATCTTCCTCTGGTTTCCTCTCTCTTGAACAACTGATTATAGTATGAGAATAATTAGCCATGTCGGCCTTCATGACTAGACAGCTTGGCCTGCTTTCATGCATTACATCTGCCCCAATGCATAACATCAATTTCAGATAAGAGGATATCCACAATTTCACAGGCCCTCTTATAAATGATATATGTATACTAATTCCCAGATGACTTAACAAAGCTTCCTTGAATCCCTCCTTATGTGGAACTGCCATCTTGAATCACTGTGATTCATGACACTTGGTAGCCATAGTAAATCTGTACGAAAAACCTCAAGGGCACAAATAAAACTGGACAGTGAAAATATCTTAATTCTAAAGTTTTCATTGATGTTGTTCTTCTATTCTTTTCCTTGAATCTGCAATCCAGTTTTTTGGTGGGTCATGAAAATGACAAGCCAAATAGCTGGTAGCAGACAAGGAAAATGTATTGAGTCCTGTGGAAAATAAAATGGTGGGGCACATGCATGTTTATGCACAAATGTACTTTGGTCCACTTTGAAGGGCAGGCGGAGGGGAATGCAACACCAACAAAATGGTTCTGATCCATTAACCATCTTAAATAACTTTCGAGAAAGAAATCTATCTCCCAAGATGACAAGGATATTGTATCGTTCCTGGAAGGAGGGAAAACCAATACCAATTTTAAATTGCCTAAAACCAATTTTAAAATGCCTAAACACCTATAGTATATAAAGAGTCTCCTCTTCCTCACCGCCGGAGCCAATCACAGCTATGAAAGCACAGTGGAAGTAACTCCTCTGCTTGGCTTTTGCGCCTGTGAATGGCTCCAAAGTTAAGGGGGAAGGGGCGCTTTACAGAGGTGTCCAGTCACCAGAAAAGCCTAGCATTTTACCCCCCTCTGGGAATGCCACTGAAATTGAAATGGACTTACACATGTACACTTACTCCTGAGTAAAGAACCATGGTTTGGCTCTTATCAAAAGCTAAGTGAACAGGAATGCAAGACCGCCTGAATGGTCTTGGTATGATGAATGTGGATGAATCTGATGAAGGTAGTCTCCCTCCCCAGCATAGGAATAAGGATAAAAACAGAAACCTGACTGAGCAGCTGGTGAAATGAAATGTTTTAAAGTCTCGTAAAGATTTTCATTTTATGAAAAATTTAGGAAACTCTGGTTTATGCAACTGACTCCTTAGAGAGTTCTTCTTGAAACTGCATCATTGTTCAGGCTACCATTTTAAATATTGCGTTTACACTGATCCCAGAGTATCCACACATCCTATACAAGGCATCTCCAGTGCTTATCAGGTAAGAGAATAATAGATGTATTAACTCAGCTCACTCAATGTTGAAGATGCTTTTTATTCATGAACTGATTCCAGGGTTGGGATGAACTAAAGTTATAACCTTAATGACAAGGTAGTTTCAGGAATCCATTTTGCCAATCCCATGGTCTTCTGTACAAATCAAAAATAGATGCTGTTTAGCTATTCACATCTTAAAGCCAAAGTTAGTCCAACGGCATTAAAACAAATGCTACACTTATGTCAAATGCTGGTTGTGAATAAGGGAAGGAAAAGATAGCCCATTCTGTTGTAAACCCTGGAAAACAAATACAATATTTGGGTGTTTTGTAGGTTATGTGATGAAGCCAAATGCAGTTTTAGGTATTTGTTCTATTGAACAGTATAAAATGTTCATCATTCAGTTCTTAATTATGTGATTGATTTTCTGAATTAAATTTGGGAATTTAAAGGAGAATTCTTTACCAGCAGAATCTAGGCAGATTATTCACTGGAGTTGAATAAATGGTAAATTGTGAACCGAACTGACCAAAGTCATGAAACAACTACAGTTGTGCACCACTTAATTAACAACAGGGATGCATTCTCTGAACCCTGTTGTTATGTGATTAGGTCTTTAGGTAGATCATTCAGCCCAATCAAATTGGTGTGTAAAAAGTCACCCCTTGTCAGACACCACCTGCTAGACAGGCACCTGGAGATAGTCCCTTCTTTGTATTAAAAGCATCTGCTGCAGGTTATGAGAGATCTAACACTATCCCTACGGTCCAGAGTACTGTACAGGAAAAAGAGGCATTTACTCTGGATTGCGCTATGCATTTCCCATAGGTTTCCCATAGGTGGAACCATAACTACGTCAGTGTAAAAGTTACTCTGTTACTCTGTTACCCGTAGTTACTCTGGATTGTAGCCTTAGGCTGCAATCCTAATCACTCTTTCTTGAGAGTAAGTCCTATTGAATACAATGGGACTTCTGAGTAGATGTGCTTAGGCTTGCGCTGTTAACCTCATTAAGAGTTTCTTTGTTGTTGTTTGACCACATCATATGTGCAGTTTATTATTAAGCGGCACATTCCTGGATTTACAAAAGAGAGATTCTGTATACCTTGAGCTATTGTGGTTACAGTGTTGTTAACAACTAGAACTAATTTTTTTTCAAAGGGGTTATTTATGTTATCTTACCAGAAACAGATTCAGGGACCAATCCTTTCCAATATGCCAGGGCTGACGCAGCCACAATTCAGCACCTAACATAAGGAAACAAATGTTTCCTTACCTTGAAAAGTCCTTCCAATTCCATAGGTGCTGGAAAATTGGATAGGATTGCCCTAACATAATTACTTCTCTCATATTTGTAGAAATTTTCTTTTACTCAAAGGCATATTCAGACACTCTGTCTTGTCTGACTGTCTGTCTGTCTGTCTGTCTGTGGGCATAATCCTAATCAATGCAGGTAAGCACAACTCACCCATTTCCCTGTTCCCAAAGTGGCATGGGGAAACCGGCATATGAATGTACACTGGCCTAATTCCCCTAGGAGTGGAGCAAAGTGCCTTTTCTATACCTGGGAGTTAGGCTTGGACTGTAACTCACTCACGCACACACACTCAGGGCACAATCTTAACCAGTTTCGGCCGGCACAATTCACCCATCTCCCCATTCTTGCAGTGCATGGGAGGCTGGCACATGTTGGTGCACTGGCCTTACCTCCCAGGAGTGGTTCAGAAGTGGCTTATGACACTTTTTTGACACACCCAGGCCAGCACAGGACGTGTGCTGGGACTTGTGCCTGTCTGACCAAAGGTTAGGTTTACACTCTCACACTCATGCACGCACACTCATTCCCCCCCAACACAGACACACACAAAACTAATATCTACAATCTGAAGAGACAGAGCTTATTCTGTTACATTAGGATTTTTTACACCACAGGCCACAGTTCCTATTTGGAATCAAGGTCCTCATCTAGAGACTGCAGCTTGTATCAGTCACCGTTTGAGTCTTTCTCATAATTGCATTGCATAAAGGGAACACAGAGGCAAAGGGATGACATTACAACCTGGCTAACTTATGAAGTCCTTGGCAGAGCTCTCTAACTTTTACCTCCTAGATCAACTTAACCTCTTTGCCCTGCAGAGGAAGAACAGCATGTCCTTGCCTATATTACATATTACAGTATATGAGAAGCTGTTGGGGGTGGGGTTGAAGGAAACTTTATGTTTGTCCCATTCCTTGTCTCATTTATTTTGAATCCTGTCCATGCAGCAATGATGGCTGGACTATGAATAAAACAATTAGGATGATGCTGACTCAGATCTGCTAGTCTGGCAAAGCTGCTGCACAGTATGTTTGCCAGAAAGTGATCTCCTGATCTAAGACCCTTATCAAAAGCTTTCTGTTAGTGCAATTAGAGGCATGAGCTCTTGGACTTGGAATGTATGGCTCTGTGCCACACTTAGAGTGTGTTGAAGGTTGATAGCTGTTGTCCTGTAGATAGTACTTGTGGGAAGGACATGCAAGCTTTAATGCTAAAAAATAATTTTAAGGTCTCCATCTCTTGAGTTGCAGTCAAACTGGCAAACGTGGGCGGGGGGGGGGGGGGGGGCTATCAAATGAAATGGGGCACTTAGTATAAATTTTGGTGACAATATTTGGCATGTTGCCACAAATCTGGAAGGTCTCAGATAAATGTGGATTTTACTGTATTGGAGCCTATACTTGAACCAAACACAGTATGGTGTTTGCTTCATAGCTTTCTAATTCCCTCATCCAGAACCTCTCCTCACCCTCTGTGTTTTTAAGTTTATGTTTTTAGATCTTTCTGCTGCTGCTGTTTTTACTGGCTTTGCACGATCAGGTTTTTATACATTGTATGGATTTTAAAAAATGTGTTAGCTGAATATATATTCTCAGTATACAGGCCAGGCTGTCCTGAAAAGCAGGATAGAAACAAGTTTCAAGAAACATTGCATGAAAACCAGTGAATCACAGAATGCTTCAGTCTCAGTTTGGAAAGATAGGCCCAATCTGATTCATATTCACTTGAAAGCAACTTGACTGTTGCATTTTTGTTTAAATGTATTGACATTATGAAGAGCAGGCAAGACTTGTCAGAAAATACTAAACCACAATTCCCAGGGTTTTGGGAATAATAAAGCCAATTGAATTGGGCTGCAGTCATATTCACACTTTCCTGGAGTAAGCCTATTGAAAACAATGGTACTTGGGACTTATGGTACTTCTGTGTAGAAAGATATGCATAGGTTTCTGCAGTTGAAGATGAAGCCTATAAATTTTCTTCATGAATAAGGAATGTACCAGTATCTTTTGATAGTGAACCTAGTAAAATTATCTTAACAAAAATGCAGAGGACAATTTGCAATGCTTAGCATGTACCACAGAGGAACATCAGGTTTTATCAAGATGGTTGCAGTGGTCAAGTTGTACCCTTTTTGGATTTCTACACTGCTCGTCAAGCAGGAAAAACTCTTTCCAAGTCATGTTCTAAAAGCCAGTCTGCATATGCATGTACATCAGTAGATTATTTTTCACTTTATGGCTCACAGATCAAGCCCTCTTTGGATATTTGTAACAGAAGTGAGTCCTTATGGTTACATTGGAAGACCATTGGAAAGCCCCACATTGACACACTGTGAAGCCCCACTGCCTGCCTGTTACACTTCCAGTATTTGCAGACAACAGAGTAATCAAGGAAAGATCCACACTGTGATTAGGGACATTGGGTACTCAGCATCCGAACCACAAGAGAAATTTCTCCCAAAGAACATTATCAGTACAAATGATGTTAACTATTTTTTAACAGCATATTGAGCTGCATTCAAGGCACATTACATGTATAAGTGCCATTGAAATGAATGTTAAGCTTGTAACTTAACTGGCAAGAAATTTCGTACAAGATGGGTAGAGTCCATCTTGAAAATCTGGAATGAATCTCTACCAATGCAATGGGTTGTATAAAAAAGTTAGCCATGATTTTGTCCCATTGAAATTAATAAGAATCACAGTATTCATTTTTATCTTGTTTCATGGATTTCAGAAGCAGAAGCTGTGTGGTTTTGAGTTTGTACGACTTCATTCCAATCAAGCCTAACTTTCAGGCACTTCAGATAGCAAGCCTGGTGCTGCTGATTGACTTGTACTATGCTGTTCCTGCTGCAAGAATGTTTTCAGGGACTGTTTATCTTGCTGCTACTCCTATCGGTGCAGCGAACCCAAAGAAAGCTTTCGAATGAAGATTGATTCTATGCTGTGGGATTTCTTCCAGCAGCCATTTATCTGAAAGACCTTGAAAATGGGCTGTGAAAATGAGAGGGAAAATTACATTGGTTCCATTTCTAAGCAAATATTTAATATGCCATTAATTTTGTTCCCTTGTGGGTGTGGGGAGGACTCACTATTTCTAGTACTATAATTCACTTTTCCCTTCATGCTTGTTCATGCTGAATTCTATAAGAGAAATTTCATGGGGCTGTTCATTAGAATTTATACAAAGCATTGCCAGGCATGATGATTCTGGAGTGACTCCTCCAGACCTTGCAGGGAGTGACATTACTAGTGCCATTAGTTGTGATGGGTGCAGACTACACTAGGTAATATCATGGGAGAGTGACAAATTAGGTATATAGGTGACATGGGGATTCAAGTCTGTTGGGAGGGGAGCCAGGTCTACTGGATGGGTAGACCTGTGCTCTGCATCAGGAAGTCCAGTAGACTTTTCTGACCATCCCATCTTCCTCTTTCCCCAGTTCTGGCTACACCATTGCTGCTCTCTCCCAACCCTGCCTGGGTGACACCAACTTTAGTGACATTACTGTATGGATGGAAGTCTGAAAAAAAGAAACCTCCTGTCTCCTCCTGCCTGCAATAACCTTCTGTGGATCACTCTAAAGCCTTTCTGAAATTTGACTACGGGCAAAATCCAGAGTAACTACGGGGAGTCCTGGCTCCTGTGTAAGAACAACTTAGGGTGAAATCCAGGGTAACTGCAGGGAGGCCTTGCTCCGGAGCAAGAACAAGTTACTCTGGATTGCAATATGAATTTCCCTAAGGTTTTCACTAGGTGGTGCAGTAACTACAGGTGCATGTTAAGTCTCTTATTTGCTCCTGTACTTACTCTGGATTTGGGGGTAAGTTTTTCTTGGTGTCAATCTAGCCAAATTCATTATTGTGTCTGTCCAGACAAATTCATAAATTAACAGGGTTGAAATACACACTTACCTTATAATAAATTCCTGTTGAGCTCAATGAAGTTTACGTTTGATTATTCACATAGATTGCACTATTGTAGATTGCACTGTAGATTAAAAGATCTGGAATCCTTTTTTAAGCCCAACAAGTGAAATATGGAATGGACATTTCCAAACATGTATTCAGTCATTCTGGCTGGGATCAGAAAGGGCTAGTCTAACTAGCTAGGGTGTGGTCCACCTTCTATTAATCTCAGTGGCAAAATTCCCATTGACCTTCATGGAGCTGACTTAAGCCTGAAAGGGAACCTTGTCCCTCATAACCATGTTGTACATAGTCATTTTGTTTAGACAGCTCATTAATGCCAAATGGAATGATAGCTTGCATTGTTGTCTGTCAGGATCCAGACGGAGACCATCAACTTGTCTCACAAAAAGCCACTGAATGGCTAGGTAACCCCATCCAACAGTAACAACTTTTGAAGTTCTCAGTACCCAGGGTTTTGATTTAATTGATAAGAAATGGTTTGAATTACGTACTTTGGCTGCTCATGAACACTTGTCATTGGCTTTGTTGGAACCTGGAACGCCACAAAAATATTATATGGAAGCCAGCATCTCTGCCCCACCCCATTCCCCCCTTCCACACAGAGCTGTTTTTACTCAGGCTCCTGGGTTTTGGCTGACACTGCACAGCACACTGGGAGAGGTTCGAGGGGTGAGGGTGGAGGCAAGCCTAACTGCGGCTGGAGTTACAGAGGTTAAGAAAACAGCTTTGACAGTGCACCCAGCCTTCACCCTGTCTGTCTTTTACACACACACACACACACACACACACACACACACACACACACACACACACACACACACGAGTTCAAGGACAGCTTGACACTTCCCTACCCCCACCCCAATGTTTTCAGCTGATATTTTTGTATGGACCCAACAGCAATTTAAATGTTACACCCTATGTCTAAGAATCTTAAGGTATAAGTGAACACTGGAAGAATTAGCAAGCCATCTGAAGTTTAAAGTGTTTTGTCATGCAGGGGTAATGTGAATAAAAGAGGCAAAATGATTTGATTCCATCAGGACCAACCAATCCCATCTGGATCAGTCGGCTACAGAATCTGTATTTCACTGGCACCAACTCCTTTATGTACAACAATCACAACAAAGTTTTCCAACACCCAATTTATTCATCAGCCTTCTAGTCTAGTTTCTGTTCAACAGTCTCACAACCCAATCCTCTACTTTTCCCCAAAAAGAATGTCTGCTATGGGGTGGGGGGGGGGAGGGAGAGAGGGAGTTAAAGATGTCTCCTCTAAGTGAGTGAACATCTGGTTAAGGATAGGGTTACCAGATACAAGCAGAGACAGAGTTCCTATACCTTTAACTATTGCATAGAATTAATAGTTTTGACAGGTACAGATCAACATGGGAGGGTTTAAAAAGTTGCACCTGCCAAAATTCTATTTTCTATACAATGGTTAAAGGTATAAGCACTCCAGCCCATTTGTATTTGGTAATCCTAGGTTAGGTAGTGGTAAGCATCCACAGTGCAGAGGAGTCTGCTTAGAGCTATACTGGATAATTCACTGCAGGTGTAGGTCTGGTAATGGTTCTAGGATTTGGTGGCCACCATTGTTGCCAACCCTGCCCTCTTTCTGGACCTAATCTAGCTCCCAAACCCATTCCATTCTACCCCATCCCGCTTCCCACAATATCCTATCTGTCTTGGCATCCACTGATGTTCATAGGAAATTTCCAACCTTCCTATTGGAGTTCCCGTATGCACTACACTGAACATTTCTGGAGACTCTGTTGTGATTGTTATACATAAAGGAGTTGGGGAAGATCCTATGTTTCCACCTTGCAGAGGATGTAACAAAAAGCTCTTTGATTGCTCGGAAGGCCTGTGCTTAAGGTACCATACAACTCTTTGATTATAGCTGCAATCCTAACCACAGTTTCCTGGGAGTAAGTACTATTGAACACTATGGGGGCTTACTTCTGAGTAAACATGCTTAGGATTGCACTGTATGTTCACAATGAGGTTAGTGAGGGAAGCCAAAGTTGAAGGTAACTCTCTTGTGCAGCTGACTTTGTTTACTACAAAGCCAGGAAGTTCCCAGGATGTGTGGCTTGTTTATAGGTTCAAATATCCAGATCAAAGCCAGGTGCAGCCAGTCAATTGTTCAATTTGAACTAAAAATGATGACATTATGACCAGTTCTTAGTGTCATCATTTCTGAATTCCAAACTGAACAATTGGCCTCAAGAGGAAAACCAGAATGGTTTCTCAATTGGATTTGAAATCTCAAAAATCTAGGGTTCTACATTAATATTTGTCGTTACTGAATTGTTGTGCATGCTTTCCAAATTGGTGTTTGTGTAACTTATGTGTTTGTGTAACTTGTGTAACTTATGTGATACATGCCTTTCTGTACCACTGGGGATTTTGATGTTACCAAAGGTCAATATTGAAGTAAATATTCACTATTGAATTCACTATTGAACAGACACTATTGAAGGAACTACATCAAGGATCTGACTTTCAAACTCATGATATTCATGATAAGTTTGTTTGGAGATTGCTTGTATTTATCACTGTAGCAGACCATTGTAAAGGCATAACACTGAAAGAGCTGGCAATTTTTACCTAACAAAGCCTAATGTTAATTAATACCAAAATGTGAATGCAAGGAGATTCTAACCCATTGCATTAGGCGGCTTACTGAAACAAAGAAATTTATCATTTTGAAAGTTGCTAATTGTGCCTGCTTTTCTGTTTGGAGAAGGGAGTCTGTAGGTCTGGGCCAGCTGCCCTTGGGGACCTATCTGTTAACTTACTGTCACCTTCTCTTGAGATACCATCATCTTGTAACACTGAGCAATAAAATTGTAATTGTCGGTCTTTTGAAGCATACAGCTAAAGGACAGAGTTTATTTACTTTAAAGGAATTCACAAGACAACTATGGTGGAACACGAGGACACCTTCAGTACAAAGAAGACAGTCTGCCCATTTTTTGGGCTATTTCATCCCAATTTATGTGCCAATGTAGATCATTTATGTATCGATCACAAACTCATTGGGTTAGTCCTCCAGTGGCAGAAAAACAGTGTAGTACACAACAAAAAGTGGTTTATTAAAATAAACGTGGTTTATTAAAATGTTTTATTTATTAAATAAAGATATATTAAATTAAGATACTGCATAAAGTATCTTTCACAAAGAGGCATATTTATTGTAACCATATAGAATAGGAATTATATCACTCGTATGCTACTCACATAATGCTGCTTTAAAAGAACATGGGTAATAGTTTGGCCCTTGAATGCCTACATGACAGCAATGACATTTCAAAGTATTTGCGTCCTGGATGGTTGTGTTCTGATCAAATGCATCCTGTTCATTGACATACACATTCACCTCTTTTCTCCTTTTTGCATCCCAGTCATATTCACCCCACTAAAATTGAGCAACAAAACTCATTTTATATATCCTAAGCTTCATATCCCTAACCCTACATTTGTATTTAAAAATGAAAATTGCACATTTAATATAAATCTGTATTTTACTTGAATCTAACACTCACCTTTTTCAGCTGAATTCAGTCTCCAAAATCAGGGTGCACGTTAGATTTGATGGTTAATTAGAGTTGAGTAAATACGGTATTTTGAGTAATACCGTACGGTAGAGTTGAGTAAATACGGTATTTTGATTATAAGTATAGGGTGTGCATTAGATTCAATATCGCCTAAGCCCCAGTGTAAGTCCTGTGCTGACTTGGGGGTGGGGATGGGGGGTAAAATACTTCTGCGCCTTTCCTAGGGATGGGCTAGGCCAGTGCACAGACTTGTGCTTGCCTCGCTTCATCATCATGAAGATGATGGAAGACCAATGAGTTTTGTTAGCCTAGGTTAGGATTGCACCTATGCTAATGAACTCTGGGAAAGACTACCACTGTTCACATTTTTCGATGATTGTAGTGAAATATTTATATATCCTGAAGGCAGCAGTTCTTGGGGGACCATGGCCAAAGTTCTGGTCTGCATCTGCAATGGCATATGATGCACTGTTATCAGTACTGAGAGCTCAGAACATAGCCCAACCAGGTGACAAGTGGTTCCCAACATTTTTTCACTTGCGTACCCAGTCCATTTTCAGAACCTACCCCTCATATTAGTCCAGCAAGACATTCTATTGTCAGCCCTGCAAGGCGTTCTCATACATACCTGCCTTTTCCATCATTATTTTCTTTAAGTACCCCTAATGGCAAGTACCCCTGCGGTAAACACACCCCAGATAGGGGACCACTGAAAGGTCCCTCAGATGAGCGTCTTGGCCAAACTTTGTTGCAACCTGAATACATTTATGGGATATATGATGGATGCATAGCAGGTTCAAGTTCCCTCGAGAGTGGGACTGTAGGCATGCAGGAGGGTGAGCAGTAGGCAGAACTTGGACTGACAGTTATGCTGTGAGTAATTCAAGGCAACTTTGCATAGTGGAAACTATGACTTAAGGGTAGTAGAAAACCTAAGTCTAGATGCACTTCTATACTTCCATGTTTGTGCTCTTTACTATGCATTCTGGGACAATTCATTCTGAGGCTACCCTGGGAGAAGCAGGGAACTTCTGCAAAACCTAGAAGTTGGGCTTTTAAGCCTAAAAATAGTGATGGAGGCTGGGAAATGGCACTGTTTCCCCACACAGTATAGGAAAAACAATTTTTGAGGAGTTTTAAAAAAATACTTTTAAAGTGGACCCTGGTATCTTATGGGCATCCACAGTGAGTTAAATCCATTTCTGGAAATTTCTGGACCTTCAGATACCAAGGTCACACTGTATACGAAATTAAGGTTTATTGGCCAAATCTCCATCACTTTACATTTATTTACATGGAATCTCATATGGTATTTTGTTGCCCACTAACCCTGCTTTCTCCCAACTCCAGTCCCAATATTTGGGGTGGTGGTGGTGGTAATTTCTGTCTTTGTGGAAAAATCTTGAGAATTTTAAAAAATTGGAGGATGTACTAGATAAAAATATGTGGAAACCAGAGAGAAGAAACTGAAACTAGGGGTCCTCTAGTAATATGTCATATTTCAGGCTTGTTGGTTCCATATTAGTGTGTGTCACATACCTGGTTTACTGCTTTTGAAAAGCCGTTTTGGAAGCTTGCTGGTAAGGGCTTAGGTGAGTGCGGTTTTGTGTAAAGGGAACAATTATATCCTCCCAAACACAGAAGCATCAGAATTCACAGCATGCATTTTACAAGGGCAATAAAGTTTTATATGCATTTACAGGAGAAGTGGTGTGAAGGAAAACACCTATAGTCACCCAAATAAACTCAACCCAATGGTTGAGGAGGAAACTGGTCAAATCTGGCATGGCCCTAAGAGTTTGGTGTTTTGACTTCATGTCTTAGTAATAAACTCTCTCTCTGTGAGAGACACCCAGTTTTTGATTCTGTGACCTAATTTGGGCAGTCCTTGGACTCAAGAGGATTCCTGGTGTCAGTGTTAAGAACGTGCAAAAGTCTTAACATCAATTACAGCGTTAAACACGACATTAAATTTAACAGCTCGTCTCAGCATTTCATTGCTGTTTAAAACGGCTTTCTGATACCTTAAAAATTAATCTGCTCTTTAAAAGGCTTAGATTTTCTGAGTGCAGCAGATGTTAATGCTAAACATGAGGGGTGAGATTTCTTGTTGATATTTTAGCTTGAGGGTCCAATTGGTATTTTTAATTGTCTTAAATATGTGCTCATGGAGTCCATACAGAACAGAGGCAACCCAATCACAGTCATTTTATCATCCTTCCAATTAGGATTTACCACAAATGTGTGGTAAGGCATATGGTGGAACGAGAAAATCTCTACTATCCAGGCACATTGATGTCCTTTGGGAAGGAAAATGTCTCGGATTGCATTTATGGGAGATGTTTCTTGATTTACCTCATGAAGTGCTCCCTCCCTCACATTTACCTCTACCCAGTGAGGTGATAGGAGGGTGAAAGTAAGAGTGAAAGACAGATCATGGCCCTCCTGTCCTGATAGTTCTTCAACGAAAGGTATCTGGGTGGTATGGAATAATGCACAGGCCTTCTCTCTTTATATTGAAATTCAAGTAGAAGCCAGTGGTCTATGCTTCCTTGACATGCAATCCGCTCATAAAAATCCACATACTCCTGCTCAAGGGAGGGCCATATGAAGCAAAAAGCAGAGGCTAAATTAACTCTTGCCTCTAATAAGGGTGGTCTTTGCAGGTCACAACTGAGGTCATAGGAAGGGCAGCATGAGGAAGCTTCCTTGTCTTGCAGCTGTGACTTTTCTGGGACTCTGGAAAAGTAAACGGTTCGGTTTCTAATCCTTTAGCCAAATAATCAGATAAAATAGACTTGCAGTGAAACTGTTTTTCTTTTCAGCCTCTCGGTGACACGTTGGCTTGTCTTTCTCGGTGTGCTGTAGCTGAAGAGCTCTCTTTATGCCAAAGCCAAAGACTTAACACACAAATCCTTTAAGTGAACAACAACAAACACTGTGGTTATTTCTCAATCAGGTTTGTGTTAGGAGAGCTGCATTTGTCTGCACAAATGCAGATAGTCTCCTGCTTTACAACAGTACAGTACAGCTATATATTTACAGTACAGGTATATATTTTTAAAGCTATCTGCTTGCCGACAGTGTCTTTACACAGAATTGGCTGAGTAAGGCTCCTCTTGCAGGGCATGAAAAGTAGCTTTCAAACTTTACACACCCTTGCTGTACAAGGTGGATCAAATGATCGACTTGTCATTTTTTTCCTTCTTACTGGTCTCTTTTATTACCGTTAACATCTATGTTTACTTTGAAGACTATGCTTGCTCAAAAAGAAATTCTATTGCAATTTCAAGCCACTATATATCTTTATATATACGGTAAATCTTTACAACAGACCTTTAAGATGGCTTTATACCATTTGCAATGCAATTTGTTGATAGGTGTAACCTAAAAATGTACAGTTATCCCCTGCTTTCCAACACTTCATTTTCTGATGATCCATTTTTCTAGCACCTTTCAGTTATACATAGAACTAGGTTACATTTTTAGGTGTAAGTTTGAATGTGACAAATGTGTATTGTTGATGTACATTCATCTGGGGCTATATGAATTAACTATAGGATGAGGATGGGCATTCAGCAGATGGACATCTGTTTTGCACACAGTTGTTCCCAGGTTCAGTTCCTGACAATTAGGACAGAGAAAGGTTCCTGTCTGAAACCTGAGAGAGCGGCTGCCAGACGGTATCAAGAATATTGACCCAGGAAGCCTGTTGGTCTAGCTCTGGCTAAAAAGTAGCATTCTGTGTTATAATTAGCTTTATCTCTTAGTGGAGTTAGATGCATTCACCTACTTATTGTTTAATGTAAATGGCACAATGGCTTTTGTAAATCATGTAAGTTTGATATCTGGGAATATTGGGGAAGAGTTTGTATGCTTTCTCCAAGATTTGGTCAAACATCATAATGGGCCTGCCAGCATTTTGAACTTTACCACCTTCAGACTTTCAAGTTCCAAAGTGTGAATTGGGTAGGTAATTTCAGAATACAAAATGCAAAGAATAAGTTATCCTTTCGATTCTGAAATTTAGGGCACAATCCAGAGGAACTACGGGGAATCCTTGCTCCGACATAAAAACAATTTTCTTTGCAATATGAATTTCCCATAGGTTTTCACTAGGTGGTGCTGTAATTACATCAATGTAAATGTCTCTTACATACGCCCGTACTTACTCTGGATTGTAGGGTATGAAACATAAAAAGATACTGACTTCTGTAGTTAAGTAAGACTTGGTATGAAGGCCTTTTGGAATGTTCTGGAATTTTCCCTGCATAATGTGATCATTTTGACATGATGCTTTTTTAAACAAAAAACACACTCTTCCATTTTTGTAGCTATTATTATTAACTACTAGACTATGAAGATAATAATCATTAAGCTTGAGAAACTTCAAGAACATGATAGAGGAGTAGTTTTGATTTGCAAAGGAGTTGTGGAATGAGAAGTGCTTGGGAAAATAAAAAGTTCATTTGCCATTACTCTTCTTTAATAAAGGTTTTTTATTATTTCTTTCCTCTTTCATTGTTCTCTCAATTAGAATGATGTTAATAAAACAATACATCTGAGGCTTAAACTCACAAGAGCCAGGAAATTCAAAATTAAGACTCCCTTGGTAAACTTAATTCTGTCCCCACTGTGCATATTATGTTTTATTATGGGGGTCTTTCATTATGCGATCGTATAACAGAGTGTCATACTGTGAGTGAGACAAAATAGGTGTGAGATTTGCTGTGGAGGTTAAAGAAATGTCATTGTTGCTAAGTAGTCTTCATTCTGTCTTGTAAAAATGTAATTTTAATAGCTGGCTGTAAAGCAATATTAAAATCAGGTGTCAGACTTTTGACAACTTATCACATTGTGTGAGTGGAACGCATGCCATTTTAATTGTATCGTATAGAGAGTTTCTTTTTAACAAAATATTTTTTGAAATCATCTGAGGCCCCTTTAGTGCTTTCTTGAAAATTGTGATTTCTAAACTTTGTGACACAGAGGTGCTTAGAAAATTTATTTATGGTTTCCTCAGGAGAAGATCAAGAGCAGTGGATAACATTCCTGACAGATAATGTGCCAATCACTCCTGACACTTCCTTACCACATTCAGCCACAGGGGAATGTTGGGTGCAGTCTCCTGTGCATTAATGGTGAGACCTGACCATTCGTATGAATTGAGTGGATATTTTGTGACACCTCCCTGTTTTGCAGTGTGCAAAAGTTATTGTGGAAAGGATCTATATCTTGTTCCTGCTTAAAAGGATGACTTGATTGCCAGCAAATGTATCTTTGTTTTCTAGCTGTAACAACATTCCAGCAAAAGCCATGCAATGTGTTTAGATTAACAGTAAATTTAAATGCCTGCAAAATTTGAAGCTATAGGACTCACCACTGTTTTTGTGACTTGTCCCGGTTGACCTGATCAGTGCGCATTCCTAGTTTCAATTATGATTGTTAAGGGATCTTAGGCTCAGAGGAAATAAATTGCTAGCACTGGAATATAAATTTCTTCACTGTTTCTAAGTGAAGATGGATATCTTGATACTCTTTTTTCTATGTCTTTATTTTTGAGTTCCGAAAGGCCATTCCCACCCAGCCTGGCTTTAAATGAACAGTTCCCTACAATTATCACAGCTTATCAATGCTAGCTCCACTAGGCTGACTGAGTAAGGTTGCAATTGCTGCAGACCCAAGCCTAGAAGGCTTTTGAAATTTTCTTTCTCCCAACCTTAGAAACCCCTAGGAACTGCTTCTGCCTCCCATTTCTTATTCCACTTCCCCAGGATGCATAGCAATCCATGATCCTAATACCTATCCACACAATACCTGCAGGTTGTGATGACTTGGGGAAAAATTCAAAACAAACACTCAGCCTACCTGATCAGACTGAAGGAGGACTGATAAAGCTCCCCTTCCCCAGCCAGTTGGTGAGAGATTGCCAAAGGTTCCTACTTAACCTCCCAATCACTGTCGACTAATCCCAGACTAACTGCCTGGGTGAATGGGAGGATCACTCCCACCCTCTCCCACTATGGCAGTACATAGCTAATTAACATCTGGCAATGGACTGAATGCAACATATGCTTAGGCTGCCAATTAAGATGCCATAGCTCAGTCTTCAGCCAATATGTCAGCCAGTCAGGCAATTCCCATCCTGCCTCCACTAGACTGATTGGTTAGGTTTGCTACAGAACCAAGCCCAGTTGACTTTTGAGGTTGACTTTCTCCCAAGCCAAGAAACCAGTAGGCTTACATAAAGATAAAGGTAAAAAATATCTCTCATAGGTTGTCCTACTAGTTGTGACTGACTTTAGGGAGCGTTGCTTATCCCCATTTCTTAAGACATAGAGCCAGTGTTGTCAGAAGATGTCTCCATGGATATGTGGCCTGCATGCGCATGGAACACTGTTACCTTCCCACCAGGTGGTACCTATTTATCGAATTGCATTGGCATGATTTTGAACTGATAGGTTAGCAGGAGCTATTCAAAGGATGGGCGCTCACTCCATCTTGCAGTCCTTGGGTCTCAAATCATTGACCTGCCAATTTTCAGATTGACAGGCATAGCGCCTTTAACCATTATGCCTCTGCAGCCCTTTACTGCAAGGCCCAACACATGACATGGGCAGGCGAGGCAAAGCACAATCACCCTGTGATTTCATGAAATCATCCCATGATTTCTTTGCTCAATATTGTGCAAATGATATCACATGAGTAATGAGATGCTTCTTGGTCTCTGAGGAGGACCTTTTTGTATCTCTGGCTATCTGGCCTATATGTGAATTCCTAAGGCTTTCAATTGTCCTCTTGGGGCTGATATAGGTACATGGGTCATAGGAAGTAGGTGAGGCTTTGCCTCACTTGACCCTAACTTCACAATCACCCCTACTGGTGCACAGTCTCTCCAGCACCTGGAAGGCCTTTCTAAGGCTCTCAAAGGCAGAAAGCCTTTGTAACAAGACCTCCAAAAGGCCTTAATTTTGCTAAAGGCCAGCAAAAGGCCTGATTTTGCTAAAACTGAATGCCTTCCAAGGACTGAAGAGTTTGTGGATCTGTTGGAACACCTCCAAAGGCAATCAGAATGGTTCCCTTTTGAGGTAACCCAGAAGTGGCACCACTTCCAGGTCTTGGGCACCATGATGTCATTTTCCTCACTGGCACAAGAAGTCTTGACACATCCCTGACTACATGAATCGTAAGCATTCCGATAGTGCGGAAAACAAATCGCTCTGAGTATCATTAATAATTGGGTTGTTTTTAAATTCTGGCTATTTTTGTGCTTGTCATTGATTATCTGCAAGAGAATAGTTTCCTCCTTCAGATATATCTGGAAACTGCATGGAGATGGCATAAATTCAAACATTCATTTTTATTTATCCTTCTCTTTCTTATCAGTTTAAATTTGAAATCTGGGATTCAGGTGAAGTCTCATTATTCTTCGTTCTATGACTTTTTGGAACTCTTGCATTTCTCTGTTATCTGAGAAGACTTACATGAAAGAGAGAGATCAGGGTCAGTAGAGTGCCAGCAACAGTTGTCTTGTTTAAAAAGTCAGTTCTGGTTTCAGGTAAAATATTAATGGAGAATCTTCCTAGGATAAATGAAATAGAGGATTTAATATCATGGGTGTGATATGTTTATGTTTCTCCTTATTTGGCCCCATCCTTTGGAATGACAAACTCTGGAACTCTTCAAGCAAATTCTAAGATGAAATGGCTACAGCTTGGAGCCGGTTCCTTTTGATTCACCTTAAATTAAACAAAAGTGGAAATAGATTACCACTTGCTGCATGGAGGCCACTTTCAAAAAGTCCCACATGGTGGCTCTGTCCATGAAGGGAGTCAACCATGAAGGGAGTAACCGATGGTTCCACAGTGACCTGAGATTTGCCACACAGTCTTAGGGTATTAGGCAACATGGTCATGCTTGGCTCATTATCTCGCTGGCCTTTCTGAATCAGCACCTTCCCACATAGCTAGCGATGCAATATGGGATGAAACCATGACCACATCATAGTCATGTTTCCTTTTGGAGTGGAACCTGTTTAGAAGTCTAGCTTGCCACAAGATGATTTACTTGAGCATAGAGCCAAATATTCACTAAAGGCAGGATTAGGGTGGTTCCTCAACTTGGCACACAAAGAAAGCAGTACTCGTTTCCTTTATTAGTTCTAGAAAAAGCACTGAGATGATACTCTCTTCATTGTACATTTATGGCTATGAGTGACCCAATATATATCCTGGCCTACGGTTTCAATTTGTAATGTCCACTGCTTTCAAAAGGAGGAAAGGGAGAGCCATATGGCAAAACAAGAGATATTTACCTGTCATGCTGTTTATTCTACACTTCTCCCAACTTGCATCCCTTGCACAACACCCCCTAAGGGAGTTCTAACAAGAGGGTAACTTTTAGGATTTGTTCTTTTTCCTTTAAAGTTTTCTTGACAAAAGGAAGTGGGTGGGCTGGATTTAATATACTGCCTGTGACTGAAAGATGGTAAATTATTGTCTTCCCAACTGGAATAAGCATAGAATGGGCTGTAGAAGTGATTGCTAAGGAGCAGAAAAAGAAATAGTTAAACCTTGAAGACTATGTTCGTATCAGTGCACTTAGCAAGGTGTAAGTCCAGCTGATGTCATTGAGACTTACTTCTGAGTATTTCTGTTCAAAGTGCATTGTAGGTTTATTATATAAAGCACTAGCAAAAATGTACCCACATTGCGGGAGTAAAATTCTCCCGTATGCCATCCCCCCACTGAGTATCAACCCCCTATGCACATCATCCCCCTATGCACATCAACCCCCACGCACATCAACCCACCTTGCTCATAAACCCCCATGTGCAACAACATTCCATGCACAACATCCCCGATGCGCAACATTCCGCATCCACCCCCATGCACATCATCCAGACATGTGCATCATCCGGCCATGTGCATCCATCCCCCATGCAACCCCCCATGCATCAGTCCCCCATGGCTAATGCACATCAACCCACCATGCTCACAAACCCCCCCATGTGCATCAATCCCCCATGTGCAACATCCCTCCATGTGCATCACTTCTCATGCGCAACATCCCCCATGCACATCCACCACCATGTGCATCATCTGCCCATGCACAGCATCCGCGCATGCACATCACCTCCACATGCACATTACCTCCACATGCGCAACAGCCCCCCTGTGCAACATCCTCCCCAGTGCAACCCCTCCCTCCAAACAACATCCCCCCCAGTGCACCAGGCACTGAGCACCAAATTGGATGGATGTTGGATAGTCTTCCATGTTAAGTGTAAGACAAAAATACGTACACCCCTTTTCAGCCCCTTAAGGGTAAAATTTCTCCATATCCATTCTTGGTGGGTATTGATGTGACATAAGAACACTCTCCCCAAATTTCACACGTCTACGTCCAGGGGTTGGGGCAGAGCATCCATCACTGACTGAGTGTTCAATGCAAAGTACAGGGAAGAAAACACGTTGCACCCCATTTCACCCCCTTTTGGTTGGAATTTCCGAAAACTGGTTCTTAGTGGATCCCTCCATCATGGAAGGAATACCCTCATCAAATTTCACGCTTATAAGCCCGGCGGTTTTGGCTGGGTGTTGATGAGTCAGGGATGATGAAGAAGATGCCTTATATATATATAAAATGCCCCCCTTTCTATATATATATATAGATGCCTTATATATATATAAAACGCCCCCCCTTTCCTGTTATTAAAACAATGCTCAAGGCAACTTACAAATATTAAAGCATAATCAATTAGTATTTTTACCTTTTAAAAAATCTGGAATAAGAAGTTTCTCTTTAGGTTCTGTGGGTTTTGGTCTGCATTTCTCTGATGTTGTCTCACTTTCCATATAAAACTCTGGGGTTGAAACCACTGGGGATTTATTTTTCTAAAACAGGGATCTTCAAACTCTCAACTTTGGGGCTCTTGGAGCTTTAACAATTGTCTAGAGATGAGAATTTGAGCAGGTGTAACTTGTGATCTTTGAGATGGAAAGCTTCACCTGATGAAATTTCCTCCACTACACAATTGTTAAAGGTCCTGGAGCCCTGAAGATGAAAGTTTGGAGACCCCTGAATGGTGGAGCATAGAATAGTCTCAATGGAAAGGCCTTTGATCTGCATTTATTTTTCAGGTTTATTGGCGCTTTGGACATAGTGCATGACCTGGCCATTTTCTCAAGTCTTCCATTCCCTTTCTAACCCCTTGAGGAGAAATGTTTGAAGAAAAAAATGCATCTATTGAGAACACTGGTTTTGGGCAGTAAATATAAAAACCTAAGAAAAGATCTCAGTCAAGCCAAAGGCCCTCCTACCTCATCATCCTCTTTCCCACTCCTCTCCCATGATAGTTCCTCTTCAGCTTGTATTCAAAAGTATACAGCCTCTGAACCTGGAGGTGAAGTGTTGGACTTGACTCAGAAATGTGATGTTTCTAATCAACACTCAGACCCAACATAACTCTATCAGGAACCTTGGATTGTGAGGAGGAGGAAATGAGACAATCTCACCTACAAAGTTTTGAACTCTTTGGAGGAGAGAGAGAATACAAACAATTAACTGCCCAATCCTATCCTTCATCATTGACGTCAAGGTGTCTGTGTTGATCTTAATTTTAGTAGGCTATCTGTGTGCCTCCTCCAACATGCTGGTGAATGTCTGAGAAAAGAAAAGTGGTGGAGTGAGAAGAATAACTAGAAATAGTTCAAATCACTGCCACTGGGATCTGTTCCCCTCTCTGTTTTGCCTATCCTGTCTTTTCCCTGCCCCAAAACTCCCTCTGCCCTTCCAGAACATATCCTTCTTCTCTTCACCTCCAAAGAGGACGGGGCAGCATTTTATTCTCACAACAATCCTGTCAGGTAAGTTAGGCTGACAAATAAATTCTGGTCTAGGATAATCCAGTGGCTTTCAAAGGGATTTTAATTTGGGTCTCCACAGACCTCATCTGATGTTTTAACTACTACAACATGCTGGCTGTTGTTGAAAAGTGGAAGTCGTTTATGGCCCAATCCTGTCCTCCCTGCCCCCACTGGTGCAACCTTGCTGAAAAAGGGTGTGCAGTATCCAGAAGAGGGATTGGGATTTTGGGATTCTTTAGAGGGGAAAGGGGATTTACCCCTCCATAAGTCTGCAGTGGTGTTCTTGGATCTGTGCCAGCATTTTAACTGACTCGGGCTACAATCCTAACTGCAAGAAAGGAGTTAGGATTTCTTGCACCTAAGTGCAAGAAAGGTGGTGGACTCTTCCTCACTGGGGATCTTCAAGCAGAGGCTTGACGAGCACCTGTTGGAGAAGCTCTAGGAGGATTTCCTGCTAAAGGTAGGGGGTTGGACTAAATGACCTACTGGGTCCCTTCCAACTCTATGAGTCTAACAATACTTTCCTGAGAGTAAGACCCATTGAGCACAATGGGGATTACTTTTGAGTAGACATAGTTAGGATTGTACTCTCAAGGAGAGATTGGGGTGGGGAGATTGCCGAAAGGGTGGACAGTGTCTGATGCACACCATAGCCTCCAGATGCACCTCCTCCCACAGCCTTTCAACTCCCTTCATTTTTCTTCACATCCCCATTTTGCCCTCTCACAGCCCTTTCCACTCTCCCCTGCTGCTGCTTTATTTGCTCTCACAGGTCCAGGAAGTTACACTTAACATCCTGCGAGTGTTGCTGCCACCTGGGTTGTGCACAATAACCCTATTCCAGATAGGATTGGGCTTGTTAGTTATCAAAATTATTTAAGTAATCTGCTATGGTGTATAAAAATGTACTTTGTCAATCCGGAAAACAATCATTTATCTTAAAGGCCTATCTGAGATTCTTAGTTCAAATTATTGTGAATATCTTTGCAGCAACAAGAAATACAGCATCATCTGAAATTGCAATCTCTGAGTTTTGCCATAGCTGCCATAGAGAAGTTCCTGGCCTCTTTGTAAAGAAGCTAAATAAAGTTTAAACTGCTGAGGAAACATGATTCTTGGAGGAAAGAATGAGCCTAATATATGGAAGGGAACAGTTGGCAATGGCAGTGTGACCTGAGCAGAGGGAGATGTAGATCTGGGCTAGGATCAGAGTTGTCTTCTATCCAGTAGCCTAGCCAGGAAATTGTGGGTTTTAGCTGTGACACATTAATGCTGCGTGCATCCCCTCCATGTTACGGGTTCAAGTATTTTGTTCTTTCATGGTCAATGTCAGTCAAGGCAAGTACTTTTGGACTTATAACAACAGTGAATGAGAGACCAGGTTGGATTTAGGAAACTCAGGTTCAAAACCCTGCATGGCAATGAAGCAGGCTTACCTTGGGCAAGTTTTTGTCAGGCTAACTTGCATTATAATCTATCTCCCTTTGCCTTTGTAGTGCAGATAGGTCTACTTGGACCTGCACAAGTGAAATCACTGGTGTAATTCCACACAGACCCAGGCTGTGAGATTGAGGGTTTGGTTTGGAGGGAATCTGCTGCTGCCAAACCACCCCCCTTTGATCTATTCTTCTGATCTGCTATCCTGCCTTGTGAACTTAAGGTTCTTGTTCTCAAGTTCTTCTGAGTAACTGATCTGTTCCCTTGCCTGTGTTGTCACTGTCCTCTTCTGGCCTCCTCACTTCCCATCCTGCCTCCCTCACTAGCTAGTCTGGGTTGGTGGGATTTTCTGAGCTGTCATCATGTAGGGAGCCACTATGGCTTCTCTGCAAGTTGTTTTGATAACACTGGAGATTTTACAACTCGCCAGTGGTGAATTCTCTTTTCTGCCAACAAATTTGCCAATAGGATTGGACCAGAATAATTTATAAATGTAAATACATAAGAGATAAATATCAGCTCTAGTGTGATAATGCAAGAAATATCAGCTCTAGTGTGATAATCATTTGCTCTAAAAATATTAGCTCTAGTGTGATAATCATTTGCTCCAGTGGCAGATTAATGCTTTTGAAAAATACATTATAAGGGAAAGTGCCAGTAAAAGAATATTGTTTGTTCTATAATGATTATCCAAACTGCACTTAAGAAACCCATATCTGTACATGGTATATACATGAACCACTAAACAGCTGTAGCGATTTGTGCCATGCATGTGCATGAGAAATTGGCTTCACCAACTCCAAGCCTCACCAGCTACCACTGGGTAACAACCATGATGTTCACTAAGTAGTCTGGAAGAAACCACAGCCTCATACCCTGGTTTACCTGTCTGGGCTATTTTGAAAATACAGATAAAATATGTAAAGGACCTTGAACACTGAAATTGGCTTTGGAACCTCAATGGTAATGAAAGACAGCTGGTAGCCCTGTACTGACGTCACATATAACTCAAAGCTGAGTTTAAACGGTATGTGTTTAAGTGTGCACCTAAATAAAATATAAAGTGTGAATGAAATACATATGTTTGCAAATACCTGTGTCAAAAGGTACACACTTATCAGTGGGTTGAGGCTGACTTAACACCAAGAATGGAACTGCAAGGTCTAATGTGTGAATGCACCTTTCTTTCAGTAACCTCATGGTTACTGAAAGAAAGAATTCAGAAACATCCAGACATTGTGAAAAAGGTTCTCTTTCAAAAGCCAAAATATATGATAAAGAAATGGTTTGCCATTCCCGAAGCCACCCTGGGAAAACTGAGTGCCATGTACCTATATTATGAAGTTCTTCCTTTTCAGGCTTGAACAAATCATGAGCCGCATGAAAAGAGTACCTGCCTTTTTTGTCCTTCTACATTCTGCATGTGCTTGTCTATTTTAATACAGATCAAGACGATTTTAGCTAGTTTGTTTACACAGCTATCAAAACTTTCAAAAGGATCCCAGGTTGCTAAAGTGAAAACTCAGAGAGGGAAAAAAGTGGCAGTTTTCCCCAGTGTAGGATTCATCATATTTTTCTTTCTTTCCCCATCAGCCCAAACATTAAGTAATTACACTTTTTAGACTTCTGCAATGAACATAATGAACACAGTGGAACTGAAAAATAAGCATTAGGGTTCGGAGCTTGCCAATTTCCTTCCATTCCCATCCCTCTCATAATTTGTTCCTTTGCACCGGTTCCAATAGCCACTCTCCCTGGTAGCAGAAATACTGTAGCATTGATGTCTGCCGGCTACTCTATTTCTCCCCCTTCCTTTCCCTTCAAGTATATTGCTTACTCCTCTCCTCCAAATGGCAAACACACTGAGGAGCAGTCTCTTGCTTAACATGTCAAAATGTGATTTCTGGCTGTTGATTGCTTCAGTTTTCATCCCTGGAGGTTTGCTGGTGCCAGAAATCAAACCGTAATTTTGCAGATGTTGAGATCCTTCAAGCCCCCTAGGTTGCAATGTACAGCTATCAAGCCAGCTGGCAACTTCCACTGGCGTTAAGAATGTAAAAGTATACATTTTTAGTTTTCAACCAACAATGACGGGCCGCTGGTAACTCCAACAAAGCTAGGGATTACTTGTTTTATTTATTTTGTTGTTGGCTTCTTCCTCCCCAAAGCATAAAGTGGTTCTGGGCATTCCCCTGAGAGGTTCTGCTCTG
This sequence comes from Cryptoblepharus egeriae, assembly GCA_030015325.1. Taxonomy (NCBI): domain Eukaryota; kingdom Metazoa; phylum Chordata; class Lepidosauria; order Squamata; family Scincidae; genus Cryptoblepharus; species Cryptoblepharus egeriae. Next base: position 133,123,577 of record JAREYC010000001.1, read on the forward strand.
TCACTGCTGTTCCTATGAGAGGTGCTGTGATCTGAGCTATTCAATGTTCCTTTGGTGCCTTTCCAACATTTCTGCTACTCTTTAAAGGGATACTGTTCCCTGACAGCAACATCAAGCCATGGCAGAAAACAGAGAAGGTATTTCAGCAAAACCTTAACCTTGTCAGCCTTTTAAAGACATTGAAGAAGGTGTCTTTCTCAAGAAAGTTCACTTTAAGAAGAGAGGGAAAAAGAAGGAAAGGAAGGTCTATGTTGGATGACGGCTCTCTCAATAGAAAAGGACGACTTTCTGAAGAAGCAGAATCTGTGCTAGAGAAGAGGACAAAAAATGTTTAGAAAAGCTGGAGATAAAAATATGGAAGTCTTCCATGTTCACTTCTTTCATCCTTTCTCTGGCTATACATATTAAACTAATTAGCCAGTGAACAGTCAAAATGTATAGTGATAGGTAACAGTGTCTGTGAACAGGGGTCTTCAAACTTTTCAGCCAGAGGGCCACATCATGGTGTTGAAAGCCAGAAAAAAATACCACAAATATTAAATTTGAATAAATTCATTAGAGATAGAATTTAAATAAATGAATAAATGAGCTCAAATTTCCAGGTTTTCTCCAAACAACAACACATACCACAAAATTAAGCACACACTCAAATGTACCACCTTTCCCCTACTTCCCAAGCAGGAAGCACCGGGAGTATTTTCTGAGGACAGGGAAGGCTCCCTAATGCTTAGAAAGTCTTCTAAGGTCTTCAGAGGACACAAAAATTACTTCAATTTTTTTGAAAAACCAAGAAGTAATCTTTCTAGGTCCTCGGAAAAACTTTGAGATAAAACCAGAGCACAACACTGATCATGTTCAGTCAAGTAGGCCAGAAGCTTTTGGGGAACCAGAGTCTGGCCACAGGCCAGATAGAGGGTCATTGTGAACTGTGTATAGCACCCCCCACCCCAGACTGGAGTTTGGAGACAAACACCATTGACACTCTGGAAAAAGAACTATTATTTGTTTTTAATCTAGGTGGACTCCAAGAAACTTTCTGTTTTTCTTCTTTTGTACACTTTCAATGATATGAATATATGGCATTAATTGTGCTAAGGAAAGAGGCTGAATGAGGGTTATTGTAGAAGAGATTCCTGGCCCTGTTTAATTGGATTAAGGGATTATTTTTTTCTGTTGGAGATCTTGTATGTTTATTAAAGGCTGGTCTCCCAGCAGTCCCAGGTGAAACCTCCCATGTAGACCAGTGACAGGAACAGTTGCATCTGTTGTTTGCTGATCCATTGGTGCTTATAGGCCTAGGAGCCCAATGCTGCTCCACTTGGCTACTGCTTTTCTTTCTCACTATTTGACATTCCATTTTTCATTAGATAACTAAGGGTTCAATCCTATCTTAGGCCTGCACAACTCATTGGTCTTCCCATTCCCATGATGATGTAGGGAGGCAAGTGCACTGGCCTAACCCTCCCCTAGGAGTGGCACAGAAGTTTCGTGACATCCCCAGGTCAGTACAGAGGCTTAGACCAGCCTAACTGATGAGGACTGCAGCCTAATTCTGATGTCAGCAAATTTAAAAGAAAGGGAAATTTTGTCATTATCTCAGAATTTGTCATTCCACTGAACAACTTCGAGGTTTGAATATACTCATACTTATTGTCCAGTTGTCTTTCATCTCTTACATGATCATAATAACTAGATTATATTTTAACCTGTTTTGAATAATGTACTAATTTCTCTTCCGCAGTTTCTCTTCCGCAGAGCTTCAGTAGAGGAAAGGAAGGCCTTTTTCCCACTGATTGAGATTTTTGCCACATTCAATAAACACACTCATGTTTCTAAGGCTGTAATCCTAAAGACACTTTCCTTGGAGTAAGACCTATTGAACACAGTGGGACTTACTTTTGAGTAGACATTGCTAGGATTGTACTCTTAAGTTTTATCACTGGCTAATAAAAGTAATGGAGGCAAACTAATGATGAACCGTGCTTTCTCATCAAGTGGAAGGGGAAAGAAATAAGAAAAGTGTGTTTGTAACTGGGAATGCTGGGAAGTATAATGACTCCAGTGTCCAATAATTGCGACCTTCAGTACCCTCGTTTCAAGTGATGCTTTGGTTGAGCAATTAGCAGTGCATTCCATATTGGTTCATCCCACCAGGATAGGGAGAGGAAAGGCCACATTCTTGGCTGTGTACGTGATATTTTTCACCCAGTTCCCCTGCTTGAGGTGGCTGTTTTTCCTCTCTCTTCCAGGCAACTCCCTTCTTGTGGCAAATGTCATTTACTTCAGTCATTTACTGCAGTCACCACAAGTCAAAGCTCAGTTTTGCAAGTCACCACAACTCTTCTCCGTGGCTTTGGGGAACCAATCAAAGGGATATGTTTGTGTGGATGGTGGGGGAAAATTCAGTCCCCATGCATGGGGCAATGACGTCCATGAGGACAGAAGCTGGATGTGCCATTTCAGACATGATGCAGGATTGATTAAATCAGGGTGTTGAACAAGCTTTTTGCTTTCAACTGACAGCCAAACCTTCCTTGAAGTCTTTAAATAGGGTTCTCAAGAAGGTTTTATTGGATGACATACATGGGACAGTTATGATCCATTTATAATGTGAACAGAATTATGTACAAAGCCATAATTGTTTGCAGGAAGCCTACCCTAACCATGGCTCTATTGACAGCCCCGGCATTAATTGTTTTGCCTCTATGACATCCACGTGCTCCCTGGCTGAATACAAATGCACATAGTTTGAACAGCAAATTTCTGTGGAAAAAATGCCACTGTAGGATTTTTTATAAAAAAATACCAGCTCCTGTCCTGGATTGAACTTGGATGAAACCAGTTCTGTGTCATGTTTTTGTTGTTTTCATTTTTAAAAAGTTTATAGGTTGCCTTCTGCTCCAATTAAGGAGTCACCAAGGTGGCTGACAATTTCAATTAAAAAAAATTTCAGCAGCCATATGAAAACCCCTGACAAACCAGGAGTAGTAGGCCAAGTACATCATAACAATCAGAAATCAGAAGACTGTGAAATCAACACCAAAGTACAGCAAAGTTAGAAATAAAAGATAAAATAAATGCATCTTTATTGTCTGCTTAATAGTGGGAGGCATAGACACTAGCTGGACTTCACTGATTTCCAGACAGCCTTCAAGAGCAGCCAGTGTTCCACGTTTTTTACAATGAGATTCATAAAGTTATGAACCTTTGGTGTTGTAAACTACTTTAGGTGCTGGAAAGGTGTATACAAATAGTTTGAATAAATCTATATACAGTATATAAAACTGAAAAGTCACTGACTCACTGACTCACTCATGAAATTTGGGCAGGGTGTTCCTTCCATGATGGAGGCACCCACTAAGAACCAGTTTTCAGAAATTCCAACCTGAGGGGGTGAAAACGTGTTTTCCTCCCTGTATTTACATTGAAGAATCCCTGACTGATTCTTTGTCCCAACTCCCAGACCTAGAAGCATAAAATTTGGGGAGCATATTCCTTCTGTCATGGGAGCACCCACCAAGAACCAATTTCTAGAAATTTCACCCCTAAGGGGCTGAAAAGAGGTGCAATACATTTTCAGTTTATATTTAACATTGAAGACTGATCAAAGCCCAGCCCCAAATCCTGCACCTGCACAGGAGGGGTGCCCATGGTTGTGGGGGGGGGGTACATGGGATGGGGGCATTAGTGCATGGAGGGCATGTTGCACATGGGGGGGCCCTCTTGCATGTGGGTAGCCGGTTGCACATGGGGGGATAATGCTGGGAAAGAATTAACCATGAGAAAGAACTTTTTCTATGGTATCAGGAGAACACTGAGGTGGACTTTCTATATATAATTAATAGTATTACTAGTAATATTTAGCTGTTTAATGCATGAATGGTACTGGTATATAATGTTCTCATGCTAAACTTTCACCATATCTATCGATCCCTTGATCCATCATTAACAATAAAAGTCCTGCAACATATTTGTTGATTGATTTTGCAGACTGTGTTATGTTCTGTGTATTAGCAGACCAATGATGTGAGCAATATACTCAGTACTCCTCACTCACTTCTCAAATGTGACTCTCCCAGCTCTTGTTTGTAATACGAGAGGTTACAGCACTTCAGTCCAAACTCCTGTAGGTTCCATTTCATGTTGTTCTGAATGCCAGATCTGATGATTATTCCTTAAGGATTTTTTTTAAGGATATGGCTTTTTCAATGTATGGGTTTTGGAGTGTGTGTGTGTGTGTTTTGTCTTTTCTTTTTTAGAGGAGAAAAACTATACTCACTGTTCCCAGGGAAAGTCACTAGTTTATTGAGCTTTGCACCCAGGTGTTTGCCGTAGAATTTGATACAAAACTGTACCCCGGAAAACTATAAAGCAATATAATTTATAGAAATGAACTGAGAATCATTATTTTTTATGGGTACCACTTAGTGTGCAGAAAATGCATGCTTTCCAAAACATGGAATAAACGTTCTGTTAGCCTTATTGGGTCCAAATGTTAGAGTTTAAATTATTTTACTATGCAAACTTTCTTTCATATGTTGGCAATAGTGATTTCCATTTTTATTCCTTCGGCATCCATAATCTTATTAGAATCAAAAACATATGCTTTGAGATCATTGGACAGTTTCCCTGCTGCCCCTTCCCTCTTAGTTAAAGAAAAAAGAGAGAATGATCTGAAAGTCTGATACCATAGTACCAAAAATAACAGGACCAGTACAAGAGAAGATTATGCAGCTTGTCGAGGTTGAATAGGAAAATGGTTCAAAAGGTGCGGTTAGTTTTCATGCTTTTGATTTGCAAGTCATTAAGCTGCAAAAAAATATCCAAGTCTCCTGCTGGCAGCCACTCAAAATCCATTTTTTTCCATTTTCATAACATAAGATGCTTGCACAACCATTTCAGATTTATTATACAGAGCTCAAGGGAATTGGAGCTTTATAACCCTTAAGAGGATGTTACACTTCCTGAAACCCATAGGCACCTATCAGGGGACTAATATGCAAGATTGTTGCTGCAGATTGATGGCTATCCCTTTCTATCATCAGAGTTATGATAAATCTCTCATCTCGTAAGTCCTCTTAAGCCCACCAACTCAGTGGTATTGCAGGATTCTTTCCTTTGGCTTTTTACAAATGATCGCTTTCCTGAGAGCTGTAAGAGAGACATTAATGCTTCCATTGCAGTCTGGGCACTACCAGGAAATGCATATGGCAGTCACAGTAACATTTATTTTTTATTTTAACCATTTGTATCCCAACCTCAGCAGGAACTCAGGTCAGTTCAGTCACTTACGACAGCTGAATGCGCTGTTGGGAATTACTTATGACCAGTGCTATTTTTATGGGAAATAGATGCCATAACTCATTTGCCGGTACTTACAGGTACTCACCTGTGTGTGTGTTTTTGTGTCTGTGTGTTTGTGTGCCAGTACTCACCTACAGAGGTGTCAGAACTCACAGAGAGGTGACGGAACTCCTTTCCTGTGTGTTCCCCCCAGTGGTGGGCCCGGCCTGGCCCAACAACCGGCTCGCCGGAAGTGAGCGGGCAAGGCTGGGGTCAGGGGGCGGGGCTGGGGTCAGGGGCGGGGAGGGTTGGGGGCGGGGCTGGGGGCAGGGCAGGGGGTGGGGAGGGCACTCCACCCACCCCAGCGTGCTGCAGGTGCAGGTGGGCGGGGCGAGGGGCGGGCCCCAACCCTGGCACACTGCGCATGCACCAAGTTTGGCACAGTGTGTCCCTGAAGCTCACTTCAGGGGATGTACTGTGCTTGCATCAAGCTTACGCAGTGCGCCCCCTGAAGCTCGCTTCAGCAGACGCACTGCGCTTGTGTCAAGCTTGGCACAGGTGTAGTGATCGGTAGCGGGGTGTCAGAAACAAGAAGCGGTTCGGGCGATCCGGCCTGAACTGGCTTCAGCCCACCCCTGGTTCCCCCTCAAAAAGACCCCTGCTTATGACCCCTCTGAATACTATTTTTTTCAAGTGGTGCCACTGTTATTTTTATCAGGGGGAGAGGAACTTTCCTTTTTCTAGGGGCAGTTTAATTGTGTTTTTCTACATCTTTAAGATTGTGAGCCCTTTTGAGGGAGAGAGCCATTTAGGGTACAGTCCTAACTTAGGCCAACATCAGTCTCTCTATTCCCATGGAGATGTAGGGGGAAGTGCATGTTTGTGCACTGGCCTAATCCTCAGCAAGGTGTCACATGGACATGTCTTATGGCATTTTTGTGACACCCCCATGTCAACACAGTACTTATGCTGGGGTCTAGGCCAGCCTAACTGGAGGTTAGGATTGCAAGCTTAGTTTATTCTGTAAACCATTTTGTGAATTTTTTTGTTGAAAAGCAGTATATAAATATTCCTCCTCCTATTGCTACCACTACAACAAGGACTAGTTGCTCAATGGTTAGGACACCGTGCCTGTGAACCAGTCGGGGTTTGAGACCCAGGTGCTACCAGAGAGAGTGAACTGCCATACCTTGTCCAGCTCCTGCCAACCTGGCAGTTTGAAAGCATGGAAATGTAAGTAGATAAATATGTACCACTTCATTGGGAAGGTTATAGAATTCAGTGTGTTTTGGTATTTAGTCATGTGGGTCACATGACCCCGGAGGCATCTCCAGACAACTCTGGCTCTATGCCTTCAGAAATGAGATAAGCACACTTCCTACAGTTGGTCATGATTAGCAGGGTAAATTGGGGACATCTTTACATCTTTTCACTACTACTACTGCTACAACATACTAAATGAAACACCATTGTTAAGTGATGCTGAGCAATTTATATCAGTTTCAGACTGAGAACTGTTTTATTTAATAATAATCAGTAAAAATAATTTAATAATAATTACCTTATTTACCTAACTACTACTACTACTACTACTACTACTACTACTACTACTACTACTACTACTACTATTGTCGTTGCTGCTGCTGCTAAAATTTACAAAAACCTTGATTCTTGCTAGTGTGGATGAAAAAGTAGGAGTGCTAACCTTGCATATTAATCCCTGACAGAAGTAACACATTGGAATTCAAATGAACAGCTGCTTTTCATGGTTTTATGTTCATACTGCAAAACTGAAAAGCCAAGAGCTGGTTCAATTTGTTATTCTTTGGCACTCTTTCATTACTTTCTATGGTGTTGCAGGTCTTGGTTTATGATAAAATGCTCAATCATAAAATGTACTGATAACCAAGAGGCATTCTAACTAGTTGGCCCAATGTCAATGATAATCAAGGGTTTCCAATAAGGTTATTAGATATTCATGTCTCAGTATACTTCAAGAAATGGCAATAATGTCACATTGGGAGGCCAGACACAACACAACAAACAACAATAAGATGTTCAGGGTGGACAAGAGGGCTTTTTCAGGAGCATGAAAAGTACATATTGGAACTTTGCCCAAAAATCAAACCTCCTTCACGCAAGCAGTGAGTGTGGGGGTCCTGTGCATACCACTGGGCAAGTACACTGGTTGGTACAAGTACCACTTGCTAGGAAACTTTGATCTAGACATTTCTATATTTCATAGTTTGGTCTGGTGATAATAAATACCAGGTTCTTTGACTTTTGTATTAGTTCTGCTCTCATATAGCCATTGTAGCTATTTGGCAAAGCATGATTAACAGGGGCCATTAACATTTATTATAAATGAAGTCATAATTGCATAGCTCAAGCTGGCCTATATGTGAAGTTATGCTAGTGGTAAATGAGTTTCAGTATTTTATTAAGACCAGGGTTGCCGTATGTCCTGGAACACCATGACTGTCCTTTTTCAGGAATTGCATTCACATACAGGCAAGTTTGACAAGTTTGTCTTGGTTTTGCAGAAAAGAATTATGGCAATCCTAATTATGACCCTACGATGGCTTATTTGTTGTTGCCATATAACTTCAGAATTCAGCCCTGATCCAGAGAAAGTTAATCATCCTTAACGAAAGAATTTATCATTAACCACTGAAATTGTGCTGATGATGTCAACCACCATATTTCAAAGAAATAGTCACCCACTTTTACAGTGAATACAAGTCAGCTGACACACAACTGTCATGAGAAAAAGTCTTTACACTGATCTTTCATAACCTCATTGAAGACAGAACTATGAATATGAAGGACTGAATAGCTAACAAGGACATACCCTACAATCCAGAGTAACTATGGGAAGACATAAGAAGCACTTACTCTGGATTTCTCTATGCATTTCCAATAGGTTTCCCATAGATGGCACCATAACTACATCAGTGTAAAGGTCCCGTAATTACGCTGGATTGCAGCCATAATCTCATGAACACTACCTCCCACCGAGGAATTTTTTTTCTGTTTTTATAGAAATTCATTTGATTCACTTAAAAATTCTCTTAAATTCACTTAAAAATTCTCCTTAATCAGTCATGAATTTCACAATCGAATTTCCTTCCCCTGCACTTTCCGGCATCATCTGGCAACAGCTACTTTAAAATTAGTATAAAATGGTCCAGACCTGATATCTCTTCAGTTCAAGTTTTCTGTCATTATAAAGGCCTGGGTGCAATCGCAAAACAGGCAGTAGATGGCAGCACTGCCTAGGATATTTTTTGAACACCTAAGAAGGGTTAAAATAGGGTTTTCCTGAAAAGTAATTCATGCAGGCACTTCAAATGACCTCCCTGCCATTCAGGAGACTCCAGCAAGTCTGATTATTTTTTCCATATAAGGTCTGGTCCTCTCCTTAAACCCTGAAGCAGCAGATTTGTGATGTTCATAATGGGGGATGCAGAAACAGCCCCAGAACACTCAGCTCCAATTGATGCCTATGCGTGTAGAAGTTGGAAGGGCATTTCAAGGGCCAGAACAATGGACAGCTCCAGCAGATATGTTGTCCTAATGAGATAATGGTTTTTTTTCCCTTCAGCAAAATGTATAGTGCTTATGAGAAAGTATAGCACCTCCAGCCTTACTAACCATGTGCCAGGGACTGCTGGCAAGCTGCCCATATACAAAGGTTGGCATGTCCAGGCATGTCCAGTTCCTATAAGTATTTTTTTACCTGACAAGCACAAAATGTAGAGTGTTTCTGAGCACGTGCAGAGTGCCGTTTTCACTTGAAAACCTACAGCCTTACCAAGTTCTGCACATCTGCCAGGGGCTTCTGGCATGCTGTCCATGTGCCGCCCTTGCACATGGGCAGCGTGCCAGAAGTTCCTGGTACATGTATAGGAGGCAGTCATGTCCAGTTCCTGAAAGAATTTTTTTACCTGACAAGCACAAAATGTAGAGTGTTTCTGAGCATGTGCAGAGTGCCTTTTTCACTTGAACACCTACAGCCTTACTAAGTTCTGCACATCTGCCAAGGGCTCCAAGAGTGGCCATGTCCACGCAGGTTCAATGTGCCCCCCTCCGTTGAATACCAGGTGGTGTTCCTTCCAGCAAACTGAAGAGCTCCTGAGCATGGACAGAGTGGCTTTTCTCCCGTGAGCACCTCCCCCCTAAGAAACATGTGCCTGCCTCCTATACATGATAGGAGAAAGATTCTCCATTTTGGAAGTGAAATATATCACTCTCAATTGAGATATAGCACTCTTTGCATGCTCAGAATCACTCTTCACTCTGCTCTAGAGACTGAGCTGTGTCCATCCAAAGACTCTAGCAAATATGCTATGATTCTGGCAAATTCCAAAGCTGCCAAGGGGCCTCTGTCACATGCTGGATGCATCTTCTGTTGTTTAGAAACTAAGTGGTCCTTGGCTCACCTGGCAGGTGAATTGCAAGCCCAATACACAGAATCTGATGAGTTGCAAATGTTCTTGTTTTGTTCCTCAATTGTGGAAGGCAATTTGCATCTGATAGGAATCTTTTGTCTGCTTGATGTGAGCCACCTGGGGAGCCTTTTTTACATGTACATCATGCTCTTATTCAGCAAGCCATCTGCCTAGATGAAATCATATTTGTATTGGATTGATATTTTATTTATTACAAATAAATAGATCAGCATTCATTCACTCTTATGGGGATGCTGCTCCTATATGTAAAGGTAGGACGTGAACGCCTCAAGTGGAGACAAGTATTTTCACAGGTATGGAAATTTTCTCAGAAACTGCTGCATGAAGTTAAATCTATGAACAGTAACTGATAAAGACCCAAAGACCCAGATTTTTAAACTTCAATTAAATAAATCATGCATGAAGTCATTATATGAATATAGTTGGCACCAGCTGATGCCCTTGTGGGTGAAAGCCCACCATTATCAAACAATGGTTCTCAAACTGTGGTTCTAAAAACTTCTCAAGTTTCTGCAGGGGAGGTGCTAGCACAAACCCCAGGAACATGCCTCTGAGGGAGAAAGGTTGCTGAGTTTGAGTAGCACTGTGACATTGAATGTCACTCATTTTTTTATTCAAGCCCTTGCTAATGCATTTCTACTTTAGAGTTGTTTTTTAACAGTTTATTCTTAATGACTGAACTAGATATAGGGTTTTCTTCAAGAGTGGGAGGACCAAGGTAGCTCCTTTGGCTATGAAGGGGATGACTCCGTTTTGCTGAGAAGATGCAAGGTGTGTTTTTTATTAGTATGAACCATGGGAAATAGCACTGTGCTAGTCAGGCAGGCCTGACATATGATTTTCATCAGACATGTTTCATTTGCTGTCAATTATTTTGTGCTGTCCCGCATTCTCTAACCCCAGCTGTGGTTGTTGCTGCTTTATCAACTCTACTTGGTTGCATTGTTGAGAACCTGTGCTGTGGGACTTTACTGAAGGTTTGAATGGGCAGACTATAGGTTGAGACTTGGCATCTGGGTGGGTTCCATTCCTGGGTGGGTCCCAGGAACCTATGTGGATACAGATTTTTGCCTTAAACAAAAGCAATTAAATATTAGGCAGCCCTTTGAAAATAACCTGTTTCCCAACATGGCAGACAGGCAGTCACTTTCCCTCTCTCTTTCTGGAGTTTAAAAGCTGAAGCTGTTTCTGGAGTTGTTTCAGCTGAAGACCCTTCTCTTTCCCCAGCAGTGCAAAAGAATTCAAAGTGATAGTTCCAAATAACTTTGCATTTTATCCTGTGCTCAAGTGGGAAGGGGTGGTCTTCATCCCTGCTGAAATGAAGCTTTTCTAAGCCCAAAGAGGAAGGTTGATTGATTGCCTTCCTGCAGTACTACTAAGGTAAGAAGGCTATTCTTAAATCTCAAGGGATGTTTATGTTATAATTTAATGGGTCAACCTCATTTGTGTTGGGAAAAAAACAGCAGGTAAAAATATACACTGATAATCAGGTTGCATCCATATTTTATTTAAATGACTTATTTATGACCAGTTCCTTCTATCAACTTCCCTTTTCACATTTTTTTTTAAAATACAACTTTGAGAAGACCCCACTCTATTCCCATCCCCCTTCTATCTGGCCATGTTCAAACAGAGTGCTGTACCACGTCTCATTGCAGATAGCTGATCTCACACTTGTTTGTAACTTTCCTTACCAGCCTTGCAACCCAATAAGATTGGGCTCATAGACTTTTCTATCAGCCACATGTTCTCTTTTTCTCTCATAAGTGAATCTGAGCCATTAAATTACCCATGGAAACAGTTCTCCCATTACTAATGGTCATGCGTTTGTAGCAGCTGGTGGTTCTGAAAATGCGATGGAATAATATATTATACATCTGAAACCTCAGTCCCAGGGACAAGCATTAATGGAACCAATGTGCATATGCCCTTAGCATCCAATCATTACAGGAAGAGTTAATACAGTAGTAGCTTTTAAAACTTTAATAGTTTCTATATAAGTAAAAGAAAGCATCTGGAATCAATGGTTATTCTCTTTGTGAATTTTCAGCTTGCCATCAGGAAAGTGTATGTCCCATGTGGAGAATGTATGAGAGTCTGATGCCAGTGGGAAGCCAAAACTGGAGCAGCTTGGAGAATGTGCTACCCCCTTCCTGGTTTTATGACTCTTGCAGCTAGTACTGTCATGTTCTCTGGATGAAGAAATAATATCGGAAGAGAAAATGAGCAAATAAGCAAATAAATAAATAAATAAGCAAATAAATAAATAAATAAGCAAATAAATAAATAAAAGAATGAATTGAATAAATAAAAGAATGAATTGAATAAATAAATAAAGTTAATTGCTAAGTATATTCACCCAAATTTACACTGCATGTTAGCTCAACCTAGTAGAAGTTCAGAATTATTTTGGGACGCCTACCTGGTGGGTTTCATTGGCATCCTTCAGTCTCGAAAGACTATGGTATCGTGCTCTGATTTGAAACAACATCTAGTGTGGCTGAACATCTAGGTCCTGAAACAACATCTAGTGTGGCTAAAAAAGCCAATTCGAGAGTGGCAATCCTTTTCACACTGAGGACAAAAAAAAATTCTGTCCCCTGCCCAGGCCCCAGGTTTTGCTGCTTTTGGGTCTGTCTCTTTGCTTCAGCCTGCCGAACAAGTGTCTCTTCCATTTGGAGAAGGCCATGCTGGGTCTTTTGCCTCCACGCTGAACGATCGGAGGTCAAGGTTTCCCAGCTGTTGATGTCCATTCCCAAGGCCTTTAGATCCCTCCTGCGGATGTCTTTGTATCGCAGCTGTGGTCTCCCTCTAGGGCGCTTTCCTTGCACTAATTCTCCATATAGGAGATCTTTTGGAATCCAGCCATCAGCCATTTTCACGACATGCCCAAGCCAGCGTAGATGCCGCTGTTTCAGAAGTGTGAACATGGTAGAGATTCCAGCACGTTCCAAGACTGCGTCATTTGAGACTTTGTCACGCCAGGTGATGCCAAGAATACGTCGGAGACATCGCATATGGAAGGTGTTCAGCTTTCTCTCCTGCCATGCATAAAGGGTCCAAGACTTGCTGCAGTACAAGAGTGTGCTCAGGACGCAAGCTCTATAGACCTGGATCTTTGTATGTTCCGTCAGCTTCTTATTAAGCCATACTCTCTTTGTAGCTTGGAGAACGTGGTAGCCGTTTTACCAATACATTTATTCAGCTCAGTATCGAAGGAGAGAGTGTCAGAGATAGTTGAGCCAAGGTACACAAAGTCATGGGCAACCTCCAGTTCATGTTCAGAGATTGTGATACTGGGAGGTGGATCCACACCCTGACCCATGACTTGTGTTTTCTTCAGGCTGATTGTTAGTCCAAAGTCTTGGCAGGCTTTGCTAAAACGGTCCATAAGTCGTTGAAGGTCTTCGGCAGAGTGAGCAGTAACAGCAGCGTCATGGGCGAAGAGGAACTCACGCAAGCATTTCAGCTGGACTTTGGACTTTGCTCTTAGTCTGGAAGGATTGTATAGTTTTCCATCTGATCTGGTCCGGAGATAGATTCCCTCTGTTGCGTTTCCAAAAGCATGCTTCAGCATGACTGCAAAAAAGATCCCAAATAAAGTTGGTGCGAGGACGCAGCCCTGCTTCACTCCACTTCGGATGTGAAAGGAGTCTGATGTTAAGCCATCAAAAACTACAGTGCCCTTCATGTCCTCGTGAAAGGACCTGATGATGTTGAGGAGCTGAGGTGGGCATCCAATCTTGGGGAGGATTTTAAAAAGGCCATCCCTACTAACCAAATCAAAAGCCTTTGCAAGATCTATGAAGGCTACAAAGAGTGGCTGTCTTTGTTCCCTACATTTCTCTTGCAACTGTCAAAGGGAAAATACCATATAGGAGGTGGACCTGTTGGCTCGAAATCCACACTGTGATTCAGGATAGATCCTCTCTGTAAGCACCTGAAGCCTCTTCAGTATGACTTGGGCAAGCAGCTTCCCTACAACACTAAGAAGAGAGATGCCACGGTAGTTGTTGCAGTCACCCCTGTCGCTTTTGTTCTTGTACAGTGTGACGATATTAGCGTCCTTCATGTCCTGTGGTAATCCACCTTCCCTCCAACAAAGGCAGAATATCTTGTACAGTTCAGTGGAAATGGTCCCTCTACAGCACCTCAGAGTACCACAGGGTTTACCACAGAGTATACTGTCATGGCCCAATCCTATCCGCAGGTGGAAGCTTGAGGATAATGGCAGAATTGAAGTGCCAGCACAGTGTTTGGTGGCCATGAATGCAGGCTGTCAGAGACAATGCCCATACACTGGTGGCCATGTATACATTGGTGGCCATGAATGCAGGCTGGCAGAAAAGCCATCCATACATTAGTGCCATTGATTTGGCTGTAGAGAGACGGTGGGAGGAACAAAGGCATTTCTAGGAAGGGAGGGGAAGAACTTGAGGGTGAGAAGGGGTGGGTCTGTCAATAGTAGTCCATACCAGATCTTATCCTCTCTTTTTGTAAACCTCCCTGCTTCTTTTCTTTCCTTTGTCATAGGTGGCACATATCCAATAGGTGGTACATATAGATGGTACATATTCAAAGACGTTCATAGGCAGCTCCAGGGCTTATCCAGAGGTAAGTAAACATTATTTTCATTTACATCATATTTACATCATATTTGTCCATGTTATCACCTATAGGAATTGGATTTTCTTGCATTCAACTTTACCTTTTAAACACTGCATTAAAAAAACAACAACACATAGTTATACTGTATCCTGCCACTGATTCACATAGCTCAGTATTAATGCATTCTAGGAGTGGTTCTGTTGGTTTCAGAGAGGGATATTTTCTGTCCAAACCTACCTGGCGATACTACCAGGAATTGAACATTGGACCTTCTGGAAGTAAAGCAGGTGCTTGGCCACTGACCTATATACCCTTATAATATAGCTGACTTTACCACAAATGTTTCTGATAGAAGTGCAGGACATTTCAACAAGTGCAGGTTTTCCCTCACCCCACTGTCAACATGCACAAAAAGCTGCGTCACCAAAATATTGATGTTGGTAAAGAGATGGATTTGTATATTTTTCCTTGTATTCTATGCCAGGCTAAAAAGGCATGTGAAGAGGTAGAACTAGAGGCCGGCCTGTTGGGTAACTCACCACAGGTTCATACCCCTCACTCAGGTGGGCTCCTTAACCCTCAGTACTGGTGGTAGTGGTGCTGTCCAAAATGCCACAAGAGGGCAGGTAGGAGCATCATTGGAAGGAATCCAGTGCAGGGCTTTGGCCCAGGATCCCCAGCAAACTGGCAATCAGCACAGGGCATATAGCCTATGAGTTAAGGGGGATTTTCTAACATGGGGAACCTCAGTTTTTTTCTTGACCTTCAGCCATTTTGTTCTTTTTTTCTTTTTCAAACAAAGCAAGGAAATTCCATTCAAGAAAGAAAATAGCTTCAAGAAACCAAGAATCCGGAAATTCCAAAGGTGAAGGTTAGGCATGTAAAAATAACTCTGATACCCCATGTGCATATACCTTAAAATAGGTCTTTCTTTATGTCATTAGGCTGCATGTGATCTGACACATAATGAAATGCAACCTGGCACTTCAGGTTGGATGAAGCAGTCAGTTCAGCCTTGGAATTTCCTGGCTGTAACGCAAACAGGGTTGTGGATATGAACGGCTACAGTCAAGACAACCATTTCTCTTGAAGTTTTGTACAGAATGTTTCCCAATCTAGTTTTCCCAGAAAGATTATGAGGGAGCCATCCCTTCCAGAGATGCAGAGGATGCAGATGTGTGAACAAAAACAGGTTGCTGCTTAAGCCTGGAAAGCATACAAACTGTAGTACGTCCATGGATTAAGACATAAACTGCCCAATCCAATTGCTTACATTTGGTGCCGATGCACCACTGGATTGACAGAACATGCTCTGAATATGACAGGGACACGTTCTGCATTTCAGAACATGGACAAAACATACCATGCATCCAATGATGTTGGGGAAAGGTGATCAGGCAGCCAGCAGGAGGTAAGCAAAATAACACACTCCCCCTTCTATTCCCATCTCTCAGGTAGGCTGCGTATCGTTCCAGCTTGTAGTTGGTCTGTCCAGTCTGTAATTGGTCTGTGGAACTCCCTGCTACAGGATGGTGATGGCATCTAGCCTTAAGCCTTCAAGAGAGAATTGGACAAATTCCTAGAGAAAAGGACCATCACAGGCGACAAGCCATGAGAGGTATGGTGTAGAGGTGGACAACCTCAAAAGGCCAAATGCAGGGGAGGGCACTGGATGCAGGTGTTGTATGTGCTCCCTGAGGCATCTGGTGGGCCACTGTGTGATACAGGAAGCTGAACTAGATGGACATTTGGCTTGATCTAGTGGAGGCTCTTATGTTTTTAGGCTGTGTGACACTTGATGGATTTCCTTGGCCATTTTGCTGGAACATGTCTGAGAACAGAAAAGAGATGGAGCAACTTAAGGAAGAAGGGGTATGCTCTCCCTCCCCACCACCTGCCCTCCTTGATCTTCCCAAAATGCCCCCATCTTCCTCCTCCCATCTACAACATGCTTCCTCTGCCAATTTTACTGGTGCTGATAGAGGCTTCCAGAGCCATTGCTTCATATGCTGCAATGCTACCCATTTGTGGCAGTGGCTCAGTAGTATGCTAAAGTGACCCATCCAGCTTTTGAGCTACTGAAAATACCCCTGTTGCCAGAATGTGCGTTCCAGCAATGCAGGATAACTATTGGAATTGGATTTTCAACTCACTATGATCAATTGACAATTTCTCCATTGCTACTGTTAGACTTTTTGTGCTAGGTTTAAGCTACAGGCTAAACATGGTGAAATCTTGTGATAGGATATATGTAAAGTCACATACTTCATAGAAATTGTTAGCCTTAGTCCAAGGGTCAAATTATTTTCTGCTAACCCCATAATTCACTGATGGACATTTCACTGGAAATAAGCCAGAAGTAATCTATGATCTAAAGAAGAGGCTGTGGGGGGAACAATAGTTTTTGGAGCCCAGGGGTAAATACAAACATTTCCGCTTGCACCATTTTCCCCACAAAAAATGGTCACCCCTCCCCACCAAAAAAGCCCTTCAGAAATTAAAAATTTAATTGCAATTTGAAAATGTGCTCTTGCTATGCCACTGGTGAGACCCAAGATGGTAGTGTGCAAATCTAGGAAGATTTTATGAGATCTAAGAAGACTGAACCAGGCTGAGAAGGGAAGAAGTGGCTGTGGAGGCATCAGTGGCGTCACCAGTCCGCACTTGGTGATGCACCCAAAGGGGGTGATGCACACTAGGGGACTTAAAAACACACATAACTTTGTGATGGTACATCCAACCCCATCAAGTTATATACCGTTGGATTCGTATTGAAGAGTAGAATCCAGTGCAAAAATAGTTTTGAAATAGCACCTTCCTATCAAAAGTTATGGCAAAAACTAAAAATTAAAAATATGCATTGAACTCTATGGAAAGTGAAAGTGACCCAAATCGTGGCTTTACTCATGGGTAGGCAAACGGGCCATAGTTCATTGGAAAGGGCAGGCTGAGAGGACTCTAAGGATACCATAATTGTCCTGATCCAATAAACACAGTCCCCACAAATCACCCCAGAAGGAGGTCTCTGATGATTGCATTGAAATTCATTGAAAATGGATGTGAACTGCACAGCTGTGTTTACTGGTGAGTAAGCAGGCTTGTCTTGGCTGGAGTGGAAGTTCAGTCCAGGAGAGTACAAGACTTCCAAAATGATCAGGGACTTACTAGGGCATTAGAAAGGGGGCACCACTGAAGAGGGTGGCAGTACATGACCTAAATGGCTAAAATCATGTTTTTAGAAATAATCCCATTATGATATACACCTTTGAATGTGCAATTTACAGCAGAATGCAGTGAAACAAACCACTTTATTGAAATGTATGCCTAAAAAAACCAGTGGAGGCAGGGCAATGGCACATAACCATGTCCACCATTCATATTGTTGCCTCGCCCAGTGTATGGGGGTGATGCGCTTGCCTCCCGCATGGGGTGATGTGCACCCTAGTGATGCCCCTGGGAGGCATTGACATAGGTTTGGAAACCATTGGTTGAGGCTAAAACTAATAATGAAAACCACTGGTCCAGCCACCCACTTAGATGGGCATTGATTTTTCAAGGCTTCAGGTGAAGAGATGTGGAAGGGGCTGAGATCAAACCAACACTGTATGAATGCATGAGCTTTATCCCTTTTGGGAAGAGAAATTTAGAGAACCTTCTTCAACCCATATAAAAAGAATTTATTCTCTTTATACTAACCATTGATTTGGCGTTCTGTGACAGTTCATCAAAATGCAAGCCCATCTTGCACCCTCCTGAAAACATACATTTCATGAGAGGAAAATAATCACTTTTCTCTGTGGAAATCTTTCTTTCAGCTTTCTGTAAACAAGTTGTACTCGTTCTTTATTTTCTTCGCAGAGTTTATAAATGAGGGTAAACTCAAATGATCATTATCCCCAAGGCCTCAAAACGTGAATATTCTAGTGACAAAAATGTAAAAACATACTTATGGGGGATGAGATAAGTAGGCAGAACTACCCCCCCCATCCATGCAGCTGTGATCCAGCAATATTATAGGTGCTCATCATTCCTTCAAAATCCTCCCATGCCTCATTCATGTGACATGGAAACAATTACATTAAAATGCAGATGTAAATTCCAGCAATCTCCTTGGAATAGACAAATATACTCTGAAATAATTTACAAATGATGCACAAAATCTGTGTGCCATCTGGTCACTACTGAGGGGGAAAAACATTTCTCCCTATAGGCTTTTTATGTACAATATTTCTATTTTCACACAGAGAAGAGTGAGAAAACAATGGAGAGTTAGCTGGCAATCTGAATCTTAACCCATTCAGAGACATGATTCATAGTAGAATTCACTGTGGAGAAATGGAGGTAAAAAAAGTATACATGAAATATGCTCAGTGTAGGTAGCCATGCTTGGGGGGGGGGGGAATCTCAAGGTCACAACCTGGTAATCCCTTTGTAGAGACCAACCAAAATGATTCAAAGTAGTGTGCCATATTGCAGAATTTTGTTATAAAATCAGACTTAAGCAATGTCAAGCAAGAAAAGAAACAGGTGAGGATGGGTGGAGGAAGGGTGATGAAGCATAGTGGGATAATTCCAAACCCCATCTTGCATATTGGGATATTTGGCGGCTGTGGTCATACTTGATTGGTATTTTGGCCACAGGGCACCATATATAGGATTAACTCATCCCGTTTCTAACTGGTTTTTGATGGATCATTCCTAATTTTTAGGAAGATAGATTGTTTTATTTTCTTTGTGCCAAGGCTCAGATTGGAAAAAAACACCTTTTGGACTGCCCATAGTACCTGAATCTCAGACAGCCATCTAAACCATTTTAGACCACTACAAACCCATCTCCCCTAACATGGTTACTTATAACTATTGAGCATATCACTAGAATACTGTAAATTCCATTACCTCCATTTCTCCCATCCACAGAAAAATTTACTCCAAAAGACATCATATATCTGAATGTATTAAGGCTCAGATTTGTGGTGTCTTTGTGCTTCCTGTTCCTTCTTCAGAGGCTCCTCTTGAAGGAATGGGATCACTAATCCACCACCATCTCCTCTGTAACTGGGACAGAGCATAAGTGACAGTCATGCCCTCTGTGTTGTAGCAGCTGGGGGAGATGCACCTCAGCTTACTCTAATCATATCCATTTCACAGATAAAATTTGTTTGGTTTCAGTAGGTTCCAGATTAGGCATCCAACACTAGTAGGACAAAGAAACAAAGGTGGCTGTCCAGAAAATGTTAACGTTTAGCCATTACTCAATTCTGGCATTTATTGAAGCACATGGTCCCTTGTAAGGCAAAGAACAGAAGGAAAGAGAAACATGGTCTAACCTTGGGAATAGCATTACATAAAAAAGCAATGAGTTGGTTTACAGTTCATTGCTATTTACAGTTCAAGCTATTTACAACCCTTAACTTGTGCTGAACTCTCTGGATTTATATTTTAGAATAGAGACAGGTAGTCAGAAGGCATTGGCTACTTTCAGTAAGCCACCCAATATTTGATGGTTGTTGGGATTCTGATAAGGTGTACTGTACTTTACTAGACAGGTATTGGATTGATCCTGTGAGAACCTGTTGGTTTTTAAGCATAAGGGTGTATTCAGGATCACATAGGGCCCTATCCTATCCTTTTCCTCCACAGATGCAACCAGAATGCCAGTGTGTGCATTGCATCCTGCGAGGGGTGGCCTGTCTCACAGTGCTGCCTCAGGCCGTATAAGGGAACATTTGGTCCTTTAGTTGGGGGTAATCCTCTGGTGCTAGAATGATTTTGCTTGGATCAGTAGTTTTGGTGGTGCAAGTCCAAGTGGATCCAGAAAGGTGGATCAAGGCCCAGAAAAGAGAGAGGTTTTTGGTGGTGCCAGCTTACAGCCCTCATCCTGCCTGCTATTCAGCACTCTCACCTCCTCGTTCCTCCCTCTCTTTGTTCTGTTCTTCCCACCTCTGTCTTCCCTCCTGTCCTCCTTCCCATGTTGATTCATCAGCACCAGGGAATCCAATAAATCTGGCAGGCAACTGTTGAGGATTTGTGGTGGTGGCCAAACTACACCCACTGCCATAAAAACAACAATCCTAACCTAGGCTGGCACAATTCATTGATCTTTCCATTCCTGTGGTGATGTAGGGAGGCAAGCGCATGTCTCTGCAATGGCCTAACCTCCCTCCAGGAGCAGCGCAGAAGTGTCTTGCAACATTTTGTGACACCCACGTGTCTTATGCTATGTTTTATGTACAGGACCTATGCTGGGGCTTAGGCCAGCCTAACCGGAGATTAGGATTGCAGCCAAAGTGTCTTACAGCCCTGGAATGCTGGTTCCTGCATTGTAAGGCCTGTGTAAGTTTAGACTGTTATCCATTAATTGTTGATAAATTCTGCATATATACATTCTTGCACTGTCAATTTAAAACACAGCATCAGACTCCAAGGATTTCATGTGGCTGACTTTGAACAGAAGCTGTTTTTTCATAATTAGTATGTGGGTTGTGACGACTTTACTGAGGGCCAGAACTACAGTGGAGTAAAGTGCTAAAGTGCTCCTACCTCCTGTCACAGTTGTGTCCCATTTGGTGTGCTTTTTGCACATTACGGAAGAAATGCAAGGAAAAATAACTGGGCAATGCTCGCATTCTATGCAACATGAAGTTTATGTTCATGTTCATGTTCATGTCTATAAAGAGACTCAAGAGAGACAGTTGAGGATGCAGGAGGATAAAGGGACAAGGAGAAAATGGGAGGAATGGGAAGTATCATCATCCAAAGCTCCCTTAGAGAGCAGCAAAGTGACCCTTCCTAAGCATTCAGGAATCATGAGTCATTGCTCAGCGATGAGATTAAAAGAATAGCTGTAAAGTTATTTTTAGTTTTGGTTTTTGAGGTTTTTAGATGGCACTGCATGCATATTTTCCAGCTGTTGTTTGCAAGTTTGGGTTGCAATCCCGCAGCTGCACACTGCACCCCGACCTCCTCACAGAGGCCAGATCAGCTCCACAACTCCCAGAGCAACACCAAGAGCGGAGAGGAAGGAACGAGTGCAGGCATTCACACGCTCAGCCGGGACATCCAGATGGGCCACCCCCTCAGTTTCTTCATTCTGTGTTTTGAAGCAGCTGCAAAAGAAGGCAACATGGCACAGTAATCCATAGGAAACGAGCAACTCGCACATCCTACTGCCAAAGAAGGAGCTGTGCTGTGGCGAATCTTAAAATGACAAACATGTTGCACTGGACTGTCAGGGATGATGTGCTACATATTGTATGGAGTCCTGCAGGAGTCATTGTCCTTTGTGGCTCTTCCCTGCAAAACCTTGAGAAAGCATAGCAGCAGTGATGGGCTTCAAAGAAATTAACAACTGGTTCTCTGCCCATCTGGCAGCCACTTTTCAATGGCTATTTTTAAACTTTCTATGTCCTATCTCTCGTTAACAACCGGTTCTATAGAGTAGGTGCGAAACTGCTGGAGCCCACCACTGCATAGCAGAGGAGAGAATGCCCATATTTGCACCCATTCCTGGCTCCACCTTGGTCTGTGACTTGCTGGGTCTGTGCAAATAGGGACCTACATGATATTTGCAGATTGTAAAGAATCTCTGCAACCACTATATCTCCTGAAGTGCAGTTCCTGCTACTATTTTCCTTAGGGGCAAGGAGGATTCCAGTAAACCAGTCTTAATAGAACCAGTGTGTTGATGACTATAGCTGGGAAAGGATGCAGTCAGGACAGCAGTTTACACTGAGCAAGGTGCGCCAGGTACAGAGAAGTATCCAAAGGCTGCAGTGCCCGGAGTGGTGACATCATGTGAAGTCATGAAGTCACTTCTGGGTTTTCCAGGATAAGGAGGATGAAGATGAGGGAGTTTCCTCCTTTTTGTGGTCAGTGAAAGGGAGACTTCTACCAGAAGGTGGGTGGGAGAACTGAGGGGAACTGGCAGCTATGTAAGTTTCTGGGGAGGTGCTGGAGAAGTGCCTGGTGGTGTTATGCTCATGCCCTATGTGGCATGTGAGCAGCCCACAACAGGAGAAGATGGGGCATGTAGAGGCCAAGGTAGGGTCAGAGTGTCCAGTAGTATTGCCTTTGTACCCAAAAACTGCAGTGTTTGAAAATTTCCTTTCCTGAGGCACCACTTTCTAATGGCACCCAAATGGTACCCTACTTGCCAGATATGTCACTGCCCAGGCCACCATGCTCCCTGGGCACACAAGAGTAATGCCACATCCAGAAGCTTCTTTGCTCCTTCAAAAGGCCTATGAGCACATCCAAGCTGAACATGCATGGCACAAATGACTGGTCTGAGCCCTAATTCTCCTAATACCGGTAGTGCTTTTGTCTTTCCTGCATTTACTGTAGTTTCAACTTGTTCATCCTTCCCTGGTTGCTTTATTATATTTTACTTATTTACTTATTTAAAATATAAATATTTTATATTTTTTTCAAAGATAGTAAGAAGGGTGGTAGGGATGAAGATGGCATGAAAAGAGTGAGTAATTATTGCCTGGAAGAGACCTCCAGAAAGCCCTGACCCCAATGCAAGTGACCCACACACATCCAAGACTATATTCAGCCTGCCCGATTGTAATGGGTTGTGGTAGGGAAAAAGATCTGCACCCTGGGAGGAGTGCATATCTTGAGTGCACCATGATGTCCCCTAAAAAGAGGATATTCCTTTGACTCACCAAACTCAACGCACTTTCATGAAAGATACAACCAGAAAGAAGCTGGGAGGAACTGGTTTGTGAAGGATTCCATCAGTGCAGAGCCCATCACATTCCATGTTGTTATCCTTATAACCTGTATTTTGCAGCAGCTTGAAGTGTACTGAAGTTTATTGACCCTGTGATAGGCAGGGTTGCTCTTGGTAGAGGCGGAGGAGACTACAGGGGCATGTTTGAGATCATGCTTCAGCTGATTCTTGGCCCATGTTGCCTACTGCTTTAGGTTAGTGTCATATTTATTCATGTGGATCGTTCTGAATCAGCCATAATTACAACCATAATTGTTTACATAAAGTTGCTTATAAATACTATATATTCCAGGGGGGGATTGGCGATAAAGGATCTGCATTTATTTTTAACAGCAAAGAAAAGTAAAAACTATACAAAGAACAAAAATGTATGTCATGTTCAAAATATTTGTAACAAACAAAGGAACCACCCAAGGACAATTTGTTGCAAAAAAATTCATCAGTAGCTTATATTGGTGTTCTGCTGTGCTGACAATATTTTAAAAAATTAAAATTACATATTTTTCCTCTCTCTCTCACTCACACACATATACACACACACACAAGCACAAGCAATTGCACACACACACACACAACAAAAAACATATTTTGGCAGGTTTTCTCATGCATGGATTTAAGTCTGCAGGTGCATACATTAAAAACTGCAAAGGACAAGCTTCTACCAAGGGTACAAGAAGTGCAAAATTCAGCATGTGCAATGGTTCTTTGGAGGTTCATTTCCTTGATCTGTGAAGCAGGTGGCCTTAAATGAAAGCCAGTCAACAGTCTTGCTTGCTGATGGCTGCCTTTCATGTATCCTTCTGTTCAGTCAAGAACTTTGCAGACTTCTTACTAATGCTGTTGGCACTTATTTGTGCCTCCTTGATCTCGTCGCCCTATAACAATGGAACCTGCCCTCCCAGTTCATACTTCTACAGTATGGGACTCAGGACTTCAAAAGAGCTCATGATAAATTCATAATTTATTTGGAAGTTGTTGTTACCTGCCCTCTGTTGAAATCAAAGGACAAGATGGATGTGGAACCTGGAGAACTTCTGGAAAGAAAGCCAAAGTCTTCATGTGCATACCAAGAGATCACCCAGGATCCACTGATGCAGGTAAGGTGGTGGGGAAAGTGGAAGGGGGAGAATGTAGAACAGAAGTAGGAAAGGGAAGAATGAGCTGGTGGCAGTTGTGATGGAGGGTGGAATGGGGAAATGATGGGTAGGAGATGGGCAGATCAGGTCTGGGAAGAGGTGGCAGTGTTGGTGCCAACACTTTTCCTGGGTCAAATGGCAGGGCTCATGCAGACATGCTCAATAACTGAATTAGTACAGATCTGAGTAGCACCCCCCACTCCAATAAGGAGTAGGCTTACCACTCCAATAAGGTGGTGAACCTTCCCTATCCCAGAGAAGACCTCTCCTATTAAGTCAAGTTATACCAATATTTGTTGTTCTGTGTCTCTATTGTACTGGTCCAGGTTGCTGCACGTTCTGTAGCAAATGTCCACCCTTTTTGGCTCATTAGGCATGATCTCTAGAATTCTGGATTCAAGGATTTGCCTAGTCAGGTGGCCTCTTTGATGGGACTGGGCCCTGCCCAGTGCTCAGCCTTGCTAGTCATTGATACCTCTCTTTGCATGTCTTCCTGGAGTTCCATCTCATTTCAACACCTAATGAGAAGCATAACTGTCAATTATGTGTGCCGATTTAGGCCAGCACAACTCACCATCTCCCCATTCCTGCAGTGGTGTGGGGAGTCCGTACGTGTATGTGCACTGGTCTAAACCCTCCCTCTGGGAATTGCACAGAAATGTCTTATGACACTTTTGCAACACTCTCAAGCCAGCATGGGACTTGTGCCAGGACTTGTGCTGGCCTAATCAGGGTAGTAAGGATTGCACTATAAGTGTCATAAACAAGGAATAACAATGGCAGTCCTTTGCATCTCAGGACAAATGTTACACTAGTTGGTTCAGGTAAGCTAAGTGGAATAGAAAGTTCAGATTTGTATATCTGCAGTTGGGTGTAACAGTTGGAGAACTGTTTGGCAGTTGGAACTCAGCTGTTCATCAGAGCAGAAGCGACTGGTTAGCTCTGAGAAGAATTAGACTGAAGGACTTGCATTCATATGTATGACCCGGATTGTGTTAGACTACTCTAAAGTGTAAACACAGTTAATAGTTAATCTACTCCACTGTGTCTGTCTTCTCACTTGCAGCGCATAAACAGTCACAGGACACAACTATCAGTCAAAATCCTAACATTACACTTTGATATAAATTATTTGGAGAAGGGCTAAGATTTTGATCGTGGCCATTCTTAAAGCAAATTCTTTTTCACTTTAGAATGACTTGATAACATATGAAATAATATTTACATTGGCCCACTATGAGAGGAAAACATGAATATTTCCAGCAGCGATCCACATGTTTACTTTCCAAATCCTCTTAAGCTAGCTAATTTCTGCACTGAGTTGGTACATTAGTTTTTTGGGGTTTTTTAAAATATTGCAGCCTCATAGAAAATCTATATGGAAAAGACCTGAAAGGTCTTGATGTCAATTCCCTACTCATCTAGAATTATTTCCTGCAGGATATTTGTTCCTAAGTGGTATGTTTCATCTTGTTTTAAGTGGCCTGCTCTGGGCAACTCCCACAGCTTTCCTTAAGAGACTGTTTTGCAGAGCTCACCAGGAAGTCTTTATTCTCTCTGCTGTGCAGCCTAATTTTTTCTGAACTGTATTCTTGCTCTCGTTTTGTTATCTACGAGTTAGTCCAAATGTGTTTGACTATCAAAAAGCACATCATCCTGATCTTTGAGTGAGGGCACAGCTGAGTCATAGACACACAAAGAAGTTGCAAACTGAACTGATCTTTATTTTATTATGTTACTGCTGCAGAATGTGCGAACTGCCAGACCAAGCATTGCTCACCAGAAGTATTGTTGTGATGTCTCTTCTGGGTTCTCTCAAAAGAGGAAGGTATTGCAGCAACTGGTGCTGCCGAGTGGTGGATGAGGCCACCTATGACCTATGCCAAAATTTGGTTGGTGCACCCACTGCAAATGTATCTTCATGACAAGCCAATCCTAACTAAATCCCTGTATAGCAATGTACCACCACCATGTCTTCTGCTGCATCCCAACAGAGATTTTCAGCTGTTGGAGATCTCCTTGAGGTAAAGGGAAATTTTGTCCCTTGATAAGCCCCAGCAGCCACTAAAGCTCAACTTGTACCTGTACCAGCTCATTCGTGGATGAACGTTCAAGTTTCATCCTGCAGGTGATCATCCTGCAGGTGATCAGTTCCAGGAAAGAAGTTAAGACTCAATGTGGTCCATTGCCAGACCAGCCTCCCTCTTGGGTCTGATTCACCCGGCACTCCATGGATAGTGGGCAGGGTGACTTAGTTAAGGGGGTGGTTCTATCTCTGGGATTTGCCTCTCCCTTGATTGCCCTGTCCCTTGCCTGAAACATCCCAAATCTCCTTCTCCCCACCCACAAAATGCCCCTACTGCTGACTTCATGAGACAGTACAATTCAGGCACTGCACCAGGTTTGCATTGGTGGCTCTTAATGGCCAGGCAATAGCACAATATTCATTTTATGATTGAAGTTCTACTGTTGTTGGAGTCCTGTTGGATTGGGCCATTAGTTGCCTAAGTCTTTCCCTGCTTATCTTCCTTCAGCAGCCCAGCACTCAACCACCAGACCACACTTGCTATGACACTCTTAGTGGGAGAACTGTTCATTGCAATATACACCCCTGTTACATTTTAGCCTTATCTAAGAATAATCAGTCTTATGATGGTCCTTTTCCTAGTAGTAGTCGTAGTCGTAGTAGAAGTAGTCGTAGTCGTAGTAGTAGTAATGCTGCTACTCTAACAGCTGCAGTGATGGATCTGCCAATGTCTGTTGCAAAGTCCTGAAATCTGTTCTTTTATTTTGCAGGCCAGGCATCCCAGCACAAATGGTCAGAGGTCCTGTAAAAATGCCATTAGCTTATAGAACCGTCTCCATCCTCTGCCATCAGTAACAAGAGGTTGTTCAGGGGAGGACTGTGCATAGACTGAGGCGGAGAGTGGGTCTGTGCATAGATTGAGTGGTTCAAATGCTGATGGGGGTTGCATCTTGGAAGTTCCAGCACATGCAGATCCTTTCCAAAACTGGCTCTGACTGTCCTTAGACTTTACACCACTAAAGAGATGGTATAGATTCAAGGAGATCCAGAGGAGGCTACATGACCCATGGAGTCTAAAAGTTATACTTTGGCACACTCTGGGCTGGTCGAAGATAGAACTGAGTTATAAAAAAGGCAGATTAACCTCAACTTTAAAGGGCTTTCTTGCAGGGAGACTCCCCCCCCCTTCTGTAGTACTGTTTCTTGAACCAGCTTCTTGTGAAGCTGATTCAAAGCTGTGTGGCAGTCTGTCCATATTTTCTGTTTCTAAAGATGGGCTAAAGGGCTATTTTTTCTGGCTAGATGATGTTAATGCTGTTTTGCTAATGGATTTCTTTACAACTGCAGAAACGATGTCAGATTCCTGAATCTGCCTGAATATCTTAGGTCAAGTAAATAGTTAGGAATTCCATTTTGTTCTTTCCTTCTAGCCACTGAGAGCCAGTTAATACAAACACCAAACCTCTTCTTGGACTATACCATGTCAGACTGGAGGTGGTGGTATTAATATGAGTTTGTTGTGTGTTGTATATTCTGCAGAAAAACCTCTTTTTGTGCATAGGCAAAACACACACACACACACATATATATATATATGGGGAAATGTGGTGACTCATACCTCTTGATTTGCTAATGCAGGGGAAGCTTTCAAGGACAATGCCTTAATCCCCTTGGTCGGGACCCACTTGGGGGTTGCAACCTTGGGAGAGGGGGGTTGCAAGAGGATGGGATCCACCATCATGGAATCTGGCCAAGTAGACATGGAGGAGCATATGTTTGACAGGACTGATTTTTAAGTTTGAAATGGGGTCCCAGGCTGAAATGCCTGAATACCATTGCCCTGACCTACAGGATGAGGGAACGTCATCTAGGAAAAGCCTCACCACTTTTAACATTTGATGACTGCCCAATCCTATCCTGAAGATACACTGGAACTTCTTCACATATACTGGCATATCTCCATGTATGAATCAACTGGTTGAGCCATAATTTGCTAGCACCTGTAACTTAGCTGTCAGATCACTTGCCATGGCACAACAGCTCCTCTTGGTGGAGATGATTGACAATCTCTCCTGTGTGCTTCTCTTTCAAATGCTGATCTGGTCATATTTCTGGTCCCTGGCTTAGCAGAGAGGGTTTCCTTCTTCCCACTCTAATTCTGATCTCAGCGGGCCTAAGGTTGGGACTGAAGGTTGTGGGGCCCGTCTGCTCCCAGGGTCTGAAGCATCCTCTGTCTGCTTTGCCTGATTGCTGTTGACACTTCTCTTGTGACTCATCCCAGTTGTTCTTATCATAAAAGGGTTTCTTTCAGCTAGGAAGTGCTCCCACAGGGAATCAAAACAGTGCCATGGAGAGACTTGTGTGTTGGTTTCATATAACTTCTTTCTTCAAAGGGAAGTTATATATAAGTTTTTTAAACACTTACTCTATGTTTCTAGGTTCAGAAAGGTATTTATTGGATGTGTGTGTGAGTTCGTGGTATAAGGGTATGTAAATGACTATTTCTTATTGTTTCTTTTGCCCCTTGGCTGCCAGTGCCACAGATGATTCTGAAAGGGGTTGTAGCAACATCCCTGTGTGCTATCCCTCTGTGTGGGGGGCGCTGTCCTTGAGGCACCTCCAAATGGTTGGATGGGGTGCCAGTTATTGTGTTGTTCATTTCTGTTACCCAGCAGGGGAGCATCACTCTCCTATTGTCTGCTCATTGGTCCTATTCCTTCCACCACCCACTGCTCACAATGGTCACAGTGATTCTCTGGGTGTCAACTTTGGGCCTGTGTGTTTACAGTGATTGGTCCTTTGAACATCAAAACCATTGATGCTCAGATTTCACACAGATGATGTACCAGTGTTTCACCAATGATGCACGGATGTCAGGACACCACTCTATGGGTGACAGGCTGTGTTGGGTGACAGGCTGTATTCCATGGACACTGTTGACATTAAGGGCTGCACCATGGTTCTGTGAGGGCTACATTTGTGTGGCATTGGTTGCAAGGAGTTTGCATATGACATACATATGTCTGTCACCAAACACCAGTTTTGGTGTAGTATTGGCACAGCATCTAACTTCGACTGGACTGTAAATATTATTACATTTTAATGCTGGACTTGAATTCCTTACATTCTTTGTTTTTATTATGATTGCAGTAAAATACTGCAAAAGAATATTACTAAAAACAGAGTGACAGAGAATAAATCATAACAAAAGTGGAAACAGACTGTATGGCTCAACATTGTCATTAAAATTAAGGTTCCTGGGGACAATAAATAAAACTCATTTTCCACAAATTCTTCTAATGATTTCCCTTCGCTTGTTCATCTGTAAATAAGTACACTTTGTTAAGACAGCATTATTTTCAAATCCAATCACCTCCTGTTCTTTCAGTTAATGATGTCAAGTATGATTGAATTTATAGTAGAGTACCCTCAGTTCTCCACCTTTTCCAAATGCCTTTTCCAACTACCAGGCTGAGAGGGGGGAAGACTTAAGGGTATGCTTCAGGATTGTGCCCTGAGGTACCTTAATACACTCTGGTACAGTTATGTAACCTATCATTTGCTTGTAAGGAATATTCTCAGATACACCTGCTCAACCAGGATATTTGTAAATATAAATACACTGAATATAAATATGCTATAAGCTTAAAAAGTGTTGACCTTTTGAAATGAGATCTTAGGTAGCTCTGCATCCTTGGAGCTACTGATCACTTGGGGAATGGAGAATGAGTGCACAACAATATCATAAACTCCACAAAAATTCAAATCAAGACCATAAGAACATAAGAGCCTCCACTGAATCAGGCCAAAGGCCCATCTAGTCCAGCTTTCTGTATCATACAGCAGCCCACTGGAAGCCTCAGGGAGCACACATGGCACCTGGCATCTGGCATTTTGAGGTTGGTCCCCTCTAAAGTGGGGATGCAATGGGGATATATATAGCCCAATTCCATGTATGTTTATTCAAAATTAAGCCTCACTGAGATTGATTTGCTATATAAGTAGCAGTGCAGCCTTATTTCATCACTTTGAAAACCATAAAGCATTGGTTCTCAAAGTGGGGCCCAGTTTGGAGGTTGCGGTAAGATGGGTGCTACCATCTTGGAATCTAGCACTAGAATCTGCCATCTTGGAAAGATGCATCTTGGCTGCAATCCATACTTTCCTGGGAATAAGTGTCTTTGAACACAATGGGACTTACTTTTGAGTAGATATGGAGGAACTCTGGCATCATAGTGATGTTGCTTCCTATTTGGTGACAATACTTCCAGGGGGAAGTTTTCCTGGATTCTGGGTTGCTATGAAAGAAAAGTATTATGGAAGCCCCCATAATAGGTAAAGGTGTCCCCTGCAGGTTATATTGCTAGATGTGACCGACTGTAGGGTGTGGTGCTCATCCCCATTTCTAAGCCTTTAGAGCCAGAGGTGTCTGAAGACACTTCCATGGTTATGGGGCCAGCATAACTGCTAAAGGCGCACAGAACACTGTTTTTACCTTCCCACAGAGATGGTACCTATTTATCTACTTGCATTTTACATGCTTTCAAACTGCTAGGTTGGCAGGAGCTGGGCTAAGGACAGGAGCTCATCCCATCATGTAGGACCTGAGTCTTAAACACTGGACTGCTGGTTAACAAGCACAGTGTCATAACCAGTAGCGCCACCACACACACACACACACACACACACACACACACACACACACACACACACACAAACTTTTGACGTTCCAGAATCCCAGATATGTATAGGCCCCAATTCAAAGCTTTTTATGTGCATTGGAGGATTGTTATCTACAAGAACTTCAAAACCAAGTGACTGGAGGTTGACCACATTGTCCAAAAGGACTCCAAGAGCAGCAAAGCTGAAGCAACAGCAAGCTTCAGCTTAACTTACCATATGACAATGATGGACTGTACAAAGTTTTTGTGTTTTCTTCCTGGAAGATGGGCTTAGATGATGCTTAAGGTCCCATTTTAATCTATGATTCTCCAACCTCCAAAGACTTTGATCTATGTTATGGCCAGAGGCCCATAATTCAGTATCCTTCTTATTAAACTTCTTCTTTTTAAAATGGTATGGAAAGAATATAGGTTCCTCTAAAAATGATTTATTTAAATTGGTAGACTAGCATTACACTTAAAACGAAGTGTCTAAATGCACCTGTTTAAGTCAGTTTCTAGTTCTCTTAGGTATTATTTAGGCATTGAATTTTCCCCATTAGTGGAGTGATTGACACCGTGGTCCTTACAATAACACATGATTATAACTCCTGAAAATAGCAATTACATAAAATGGAAACCAGATGCTGTGTGGAATTCGACTCTCTTGGTTTCTGGTGAAGTAGGTGAATTTGTAAAGCAGAAAACCACAATCATTATTCAGATGGATTGTACATGAATTGTACATGAATTAATGACATAATAGCTAAATCATATATGGACAAAAGTAATGCTTAACTTCAGCTATCAAGATAACCTAATGGAAAACAGTTATGTTAAAAAATCATGTATCTACCCTTTTATTGATATTTTATCTTTTTTGGGAACAGCAGAACCAGACCTATTTGAAATGTTTCTTCATTTTGAAAACTTGATGGAGAAATTGTTGAAAAAGTCCCCCAAATTATGAATAGCTCATTCAGATGGGGATGAACACTTCAGGAACTGATCAATCTGTCTTGTGGAATGTTTAGAGGTGTAAGGAAGAAAATATCATTTGGCCACATAATACATTTATCAGCCAACAGGGTGAAAATCTCTACCGAAACTGAAATCAGATTTGAAATTGCTTCACAGAGGATGTCTGGTGAGTGTATTATTTTGGACAATGGCGTTTCTTATAAAAACATCCCACATTTAGGATGCAGTGTTTCCGACAACATTTCCGACCCTGCTCGCATTTGGGTCCTGAATCCAAAATAGTTAAATGTTCACCTCTAACCCAGCACTTTCACTGTCATGTGTTCCCCGTGACATCATTTCTGTAAAATTAGGAACTTTCTTTTTCTCTCTTTCCTGCAGATGTGTAAGTCTGAAATTGCATTCCCCGGCCCTGTGCCACGTTTCATCAGCGTTTTTCCCTTTGCTTTCTCCAAAGACCGGCCGCATGTGGTGCGTAGATTGCTGGTGCTGTTTGGGATCTCATATCAAATGCTGCTACCTAATCCCAGGCGGGCTTTGGCAGGCCCACACCTGCAGCTGATTGAATCCTCCTGGAGTACAAAGGCTTGATTTACAGCATCAAGGATACAGGGCCTGGTTGCAGCTGGGCTTCAGCAGGAAAAGGAAGTTGTTTATCATCTTGTGTGCATTTCATTAACAATAGTGTACTCGATATGCAGCTCATACAATAATTTCAAATCACTGACAGAGGGTTTTATGGCATTTGGCTTTACTAGGAGAAAATATTTCAGGATGGGCAAATTAAATGTGAGTGAGGTTCCGCCCCTTCTACCCAGGGAAGTTGCACAGCTAGTATAAACCTAGTTGCTGTAACTTGGAAACAGGTTTCCTTTTCTCGCTTTACCTTTGTTTTTGTTCTTTTTTTAATCTTTGGAGTAGACTGACAGAAACCCTGCCAGTAGCAAAGTTGTAACCCAGCTCTCCCTCCTTCCTGCAACTTTCAACATTGTAATTGGACAGTGCAGTTATGTTGTGAAATAGGGTTTTGGTAAATTCTCTTTTTATAATGTGCTACTAGTATAAGCCAGTAGTATTTCCATAATAATTAAACAAGATGAAAAGCAAATAAATCAGTCGAGGAGGGTGCTCTCTCTCTCTCTCTCTCTCTTTCTCCCCCCCCCCCTGCGTAACCTTAACCAATTTAAGCGGAAGTGCCATACAGCACTTTTGTGATACCCCAGACCAGCATGGGACTTGTGCTGGCTTAACTGGAGCTTTGGATTGCAGCCACACTCTGTGTGTGAAATGGGGGGGGGGGGAAGGAGGGAAGAACACATCTGACCTGGGATATATATGGACTGATACTCCCTTCCTGTTCAGAAGCATTTCTCTGGATACACATCCATATGCACATTTGTGGTTGGGATGCTCCAGTAATCATATAATATCAACTAAGACAGAACTGTGACCTTAAATAAGGTTACTCAAGCAACTTAAGCAAGGTTACTCAAGGTCAGGTACCCAGAAGATGTACAGTTGGCCCCAATCCTATCTACCACCATGTTGTAGAAGAGAATTATTTTGGTTGTGTTTTCCTATAATCACTTGCTATGCTTTTGCTGAAGACCACTTCGGGCACTTTCAACAACTAAGCTCTTTTGTAAGCATGTTTATTATTTGTATGGTTCCTTATACTATTCTTTTTCCATAAACTTAATCTTTTACCTGTTGTGACTGTGGGTAGCACTATATCACAGGATTTTGGGGGGAGATCCCTTGGGAATGGAGGCCCCTCCACATATGGAGGGAGGCATCAAAAGAGAGTGTTTCTCTTCCTCTTTTGGATTTTTCTCCTTTCGTGGTGACTGATTACAAGATTCAGAGTAAGGCCTGGTTAATATCACTGTTTATTCAGGTCAGATTGGCTTAGTGCTACTGCTCCATTCAGGACATGATCCCTGACTGGACTCTCATGGTGAAGACAGAAGGAAGCCTTATTAACACTTTTAAAAGCTGTAAACAAGTAAAAGACCAGCCTTAAAAGGTTTTTTATTGTGCAATTTATTTTTTCATAGTGCAATTTGTTTGAAAATTGACAAAAAACACCTTGTTTTGTCTGAAAAATCTTCATGGTGCAGTGAAAATATTGTGCATTTCTGCTTGTTTGACCAAAACAAAAGAAAAAAGCAATTTTAAAAATCCCTATTTTTGTCTTAGATCCTGCTAGTTCTCAATATGATGGCTTGAGGTTGAGATTTACCAAGTTAAGGCATTATGTTCCTTTCTTTTCTGGTCCCTCTGGCTTGAATGTATTCAGATTGTTCAAATGCCTTTGAAATAAATCTGTGGTGTCCTGATCTGTGGCCTCTCCCAATTCCTTGACCACTTGTGTGATGATAGTGGTATATCAATCAGAATGGGAAGTAACCTATGTTCAGGAACTCGGCTCTAGTTGGTAACCTATGTTTAGGAAGTCAGCTCTAGTTGATATTCCTAGTTAGTTGCCATCTCTTAATAGAATTATGAAATATTTTGTTAATGCTATTCTCAGTGTAAGGCATGAGGCCTACCTCTATATAATCAACATAACATTGTATATAGAATCTGGAAATGCAATGCAGTCAATGGCTGTGACTGCTAAAACGATAACATCTGGAATGCCATCCTGGACAGCTTCCAAGTGATTTCCACCAGGAACACTTTGTAAAAGTTGTTACCCTTCTAGGCATTTCAAAATTTTGTAAAGTCAAATGCGTTCCCAGGCCTGCATAGGAGCAAAGATTGGATTATAAAGTGCTAAATGCTTTTTACAACTGTATAAGCAATGATACTATATGGATAATCATTCAGGGGAAAATTATTTTTACAGACAGTTTGAATGGATTCCTTCCAGCACTCAATTAGACTCATATTTCAGGAATCCAGAAATACAAGACAATTTCTCTTAAATGCGTCCCCTGCTTAGAACTCCAGGAACCTATCTTGGGAAGGGTTGGGATATCCTCCTTATTTCCTATGGTTTCAGGCACAAAGGATGGATCAGGAGGAAGACAACTATGGGAAGGAGCAGAGACCGATTACACAATCAAACTTGTGATAAGGTGCTTCCATTATGAGATACATTGAAGTAATAATGCATCATCCCAGCCATGAGTATGCCAGAGGTAACTTGACATCCAGGCAAATCCTTTGTACTGATGTTCCCCAGGGAACATCTTTTTCAACTATATATATATATAATGATGGGTATCCCAGGCATATCCACTCTGGGCATCTCCGTCTCATTTCACTTCATTAAAAGCTGATTCACATGGCTCCCAAACATGGCGCTGGGTAAGTGTGAAAAGCACATTA
Organism: Cryptoblepharus egeriae; assembly: GCA_030015325.1. NCBI lineage: Eukaryota > Metazoa > Chordata > Lepidosauria > Squamata > Scincidae > Cryptoblepharus > Cryptoblepharus egeriae. Next base: position 133,158,817 of record JAREYC010000001.1, read on the forward strand.
GAACAAGCAATATGATGGCATTTTCATCTGATGGGCTCTTTCTTTTCTTCTGTCCAGGGTCTGCCTGTAGCATCTGATTAAGTGTGCAGGAAAAAAGGAGAGACAATCCTCATCATGCACTACAAAAATCCTCATCATGCGCTAAAAATTGACCGGGCCACCAGATGAAAGCAAAATTGGATTGCTGAATTCATCACACACTGTAAGAGGAAAGACGGATTGGGCCCAGGGGGGAAATAGGGAGAAGCAGTGCCGGTACACACCATATCCTGTCTCCCTTCATGAGTCTGATCACTTGCATGGATCAACTTGGATCTGTGCTAGTGGTATTATTCAAGCATGTCTGAGTTGACCCATTGCAGCTCCTAGATTTATTCTAGGGCAAGGGAGTATTTAGTATTTTTATTTATTTGGTATAAAGCAGGCCTCCGTCAGTCTTGAAAGACTATGGTATCATGCTCAGTGCTGCATACGCTACATGCGAAGCACAAAAGCCTAGGTTAGATTGTTATGGAGGATAGGCTGTTAACCAAGCAGCAAATCCCCCCTCTCCATGCCACTGAATTAGTCCAATGGAAGGGCAGAGCTAATACAATTGGATCCAGCTGGTGTCGCAGAGCTGGACTAAGGACAGGAGCTCACCCTGTCTTGTGGGGCCAACCCAGTCTCGAACCCTGGCCTGCTGGTTAACAGGCACAGCGTCTTAACTGCTTGCGCCATAAGAATACTTCTATTTGGTGTAAGTATTTGGTATAAGAATATTTTGGTATACCAAAGAATGCAAATTAAAGTAAAAAAAGAACAAGGCCACAACTAAGCAAAAATCAAATTTAAGAACTTAAAGTCAGACTGGGAACATAAACGAAAACTAAAGACAACAGAGAAGAATTAAATAGAGGTTTGGCTAAACAGAAGTGATTTTGCTGTCTTTCAGAAATTTGAGAAAGCTAATATGTTCTTGTTTTTGTGCTGTGTTGCTTTAATTGGTATTTTATTTATTTTGATTTAATATATTTTATTGTCTTTTACACTTTGGAATGCATAATATTGTTTAAATAAGGATTAAAAAGTGCAGTTGCTGGAAAGTGGAGATTGGGCAGCACTGTTTCAGTCCAGGGATAGTATGAGAGGTTAGCGAAGTGGGCACTTGCCAAAAGTCCACACCATCAGTAGGCTTTTCTGGATGGACCAACTCCTGGACCCTTCATAGCCATGCCCAGTGCACCACAAGTGGGTCAGTGTGGATGCTAAGGAGACCCTATGTATGGTTTTCCCCCTGAAGCCTTAACCAGCTGGCTTCAGTGGTGCATTAATCCAGAATTGCAGAATTTCTCTGCTGGTGTAACATCCGAGATATTTTGGAACAGGAACTTCCTAGGCAACAGAAAAGACAAGAAACTGGCCCTTTGAAAACCTTCCCTTAAAATGGAGACACTTCAATACCTGCTCAAGTTATCCGGTGGATCTGTGACATTTGTGACCGAATGTGGAGTGCAACACCAAATGTGTGTATCAGTAGAAGTGATTTGGTAGGACATTCTGAAAATCCTTTTGCTAGATCCAAACTGCTGCACTCTACTACTCAGCCATTGCTCTCAGCATAATCTTGAGAAACTGAAAAAACATGAAAGCCCTTCCGCTTGCAGAAAAATCCCTTTTTGGGGTAAGAAACATATCCTATGGTTAATGGTCTCCTGTGAAAAGAATAGCCTTTGAAGATCATTCTACAACTAAGAGGATATCCCCTCTGAAGAACTTTATTCACCTAAGGTTACTTTGGAAGTATCCATCTTCTTAGCATCAGAGATGGATTTTTTTTCCTGTTGAACATTTCTCCAGATGATCCATTTTCTGTTCTCCTTTTTCAGTTTGCAGTATTTTCTTTTTCCAGCCAGTGTTTCATTTACTTGATGAAGCAGCAGCCCAGAACAGTAGGCACACGTCATCCATTGCTTCCGAATGAGGTTTGTTCCAGAAAGCTGCAGAATTTTAGCTCAACTGGCAAACAGATACCTGTCTCTAATGCTAGAATATAATACCTGGCACCCTTTTGACTGCCAGGTCACCACTCTTGATTGTTCAAGTTAATTTATCTGAAAACAGAATATCTTGTCTCCATGACTGGCAGCTGTATTTGCAGGCTGTGGCATAAGCAATGTACTTTACCGGAGCCTTCATTCATTCTCGCTGGAGCAGTTTCCATTGCTTCTGCAAACTGTGCTGAGGGATGGTCATAGCTGTAGAATCAGTATTTTAGCCTGTACTGCAGCTTTAATTGAGTTTGTGTGTGTTTTGCAATGGATTTCACAAAATACCTACTGGTGAAATGGAGTTGGAGGGTGGAGGAGGTCAATAGATGAACTTTACATTCATTTGTATGCTTGAATGAATTTTGCACTAGGGTTTAAGATGCAAACCCTGGAGCAAAATAAGTTCTCTGTCAGCTTGGAGATTGTCACTGATGCACGGCCAAGCTTTTCATGGTGCTTTATTGAACGTATGGAATATTGAATTCATGGAATAAATCCCATAAATAAAATATTTTCTGGCTGTACACAGAATATTGGTTTTGTCTTGAATGGATGAGAAATACTGTGTAGCTTACAGTCTCCCACACACAGATAGCACACTAACCAAAAGTTGGTAACCCCAACTTTCAATCACTGTCATTGCTGCAGTGCAGTTATAAAGGCCTCCACAAGATAAGGCAATCTTTGCTCTCTTAGCTCAGAGTCACATTGCCCTTACCACAGAGCTGGAAAAGTTGTTCGGATTGCACTCTGACTGTACTGGGAGCTCTCCTCAAAATGTAAAGGTTAGGATGTGTTTTTTTTCCCCTAGTACATTTCCATTCTTTAACAGAGTGGAAATCTGTGTAATGCTTGCTGGACTGTGTGCCTGCTATGTGGCAGTGGAGAGGTGTGCCACTGATCTGGAAGCTGCTGTTGGCACATAGTTTAAAAAGGGAAAAATAGTATTATGCAGAACTTTACAGCCTCAAGAATATTGTAAATGCAAAAGTGCCTATAAATCCTGGAATTTACTTCCAGGGACCTACATTAACTATACATATAAATCCAACTTTTCAAACAATTTTTGGTTCCTTGGTCTAATAATACTGTAGGTCAAGCCCGGAAATTATTTGTCTATATATATGGCATCTGAATGAGAACAAATGTTCAATAACATTTTTTTAAAAAATCAGTGGTTATCAAACTTAAGGCGAGACTCTCTCTCTCACACTCTCTCTCTCTCTCTTTGCAGGGGAGAAGCAGGAGCAGTGACATAATCATCAGGATTGTCCCCTTACAGGGGATTTTCTGCCTCCCCAGAGGTCATGCAAGGTTGTGCCAGTGTCTCCAGGGTGTGGGAAACCCTGGAGAGCACTGCAAATCACTTGGCAGTGCTCCACACAGCTGAGGAGAAGGGAAAGTTTTTGGTGCGATTTATGCAGAGTGACTGACTTCTTGAATTGTGCCACATGACCATGGAGGCATTTTTGGACTTTTCAGCCTTGTATTAGAGATGAGCATTGCACCCTACAATCGGTCATGGCTACCAGGACAACCTATGGGAGACCTCTTTGCCTTTATAATAAGGTCAAACCTGTAAATAATTACCTCTCCTAAAAGTATTCACTATCTTACAAAAATTGCAGGAGAATCACCAGCAAACAACTACTGAAAAAAGATGCTATGTAAACAATATTGAGCCTTTTGTCTACAAGCAGTATATACCTAGAAAGAAAAAAGAAACAAAAACAAGGCCCTTGCCCAATGAACATTCAGCCTAAACATGCCATTTTTTGCCTTTTCCTTTCCTTTCTTCCAAGCACAACCTTTTCTCAAATGTTCTGTTCTTTTAATCCTTAATCCCTTAAAGATATTAGCGACAGGGTATATGTTTGTGATGAATTGCCTCCTGCATCCCAGGTTCTTGATGTGCCCATTCCATACATATTTGGGGGATTAACTCAAATGTTCATTTCAGCTTTTTAGCTCACCTTTCAATATTTACCTCGGTTCCCATGGACAGATGCTGTTGTTGGCTCTCTTTTTCGGGCTGATGAAAATGTTACACAGATGTCTGTTGGGGATCCAGTACCAGAGTAAAGCTTGTAAATGGCTCAATTATAAACTCCTTCACCACCACTTTTTCTGCTTGGCAAAAGATTTCCCTTGAGTTCTTCTCTTCCTATTTCTGTTTTCTTTTCTATGTTTCTAATCATGTGAACTTAGTCATTCTGACCTTCAATTGTGGTGAGGGGCCAGATTGGATAGAACGACATTATTTCTAGAAAACTTCATGAGATTTTAATCAGGATACTTACTTCAGATGTAACGTCTCAGCCCTTCTTCATAGATTTTTTTTTAAATAGGAAAACCAAAACCTCAGAATTTTTCCAGTAGCTGAACAATTGGTTTTGTTCTTTCTGAGCCAAATCAGAAGACTGCAGAAGGAGCACATTCTTGAAGCAACTATTCTTCTATAGACATCTTTCATTCGCTCCCATTTCATCTTCCTTTGCCTTACATTTTGTCAGGAGATGGCAGTCCTAAGACCCAGAGTTGAGGGGAGATTAAGGGGCTATTCCCCTCAACCATTCAGTGCACAGAGCTGGTGGGTTTCCCCTTTATTCTTTCCTCTGTTATGTTTTACTTTCTTCCACACACCCCCATGGCCTCTTTTCCTCCTCATCCTCAGAGGCATCAAATCTGCTGCTGCTCAGCTGCATCCCATCCATCCTCTCAGCCTTCTCCTCTCAGTTCTGAAAAGAAACAGGGTTGGACCTGAAAGCCCTGGGCCCATGACAGAAATAATGATGTAATAATGGCCGTAATAATGCTGATGAAACAATGAAGGAGGTGATGGTGGCAAATGCTTTGCAATCTGGCTGCCAACCCTATTCCTTTTCTGGTGGGGACTCTCCTTTGGAGGGATACCACTGAGTAGATGGAACAAGAGTACCCAGAACAGTGAAGTTTCTGATAGATAAGGCAGTAGCTTTGTGATCTGGCTTCTCCTGCTCACTGTGGCACCCCCTTCATTGGAAAGCTAAATGGACTGCTGAATGCCCAGATACATGCACATACAGAGATGACTCTACATGAAAGTATCAGGTTTTGACCTATCTCACTACCTGTCTACTGAACTCTACAGTGCCCATCAGTGAGAGATCCAAGAGTGCTAAGCTTGGAGTCTTTCTGGCAACAGGTGAAGGAGTGGGTTGGGAGGGATTGGGACTGATAGAGCTCAGCTCCACTGGATTCAAAGCCCCACATGCAAGGTGACCATATGACAGGAAATTTCAGGATTTGTCCTCTTTTTAAGCCTCCTGTCCAGGTGTCCTCTAAAGGGGTTTAATTTTGTTTTAATTTTAGAACTTCACTTTGCGATGGTGTGCAGAACCCTGTCATGTCATATGTTGCTGGATTTGTACTGAAGAGCAGGATCCAGTGCAAAAATTGGTTTTGAAATATCTCCTTCCTATCAAAAAAAGAAAGAATAAAAATATGTATTGAGCTCTATGGGAAAGCGAAAGTGCCCCATATCACATCTTTATTCATGAGAATGCGCCATAGACTGCCAAAAAAGCCAGGCTGAGAGGAATCCAAGAGCAACAGAATGTCCCTTTTTTGTTATGGGATACGGTCACCCTGCCACATGGGGCCTCGTGACCTGACATGAGGTGTCTTGATTTTGTGCTGTTGTGTGACCATTTCCCTTACCTGAAGAAGACAAAACTTTCATTCTTCCAAGAAACCATCTCCAGCTGCCCAGTGCACTCAGTACAATCAGTCTGAGAAGTCTGTACCAAAGAGCAGGTTAAAACAGTTAAATAAAAAAGTAAAGTAGCCAGAAATATCGAAGGAAGATAAGAAACAGGTACGTTTTTGAGGGAAATTCTACAAATTTTCCCTAACCTCTCTTGTATTTTTTTTTGTATTTTATTGTCAGGGTTACTACTAACCTGTGCAGCTTCAGCTTAGCACAGTGCTCGGCAAACAAAATGTTCTGAGGTTCAGCAATGATGTCTTGACATCTTCTACAATCCTAACATTATTAGGCCAGCCTAAGCCCCCGCATAAGTCCTGTGCAGACATGGGGATTTCACATAAGTGCTATAAGGCACTTCTGCCCCCTTCCTGGTGGATTTATGCCAGTGCATAGCCAGACACTGACCTTCCCACACCACCACAGGAAGATATGCCAGGTAAGTTAGGCTGGCCTAAATTGGTTAGGATTGTGCCCATAATAGCTGAGTGTGCAGACAAAATAGCATCACAATATGATCATGGCATCATGACATGGTAGTGACAATGGGCAGGAACCAGTCTGTGCACTGCTACCCTCGTAGTTTTTCATATGTATACTATTTCTGCATGTAACTATGTTCACCCCTTCTGCTCAATAATTGGTTTGAAGCTATTATCTCAGTATGCTGCTCTCACAACGGGGGGTTGTTATTCTGTCCGTTTCAGCTGAGCTGTGCCTGCTTATATCAGCACTGGTCTTGGCTGTGATGAACAAAAGCAATACAGTTGTAGAGGCGAGTGCCACATTTTTTTTTCTATCAGCATATTAAACAAAGGATAATATTAAGTTTGGATAGTGGATAAAGTTAAGCTCTGCTAATACTTAGAATCAAGTACCACTGTGTTGAAATTAGAAATTACACATTCTTGAGGTTTCTAGCGATGGTGCCTGCCAAGAACATGAAGAGCCCAACTCACTGAACTGCAGCAACAGGGCCTTGTACAAGAACAGAGACAGCTGCAGTACTTAAAACGCCTGCCTCCTGGGAGAAAGTATTCATATGACCATTCTCTCCAAGGATGGTTGCCCTCCTTTTGTACTTTGTGGTTTCAGATTATAACCAAGGTGCAATGTTCCACATATGGAATGCAGACAGCGGCCTGGTTCAAACATCTGGGCCTGTGGTAACATACTTCTTGTTGAGGAGGTGGGTTATTCACACATCTGGAACCACAGAATTGATATGTTGTGCAGGCCAGGCAGTCGAGCAGAGATTTGTATGCATGATTTACCCAATCTGCATGGATATATTCCATTCCTTTGGGAAAGGGCCATGCAAATACATGTACAAGCTGAACATACACTACCATTTTACCAGATTGATGAAGAGACAAGGGGTCAATTTGCGTATGCTGGTTCACCCCTTCTTCATAGTAGCATAAAGTGGTAATTTGTATCTATGAATGAGAAATCACAGAACCATTACCAGAATTTTTGCAAGACCCCAAACTGAAGACAGTGAGATAAGCCTACTTGGGAAAAGGCTTACGTACACTCTCATAAAGCTTTGGATAGCATTCAAGTGATTGCAGAAAAGTGATACAACAAAACCTTCATAAGCATTGGTAGAATGGAAGAACAAATAGAAATCTATTCTACCTTAAATCAACTTATGAAGAACTCCACCTCCCATAGTGATCAACTTTAAATGTTCAAAAAGATGCAGCTTCAGGGAATACACTGAACACTGTGCTCTCGGCACCTTTTTGCTCAAATGTGAGGTGTATTTTCTTTGGATTTTTGCATACCTTTTCACATCAGCTGCTATAAAAATACTATTAGAACTCCTGTATAATGGGGTAAAGCTGAAAAATTATTTAAGTTATGCAATATGATGCCCGTCCATTCCAAACAGCCATTCCTGAGCCATTTGGCCAACCCTAAGCAATGGACTTAGCCAGTCTGTTTCTAATATTTAAGTCAGAGGGTTTACCCTTTAGGGATGCAGGTATTTTGGCAGCCTACTTGGTCAAATGCTTATTTGAAACTGAATTCACTGGCTTTATTTGAAAAAAGGTGTGTTTTTAAAATAAACGTAAAAGTTAAGAAAACACATCCGGATTAATAATTACCCATGGAGTCACAGGGAAAAAACGTTCGCAGCTGTTGACCCAGCCAATACTCCTATATGTATTTTATATTATTGCCCAGTATAACATTAGACAACTACATCATCATACCCATTACAGAGACAGATGTAGTGGAAAAAGAGATACTAGTGTAATTTTTTGTTTTAACACAAATTGTAAGGGCAAGTGTATAGAGGAACTTCATTGTTCATTGAGATAAGACCAGGCTTGAGAAACCCTCAAAACACCTCCTTTCTTCAAGTAAAACAAAGTTAACAATCCAAACTGGTTTGCAGAGTAAAATCTGATGATATAGGCTGGGATGCATAAAGCCATGAGTGGTTTCAGAGCTGTTTTTGAAGGGATAGAAAAAAAGATCTGCCCCTTTTCATACAGTTTGCGCATGTATTTATTTTATTTATTTATTTACGGAATTTCTATTCCGCCTTTCTTGAAGAGGTTGACTCAAGGCAGCTCACAACATTAAACAATACATAATATATAAAACATTTTAAAACAACCCACCGCCCTAAAAATGTTAAAAACCAGCTAAGAGCACTGCGAGAAATACAAACCCCTCAATCTTCCCATTAGCTAAAGGCGTTTGCCCACAAAAATGTTTTTAGTCCTGCCAAAAAATATAAAAAGAGGAAGCACTTCTTAAAATTCAAGAGGAGTTCCAGAGCTGAGGTGCAGCAACCTGCTCCAAGCTGCCATACCTCTCACCTCTCTTGGTGGTGGCACCTTGAGCAGTTCCCTCCCCAAAAAATGACCATAGGAGATGGGTCAAATTGTATGGACACAGGTCGTTCCTCAGATACCCTGGACCAAGCTGTAGAGGGCTTTAAAGGTCAAGACCAGCACTTTGAATTCAGCCCAGAAGTGAATGGGCAGCCAGTGTAGCTGCTGAAGTAGTGGCCTGACCAAATCAAACTGATGAGCCCCAACAACCACACGAGTCACCGCTTTCTGTACTAGTTGGAGTTTCCAGACCATCTTCAGAGGCTGCCCTACATAGAGCGCATTACAATAGTCCAATCTAGATGTCACCATGGTCAGATTTAGAGTGCCTCAAATGTGGCTGTCAGATCAGCCAAAGCTGAGCAAAGGCTCCCCTGGCCATAGCCGACACCTGGAACTCCCAGCGCATCTGCAGATCCATGAGAACCTCCAAGATGCAGACCTGCTCCTCCAAAAAGAATGCAGCCCCATTCAGAGCAGGACAATATTCCAATACACAAGTCAGCGACTTCCGGACCAGGAGAACCTCTGTCTTATCAGGATTTAATCACAGCTTGTTTGCCCTCATCCAGCCCCCCACTGCCTCCAGACTGCAATTTTAGGATCTCAACTGCCTTTTTCCCCTTATAAAATGTTTTTTATGTATTTGAGCTGAATAGGAGAGGAATATTCTCTAGCAACTTCTCAACAGTTTCCCACAAATGGAAAAAGATGCTGAATTTGGGCACAAAGGCTTAGGGTGCAATCCTAAACAATTTCGACCAGCCCAACTCACCTAGCAAATCTTCCCATGGTGAAGTGGGGAGGTTGGTGAATACTTGTGCATTGGCCTTACCCCGCCCCACCACTGAGGCCAAAAAGTGCCTTATTCTCACCTTTGTGTCAGGACTTATGCCGACTTAATTAGACGTTAGGATTTCAGCCTGTGAACAGGATATTTGAAATGATTCAAGTTGCAGTACTACAGCTTAGTCCATTATGACTGGCACCTACCAGCAATTGCAAGGCTGGTTTGGCCTTACTTACTGGTGCTCTCTCTTTATTGTGGAAATGGAAACAAGGGCCATTCTTGAGTATAGGAATATGCAGCCTTGTTTCATCAGTATTCACACTTTCTATTTCAATCTGCCACCTTCCTTCCTTCTCCTTTTTGAATCAGCTTACCTATAATTTGAACCTTTTCTCCTTCTCCTTAAAGTTTAGTAATTTTGCTTTCACCTTCAACCCATGGATAGAAGATTTACTACCACCTTTACCTTAGAAAACTCCATCACTTTTATCTGCCTTCAGAGGGTGAATATCTCAGTTGTGCTTCAGTAAAGTCCAGCATGAATTGAGAGCTCAATTCAGTCTCCTGCTCATTCATAAATTTCACTTGTGTGGCCGAGGCCAAAGAAGACCCACTGAGAATACAAAATCAGCACTTTTGCTCTAGATCACCAAAGAAAACATGTTTCTCTGGGGAATCTTCAGTGACTGAGTATTAGATTCATACTCAGGCTGTACTTAGTCACCAAAATTTATACCTTACTAAAAGTTGGCTGCCAGTTTGTTTTTCACAGTTCCTTCTGCTGTCTCTCTGTGTTAAATCTATTCATTGCCCTATTAATGAATCTAGAAAAGTGCACATTGGTCTTGTCTTTCATACAGTCTGGTTGAAGACTGATAAATCTTAAAAATATTTAGAGATTTATATGGGCCATGAACTGTGGAAAATTAAATTATGGTCAGTTGACAAACTAAAATTCATTATTTACTTTCTGCTGAAAGTTTCAATTGATTTCAATTGATTTCAGTGAAATCTCCCATTATTTCTTAAATTATACTGAGAAGTAAAATGTAAGATCTGTATGTGGTATTACACATTTCTTATTGCTCCTTTACACATTCCAGGTACTTCCTCATGGTATTTTCAGTCCAGGTATTGTCCTCAGGTCCTTAAGTTATCGTCAACACATTAGGAATATACTTATATGCATCTATATTAATTACGAGGTTGTGGGTGGCACAAGTGACTAAGAGCACAATCCTAACCATGTCTACTCAGATGTAAGCCCCATTGTGTCCAATGGGTCTTACTCCCAGGAAAGTGTCTTTAGGATTGCAGCCTAAGACACTTTGCCTGTTAACCAGCAGTCCAGGGTTCAATTCCCAGGTCAGCCCCACAAGACAGGGTGAGCTCCTGTCTTTAGCCCAGCTCTGCGACGCCAGCTGGATTCAATCGTATTGGCTCTGCCTTTCCATTGGACTAATTCAGTGGTGTGGAGAGGGGGGATTTGCTGCTTGGGTAACAGCCTATCCGCCATAACAATCCAACCCAGGCTTTCGTGCTTACTGCGTATGCAGTAAGCTGCGTATGCAGTGCTGAGCACGATACCATAGTCTTTCAAGACTGATGGAAGCCTGCTATCTGTTAAACTAAAATGACTTATGTAGTTTAAGGATTTAAAGTGTAATGAAGTCTACAGTCCCTGTCATTCTTTCTAGAAAGTACATCTAATTGAACTCTATTGGTCTTACCCTTTGGAGGATGCAGTAGCAGCCAATCTTAATATGGCAATTGTTCTTCTATAGATCTCAGTTGCAGAGCTGATGATTAAGGCCTATTATCACACTGGTGGGACACATGGTAGGTCCTTCCTTACATGTAATTGTTGTTACTGTCTAATCAGAAGTAACAATCAAGTGGGATAGAGCCATGCAGACAGCATATTGTGGCAGCTTTGAAATGTTGGCAGCAGTATTGTGGGATGAACACCCTGAAAAGCAGCTCCCACATCATTGTTGCAACACATATGGTCAGCTTACAGTCACCACTAAATTCAGTTCCCCTCATAGTAAAAATGAGAAGGACCACAAACTTAATTAGGCCTAACATCCTGATTCTTCTAATCGGGGCCACCTTGACCCACTGCTTCTTTACTGTTCCTGTGTATTAGCAGTCTATATGGCCACTTCCAAAGGAGAATATTGTTCATGTTCTTAAAGGCACAGTCATGAATATCTCTATATTTTGTTGAAAGTAATTTGTTCACTGATTTATGGAAACAGGTTTCCCCAAAGATAGCCATGAGCCCACATGGAGCTTCCAACTGCTGGATTTTGCATTTGTACTTTGGATGCAGGTCACACACAGCAAGGAAGTTCCCTGTTGATTACACATTGGAGAAGGCCATGAGCATGGAAAATCTTACATCAAAAAATCACCAAGTACAGCTATTAACAGCTCAATCCTATTGGGCTAAGCCACCTACAAAATGCATGTTCCACATGCTGCTTGAGTGCTGGCAGGAAAGCCATAGTCTTCCCATATATGTTGCCAGACCTCTGACTATCCACAGGAGCTGGTAAGCCCACAGAGAAGGCAGAAGGGTGGAACAGAATTGGGGGCAGAACTGGAACTGGGGTGGGTGTAATAGGTCAGTGGTAAGGAGTTGAGGAAGAAGATGGATCTAGAGGCAATGGCATGCATCAGATCCTAGCTATGGGCAGCCTCTCCACATCCCTCCTCTCACTGGATTTGCAGTGAGAAATTCACAGGTGCCCAAGTGAATTACAAGCACCCAGGAAGCTAATGGAGGGGTAAGGGGATTAAATCTCTTTCCTCTCTGAAGCTTCCCAATTTGCCCCCTACTGTTTTGTTTGTGTGTTTAAGTGTGTGCTCAGAGATGTGAGTAGGGTTCTCATCCTCCAGTGCAGGAGGCCAGTGCATCACTCCTATGCAGTGGGCAGGGCAACAGCCTGGCAATGTGCCATCTCCCACTTCCACTGGCTTTTTGGCCATTTTGATAGAATAAAGGTATTTCACAAAGCCATTTGTTTCATTGCTTTCTACTGTAAATTAGGGAGGCTGCACATTCCTCCTCTCTCGGTGTATTAAAGTGCTTATGAGCTGGTTTGAAGATCAACCCCCCTGTGTGTGTGTGTGTTAGAAAGTGTTTATCAACTGATTGAAATTCATTCATTCATTCATTCATTCATTCATTCATTCATTCATTCATTCATTCACATAGGTTCTGCCTCTAATATATTCATTTATGTAAATTTATGTAAAACTTTTTTCCTGGTCCCTGACACAGTGTCAGAGAGATGATGTGCCTTTGGATGCAAAACATGCCTATACGTTCTTCAAATTCCACTGTGTATGCCATTTTTTTTTGTGGGGGGGGGGGGGGCAAACAGGCCACCAAATTCATGTGCACCCTAAAAGATAAAGTGTCAGCAGAGGAGCTAGGAAGCAATTTGTTTAGAAAAAGTCATTAACAAAGCCAAAGTTTTACCATGGTATGCCAAAGGAAAATTGATTTTTTTGTACAGTGATGCCTCACGTAAAGAATGCCTCACGTAAAGTATGTCTCACGTAACAAATAAAAATTTCTCTAGGATTCTGCTTCATGTCAAGAAAATGCTTCATGTAAGAACACATTCATTGGCAGTTGGGGCAGACGCGTTGGCTGGCAGCCTATTTAAAAAGCATCAGGGCTGTCTAGTGCACCTGCCCACAGCGAAAGCAACACTTCTGCACTGTTCCTCCTGTGGCCGGATGTCCGCTGGGCAGAGGGAGAGAACAGCAGTGGAGAAGAGGGAAGCAGCTCAGGGCTAGCCAGAAGGGAGCAGGGGAGAGAGAGGCTCAGGATGGAGAGAAGGAGAAAGTGGGGAGACACATGGAAATTGTCTTGGATTGCAGCCTCCTAACCATGTCTACCCAGAAGTAAGCCCCATTGTGTTAAATGAGACTTACTCCCAGGAAAGTGTCTTTAGGATTGCAGCCTAAGTAGACTTCATAAGATCATGCACATTGAATGCATGTTTTGAATTTAATCCCAGTGTTTTGTCATCATTTTTACATCCAGTTAATATTTTTATATGAATATTTTGGGGATTGTGGAACCAATCATCTGAGTTTCCATTATTTCCTATGGGGAAATCTGCTTCACATAAAGAATGTTTCACGTAAAGAACATGCCTCCGGAACAAATTAAATTTGTTACATGAGGTGCCACTGTATTGCAGTAAATGACTATGCTCATAGTTTTCTTACATCCTCTTTTTACCATTTCCTATTATTACCTTTACTACTATTATGTATTACTACCATTAGTGTACCCAGAACTTTAATACTGCATTATGTTCACCTGATGTTCAGTCACTTGATCATGGGGTGAATATAAGTCAAATGACTCAAACATGTAGTAAGAATGAGTTTTTGAAATGATAGGAAAGAATAATTTTTTAAACAAGATTTTTTAAAACGCCATCATGAACACATTTAGTAGCCTCCAGCACTGTGTGTTAATGCTTTTGTATGGGGCAAAAAACATTTTCAAGTTGAATTTTTCCTCCAATTTTTAAATCTTCAAGGGAGTAAACTTAGGACAATGGCTCATTGATTTATAGTGAGTGTAGCAATGGGTTTATAACTGCATGAATCATGCGAATTGCTCAATTCACCACATGCCTTAATAAAAGTTTCACTTTAATAAAACAAAGTTAAGGCAAATATTCCCAGAGTCTGGCTTGACATTCCTTATATATTACTCTGACTCAGGAAATTATTACTATATATTTTACAGCAGCTACAGTAGGTTGGGGAACAGGATTAGAAAATACTAACTACTGTGACATTTTGCAGAACTCCTGTGGGTGTGTATAGTTAACTCTTGAAGGGGCAAAAGGGAACAGTCACTAGAAGGGGCAGTGGTCACATGCCAAATATTTTCTGGTAGTCCTTACCGTACTGTCTTAAATACTTTCTACAGCAAACTGGAAATATTGCATGCTAAGGCAGTTTCCACACAACATAGTTAAAAAAAACCCACATCAAGGAATCCACATTTCACCAGTGGTCTACACTTCAAGCAACTCCTTCAGCATGTGTCCCACGTGGTGATTAACACTTCAGGAAACCACATCCAATATTGTATAGTGGGTGCAGCAGGAAAATGGATTAAATATTCCTTATTTCTCTACGCAACAGGTTTTTTAAGAAAAAATAATCTCCAAACAATATAATAGTATATCTTCTTTGGCTTTGTGAAAAAGAGACAGTATTTCAAAACAGTATTTCAATATTTGGCCCTAATACCCCACACCCACCCACCCAGGAATGGGGCAGAAATGCCTCATGGCACTTTTGCGACACTCCCAGGTCAGCACAGGACTTGGGTCGGGACTTATGCTGGCCAAAGTGGTGGTTAGGATTACAGCCTGGGATTCTTTTTGGAATGGAATGGAAATAACTCAATATGTACTTAATATTTGTGACTTTCATTATGTGTTGTTGAACTGATCCAGAAAGAGAATTCATAGATTTTAGTGGGCTTCTGCCTGCTAAGTGTTATCTGCCCTTGCAAAAAGTGCTTTAGGGAGCTAAAAAAATTAGAAACCCAAACACATCTCTCCCTGGGGTTGCAGACAGTGTGATTCTTATTGCATCAGGTTGTCATGCACATCTCCCAAATATCTGGCTACTTTAGTCACTGTTGATAGCACTAAATGTGTTTAGGGTGACACTGAGTGACTGAGTTGGCATCTCCTCCATTTTACTCTGTTGCCGCTTATTAGCTGCTTGTTAGCTGAAAAGCCCTTCCCTCATGCGAGCAGTGCATAGAGATCCACTACTTCCACTCTTGGCACATGATCTTGTCACACTGACACTCTTGGCAACTGTGTGTCTGCACAGATGCAAGTACCCAGAGTATTCTTTTGCTAAGATCATGTGCAGCTTGGCAGAATTGTAAGTGTTGCTCACATGGGGAGGGCTAAAAGCGGGTCCTGCCTGTGGGTTGAGTCCTGTACTAGTGACCTGGAATGGATCTGAAGGGGTGGATCTGAAGGTGTGCCATGGCACACTGGCACACTGGTATGCCACAGATTGTCCAGAGGTATGCCATAGGAATTTGGGGAGAGTCATTAATTAATAGGAAAATTGGGGGATTTTGAACAGCCTGGTGTGCTTTGTCAATGGTCAAAACAACTGATGGTGTGCCTTGACAATTTTAGTGCTTTGTTAGTGTGCCATGAGATGAAAAAGGTAGAAAATCACTGGTGTAGACTGATAGGAAGTGGGTGTTCTCCTTCCTCACCTCTGAACAAGGCAGTTTCATAGGTTTAAATGATCACTGGAGGTGGTGGTGGTGGAGTGGATGATGAAGACTGTCAGCAAATCTTTCAGATTAAGTGAGTCTGGACCAGAGAAGAAGCTCCTATTGCTCTCTGTGGAAGAGAATCCAGGGAATAGACAGAAAGGGGTGATGGTAACACCCATCCATATCTGAGGCCCAAATGCAGAAGGACACAAATATCAAATAAGTTCTGCATATCTGTTTCCCAAGTTTTTCTGTTGAAATACCAGAGACACACCAGTACCAATGTGGAGATGATGATGTCAAATGGCTACAATATACACACATCCTTCTGAATGTGACTTCATGCAGTCCTAAAATGATTATGTTTTTTCTCCGCACTTGGCCAGAGAATGTAATAAAGATATAGTTCAGCTGCAGAAGTGGCGCTTTACATTATTTGGGGTCTATAAAAGTAAGCTTCACATTTAAAGATAGCCATGAAATAAGTATGCCTTTGTGAAGGACAGCCCTCTGCCGAGGCTTCGCACCACATTGCTTAATCTGGCTTGCAGCCTAGGTAAAGACACATAGATTATAAAGAAAACATTTCTTTCAGAATGCAATGTGAACACTTGTAAAACATAGTCTTTGTCCACACAACATGTATGCATTAAGGAATGTTAAACAAACATGGTAACACTTCAAGTCTTTTTTTCCTCTTCTCTCTTTCCCTACATAGATTCAGGTCCACCTAGAAAATGTGTACATTCCTGAGAAAGGTCAATGGAGTAAAGCATGTTGAACAAGTCTAAGAGGTGAGTGAGCGAGTTTCTTTTTATAGAAAGGGACAAGAGGGTATTGAGTCCAATGGTCTTGCTGAGGTGACCAAAATCTGAAGTCCTGAGTTTGTGCAGTGTTGAGAACACAACAGTTGCCTTGCTGGATCTTGGGATATGAAGACTGACAAGCAGCACTTGTCTCACAGATGGTTTTTAGGCCTTGAAAATGATCAGAAGTTTATCTTGGAAAGAATTGTAAAATGTGCATTTTCCCAAATGTTGGTGCAAGCTTTTGCCCAGTTGGAGTCAATCTTGTCCACCCTTCTTCCACCAACACTGCTTCACAAATTTCACAAGACTATGGAGATGCATAGGTACCTGCCTTTATACCAAATGAGATCATTGGCCCTTGTATAGCACAATATTTTCCACTAACTGTAGCAGCTTTCCAGAGTATTTGGCGAGAGTCTTGCCCAGCCTTATGTTGAGATGCCGGGGATCAAATCTTCGTACAAAGCACTAAGCTAAGAAGACAACATTTCCTTGATTGTCTCCAGCCTCCAGCATGCAGAGGCAGACTTCATTTGAAGTCTTCTTTCTCTTATGTGATCATCTTGACCCCTCTCACTTCAGGTCTTCATCATAAAATACATTTTTGCTGTCCCAATCTTATCCAAAATGGGGGCAGCACTTGGAGGAATGTACAACAGGAGGACATTGTTCCATTGCCATAAAACAGTGGTGGAAGCATGGAAGGATCACAGGTAAGTCTAGTGGTGGAAGCTAGCAGGAAATTGATTAGAAAGGGAATGGCGGGATGGATAGGAGGTGGGAGTGTGTTAAGGCCAGGGTTGCAGTATCAGTTGCAGTATAGCTGCAGATATCCTATTCCTCTTCCTGGCCTTGATCCATCTTCCTGGGTGCACTTGTGCTAGCAAACTACTTGGCACAGATTCAAGAAGACCCATGCAGGCAGCAGAGACTTACCTCTGGGCAAGGAGACAAATGTTCCTGTAGCCAGAAGAAACCTTCAAGGCAGAGCCACTGAGAGGAAGTTTATCAGGAGGTACACAGTTTATTTTTCACCACTTTCTTTCCCCCTTACAACATGAATTTGGCTCATATGTGAATTTGAAGTAACTTAGATTTTAGTTACTTCATATATATTCTACCACCAAACTAGTCAAAATTGTGGCAGCCAAGGAAAGAAATGGGTCTGCATAGGAAAGCAAATGCATGTGTATTACTAAAAAATTCATGTAACTGATGCTTGTTTCAGGGGACGTTATTGTATAAGGACAGGTAGCTGCCAACAACTCCACATGTGAAATATCTAATTTTATTCTAAATACCTGTGATGATTACCATATGGCTCCTCATTTAATAGAACAGTTCACTAAGGAGTGCTCAACAAAAAAACGATCACTTTCTGTCCCATAACGTCTCAGTGTGATGTCAAAGCAGGTATCCATGAGCAGTGAAAGCAACATACTGGGAGGTGATATTGAAAAGGGAGCACTGATAGATAGTGTTTAGCTTTGGCAAGGTTGGCAGGAAAGGGAATTGGAGTTAGGGAAGCTGTTATAGAACGTAGGCTAGTGGGGGTGTCAAATGAAGAGCAAGTGCTGAAGACAAAATGAGGTGTCTTGCACAGAATATATGAAATGAAGGAGCACTCTGTTGGACATCCCTGTCATCTCTTCCTAACTAATACCCTCTTAATTTTGTCTCCAAGTCACTTTGTCTGCAAGATTCCTGGCTTCTCCCCTCCCTGCTGTGACCTTTCTTCTTCCTTTTACTCATATCCTCCCATCCTTATCAGTCTCAGAGCAGCATGTCTCAAGTTGCTTCATAGCTTCTTCAAGGTAACCATGCTCTGGATCTCCACAGCATGACCTGGAATTTTGCCCCTCTTTAAATCCAGGACGGCTTGAAACTTGCCGTTTTCTGTCTAGATGTTTTCTGTGGGCCAGCTTTAAACAATATTACACATAGCAGCCCAGTGGTGGAGACAGCGTCTCCACAGTTTTCCTGACATCCAGGTGGCTGTTTGCTTTTTCACTGGTTCATGTGGCATCAGTCCATGTTCGGGGAGGTTAAGGTTGGCTATATTTTTTTCAATCATTTCTAGAGTTGCTTCAAGAAAGTAAGGCTGTGCAGTCTGTGTTTTTTTGGTGTATAGTTTGTTTCCTTTACCCCTGGCTTTTCGAAGGGAAAAACTGAAGCTCTCCCTGTGCTAACTCCCGTTACTCTTTACAGTCTCTAATCTCCTTTTATAATTTCCGCCTAACCTTCATTTACCACAGAATTTGACAAGAGCATCTTTTACTCCCCTCCTTTGGTAGTGCTTACTATGACCTCAGCTCCTTCTCTTATTTTCCCACCTGACTTGGCACCTGTTTCTGATTCCATAAATAAGCACAATTATGAAACATCTTGGACTGGTACTTAGTTGGCACAGGTGTAAAAACATTCTGTTCCTTCATGAGTAACCTATCAGCATTTTCAATCTTTCAAAATGGAACAGCCAGCATTAAAAAAGGCACCCTACCAGTACCCTCCATATGCTTTCACTTTCTTTGTATTTCGTCTGACCATGCAGGGGCTTTTAAAGTGGGAGGCCACATGACCCTGTAGCTCTTGGTGACCCATAGAAGCAGACTTCTAGGATGACACTTTTCCTTCACTCACTGCTTCCTTCCCCTATGGTCATTTACACTATTGCCTTGTCACATGTTAATCACAGTCTGAGGTTATTTTAATATGCCCTCTCCCAAGATAGTTCCCATTCCAAACTATTGAAAGGTGTCAAAATATACTGTTTTTATCAGAACAACCAACTGGAAGGGTATTTGTTTAAAGCAGTGGTTCCCAAACTGTGCTCTGTAGGATCCCAGGCCACCATGCCAAACTCATAGGGATATCACGTGGTGCTGACAACCTTTTTCTTTCCAGCTCTCTAGGCACTGCCAACTTTGCCAGGTCAAGATCACTTGAGATCTTGTGAGCGCTGGCAGCAGCTCTTGTATCCTCCTGCAGCATGGCATTACCATGACAGGGCACCATGAAAGAAGGCTTTTAACTGGGGATATTTGGTTTGTGCTGGAAAAGCGACTGCGTTCATGATTGGACACACTTAACAATAATGTTTGCCTAATTGGACGCATGGACCAAACTTTGAGGCCTATCAGTTCTCTCACCTGAACTGTCGCCACTGAGATTGGAGACAACCAGTAAACTATTTGGAAAAGGACTCACTGCTCATCCCACTTTGGCCTCCCATGAATGGGCTTTGCATTTTTTTTTGTACCAGCTTCAAACTGCAAATTCTGTTGGACCACGAGACAGAAGAAATAATTTGAAACCATTTAAAAATACATTTCTTTCAGCAAACATTCTATTTTTTTAAAAAAGAATTATTATCTTCCTAGTATTTTCCATTAGTAAACATTCCTAGTATTAAGGGGAAACATGGCTGGTTTTTTTTCCCTTTGATGTAGACAGAGATCCCACTATAAATAATGATTGACAGAAGTGCAAATTTTCAAATGCATGAAAGTTTGACTTGATAGAAATTGCCACTTTTTGTAGCCACTGCTTTTTCTTTCCATATTCGAAATTCTCTGTTTTGACAAAATACTGGATAAGATCTACAGCATTACATTGCTTTGCCCAGTCCACAAGGTATGGTAAATATTCCTAACCACATTACATCATTTGATGTTGTGAGAAGCAGAATTCAAATTTACTTGCAAGAAAACTTACCTTCTTTATAGAAGCAAGGTTTTTCTTTCTTTTTTACCCTTTTTCTTTTCTTTTTCAAACTTCCTAAATAATTGTTTTAACATAATGGATTGTCCAATGTATGAAAATACAGAGAAAGGGCCCAGTCCTAACCTACTTTTCAGCATCAATGCAGCCACAATGCAGCCCCGAATTAAGGAAAAAAATGTTCCCATATCTTGAGCATGTCACTGAGTACCTGCCACCACCATAGAATGCAGCGCACACCCAGTTGGCACAGTTTCATCAATGCTGGAAAGTTTCTTAGGATTGGGCTCTCAGTGTGGTGGAACTAGTCAGTCACCCTCAATGTAACCTCCTTCATGGAATCGCTTTGAAGATAAAAGGGCAGAACCATGTTTCTAGACTGCCAAGAACGTGGTGTGGAATGTGTTGACTCAAAATGTTGTCCACTGTGCTTGGTAATCTTTGTGCCTTGCTTCTATAAATGTAGTGGACAACCAGCCTTCAGTCATTATTCTGCTTCTCATATTACATCCCGACCTATTGCATCAGTTTTCCACAGTCCACATTGATCGTGTCTGTTTTCCAATGATTTGTTAGATTTTGGAACGATTTTTTATGCACCTAAACATCTCGCTGTGACTGCTAATATATCCACTGTTTTCCTATTTAACTGACATGCCATTGGATCTGAGCCAAAGTCTACTGGAGTCAGTTGTGAGGTGGGTTTTTCTACTGACTTCAGTGGACATTGGATCGAGCTCATAAAAGCTAACTGACCATAACATGCTGCACTGATTGCCGCAGATGTTGTTCTTGCTCTCTTTTAATCCCCAAACATTCACATGAGGAAGCTTCTGTTTTAACTTGGAGAAGCTACCGCACAATCCTCTTCCTGCCAGAGGAACATTGTCACTGCCAACATATGGCATGCAGGCTGTAGGCAAGACTTTGCAACATCTTTCCTCCAACTGCAAAAGTCTTTGAAGGCCAGCGCTGGCAAAACAGAATCATCACCTGGCACAACGGAAAATGGAAAATTGAATGTGGATTCTTTACCACCGGCCAGGCATCAAACCACAGTATTTTGGCAGAAGGAAACTTAGTGGGTGAATAAAACATTCTCTCTCTACCAACACAGATCATCCCATCCAAGGACAGACAGCAAAATCTCTCATTTTTGCTAGTTGTACAAATTCACTTCTTTGCAGCATTAAGCCCTGATCCATGACTGTGATGAGCAACCCAGTGATGCAACACAGAATGTTGCCCAGATCTACCTCCCCTGAACAATTAAGGAGCACTTATTACGTCACAGTGATCCTTGAGTTTCAGTAAGTGCAGGACTTTTAGTTTGACTTAAATAGATCACCTGAACAAAGAAGCTTCTTTGTGTAGTGCCTGTAAATAAAACAGAAAATCCTGCAATTCCATTCTTGAAGAAATCACACCCAGATCAAGATAAAGAGGTAGTTGATCCACTTTCTGCTCACTTGTTGCAGGCAGAAAGCAGATCAGTGCAGGTTGCATTTGTAGCAGGTTGTTGTGTAGCAGTCTAGAGAGACTGTAGTAATAGTAGACTCTGGTTGAATGTGTGTTGTGTGATCCTACACAAACTTAGGCCTTGACAAACTCATACTGACATCAGTGTCTCTAGTGTATGTTTTGTTTTGTTCAGGATTTTACAGTACTCTGCACATTGAGTCCTAAATTTGAGTCTAGGCTATACAATTAATAATGATATAAAAAAACCTATTTTGAAATTTATTGGGGCTAATGACTCCAGTCCAAGAAACCAACACAGTTGCAGGATGGTTTGCTGAAGAGAATGGCCCAAAGTCAGCCAAAATCTTCATAGCCAACTGTGAATTTGGACCTAGATCTTGTATGTCTAAGGCCGCAATCCTAAAGACACTTTCCTGGGAGTAAGACTCATTGAACCCAATGTAGCTTACTTTTGAGTAGACATGGTTAGGATTGTGCACTAAGTCTAGCTTTATAACCACCACACTAGTGGCTCACAAACTGTTGGCTCATGACACAACTGCCATAGAAACCTGTCTTTTTCCCCTTAATGGGTAACCAGAGGGATGCCTTTGCCATGATCACCACACCTCCACTGAGGAGAGAGATTTTACATAGGCCTCTGGAGAGAGAAGGGCTCTGCATGCCTTGGAAAAAGTGAAAATTGCTATCACAACTGACTTCTGGCTGCCTCTTAGAAGCGGTATAGGTGGGCTGCTTGGTGGCTAGATGCACATTAACAGCGATCACCACCATTTGCAGCTGATGACCAACTTAGTGTCTACAAGGCAGGGTCCACTTGTTTGACTAGACATAGCCATTTACACAACTCGATGTACCTCATCTGTTGTTGAGGATTTTATACCTATTGCCTGGTACCTAATTATCTACTCAGATTTACATACTTTCAAACTGCTAGATTGGCAGGAGCTGGGTAAGAGATGGGAGTTCACTCAATCATGCAGTACTCTGGGGGTCCTGAACTCAGGTCTTAAACTGCTAACTTGCCAATGTTCAGGCAGCAAGCATAGTGTTCTAACCACTGAACTGCAGCAGCCACCTTCCTACAGTTCATGTGATCAAAAGGTCCTTGGGCAACCTTACCCTCCCATACTTGGGGGAATTCTACCAAGGACCCTAAAGAAGGTGTGGGACCATGTTGCTTGTTCACCCTCACATTACAAGGCTTGGATTGTCTGATTCCTTGCATCTGTTCCATCTTGCTACTTGAGCAACAAAACTTAACTTTGTTCCTGGAGGGGAATTAAATAACAAGTTGTTGATTAATAAATAGAGACTATGTTTCTACTGGCCAATCTTGTTCTCCACAAAAAGACTGAGCATTGCTTCAAAATCTTGCATATCTGTCACCACATAATCTATCTTTCCTATCAGGACACCATTGCTGGGTAATAAATGTCCTATTAGTGAAAGGAAATGAATACCCCTGATACTAAACTGTCATAGAATCATTCTGCTTCTTTTTATTTGGTTATATTAGTCTAGATAGTTTTCAACAGAGGCTGTTTGTATAACCTCTGCTTTGTGGCATATTTGTGAATCTTGGTTCTGTCTGTCTCCTGAAGATTATTTTAGCCAGAATGTGTCACAAATCATACTTGTGGGTAAAAATGGCAGTTCATCTGTTTTTGAACATTTTCATTTCATTCAGTTCTTTAATGTTTCCCATCTTTCATTTTTTAGAGTCTTTGACACATCCACCAATGCCTCCCCTTACAATTGCAGTGCTATTTTTTTAAAAAAGGAGAAATATAAAAGGCTGTGGGTGAATGAATGGTGAAAATATTCCCAGAGGATTCAGTAGGCCTCCACTCTTTCTCCCCACATGCTTTTATCTCCCTGCTTCTTAAAAAATAGCTCTGTCATGGTGTAGGTGGTGATAAGGGGTTTTGGGTCTGCATCCAGCTGAGGTGGACAATGGAGGTAGCAGGTGGGTGCATGGTAGACATAGGGCCATCATTTCACCCAGTCAATGGGTACTCCGGCCAAAGGCAGGTTTCAAAGAGACATCCTATCAGAATCATGTGAATGTTGTTGCTGCTGACTTACATATTCCTCCCCAGAATTATGTATCTGAATGAGTGAGTTCCTAGAATATCGTGGGTATGTCCTCTTTAATAGCCTTGTGCTAAAAAATGGGGGATGTCGACAAAATTTATTATCCTCCTTTTCTTCATGAGCAGACAGAATGCAGCCTTCTTGTAATTAATAAATTATATGTCACAGATTATGGGTGCAATTCTAATCAATTTAGACCAGTGCAAGTCACTCATCTCTACTTTCCTGTGGTGGCAAGAGGAAGTGTGGATCATGTCTGTGCACTGGCCTAAAGACCTCCCAGGAGTGGCACAGAAGTGCCTCACATAACTTTTGCAACACTCCCAGACCAGGATGGGACTTGGGACTTGTGCCGACATAACCTACATTGCTATCACAATGTAATAAATTTACATTTAATAATAAGTAATGTAAAGCACAGTCCTAACCATGGCTACTCAAAAGTCAGCCCCACTGTGTTCAGTGAGTCTTACTCCCAGGAAAGTGTGTTTAGGATTGCAGCTATAGTGTTTTAACTAACTATATGAAATCAATATATATTTTGTCATGTTCTACATTTTTCTTGGGTGTCCTATAATTTGCTGGGGGGTGATATTCCAGTTATGACATATGGTCACCCTGAGTTAGAGGGAGTGCTTATAAGAAAAGAACAGAGGCCATGTGCTAGATTTGAAAGTACATGTCACATATGTTCAACAGGGAATGTTTTTCCCCTTTGGGAAAATGAGGGTAAGGCTGTTGCCAAAGAGAAGACTGTGGAAAATATGCTATCCTAATGGTGGGAAGAATATAACTGACTAAGCAGTACAGAACAAGCGGCAGGAGCCGACCTAAAACCACCTGTGGTGTCGAGGAAGGAGAATCCTTAATCACCTACGCAGTCTGGATGGCAACCATGTAGTGTGGGCAGGAAGTAGCTTTCTCTTTGAACTGTAACTGGCTACTGACTTCAATGCAAATGGAAAGTCTTGGAAGGCAAGTGCACTTCGTGAATCCTATGATCTCTTAGTAACTGTAGCACAGCGTAATACGTGGCCCACTTTACTTCCCTATAATATTTTTCCCTAAGACCAAAATAATTAAAATGATATCTACTGAGTGGGTGTCCTCAGATTTTCTCCTTGCATTCTTTATAAAGTTTAGAACTCAATCCAACCCAAATCCTCCTGCAGCAATGCAGTAGCACCAACATGGGCTACATCGCATTCTGCAGGGGAGTTTTGGCAAATGTCAGATGTTGAAACCTCAGGTTCTCTGACAACAATGCAACAACGTCTTTCCTCAGGGTGGCCTGCTAATTACATGATGCTGGTAGCACCTGGAACCTTCTAGAAACTTCTGCAGACTGTGACATATCTGTTTATAGTCCTGACAACCCCACAGGCCTGACAATTGCCACCCCATCAAATCCTAGGATGTTATGAATCCACCTTTCTCTGCTCTATCTATTGGTCTTTTCTTAGCACTTTTCGCATTTCTATGCTTACTTGACAAGGCAAGAGTTGTTCATGTGCAGTACATGGTCAAATCTGTGCAACCTAGATTTTAAAAAACATAACTGAAGGTAGATCTCATCTGCTTAGAACCATACATCTTTATTTTGATTGTTACCATCAGCTATCCTTTACTGTTTTTCGTAGACAATGTGATTTAGTGTGCAGTCCTAACCAATTTAGGCTGGCATTACTCAGCCAGCATATCTTCCCATGGTGGTGTGGGAAGGTCAGTGTATGATTGTGTGCTGGCTTATCCCCCCACAGGAATGAGGCAGATTATGCTGGGGCTTATGCTGATCTAACTGGAGGTTAGGATAGCAGCCATAGATATAGATAACTATGATTTTTAAAACTTTAAGCATGCAACCTTAAGCATGTCTACTCAGAAGTAAGTCCTATTCTGTTCTATGGGACTTACTGTCAGGAAAGTGTATTTAGGTTTGCAGCCTAATTTTCATGCTTCTTGAGAGGTTCTAGAGTGGTTGGAAACATAAAGAAGTGGCAGACAGGATAGAGTTCAGATATAGACCTCATCTTTAATTGATAGGTCCTTTGAAAGGTTGTTACCAGTATGCCCAGTTCTCCGAAGCTACACACACCCCAGAAAATACATTCAGTAATGATTATTAATAATGGTCAAAATGTGACATTTATTACACCATTACAGATTATAACATAATACTCTGGTCCAAAATGAGGTTTTTGCATGCTAAAAACTACTCTAGAATGTAAGCATGTTTTTACATGTGTTTTCCCCCTCTTCTAATGTTTCTTTTTAAACCTCTGTTTTAACAAGGAAACAGTAAGGAGAGGCAGCTCAAGTGATTAAGAGTAATGAAATTCTTGTAAAAATAGCTACCAATATAAGAGAGTTGAGGGAATACTTGGGAAATGGTAACATACACAGCACAGCAAGGAAAGGCAAATATAAATTGAGTAGGCTGGCAACAAATTCTATTGGACTGTGGGGAAAGTCATTGAAAGAAACATCATGTGACATTTAAGACTCATAGAGGAAAAAAGGTATTGTGGGAAGCGGTTCTGTATTTACTGGGACATTGATCAGAGGATTAGCAGATCCTTATCTGATTTATTTCATACTGTTGACATTTCTCTCATCTCCCTTTAGGCCAAATTTATACTGAAAGGAAGAAAAAAAAGTGAACGCAAGAGTCCTGCAGGATCAGGCCAAAGACCAGTGATGGGATTCAAAGAAATTAACAACTGGTTCTATGCCCAACTGGCAGCCACTTTTAAATGGCTATTTTTAAACTTTGTCCTATCTATTTAACAACCAGTTCTATAGAGAAGGTGCGAACCTGCTGGAGCCCACCACTGCCAAAGACCCATCGAGTCCAGCTTCCTGTATCTTGCTATGGACCACCAAATGTGTTAGGGGATACACGACAATGGACCTGCACGCTGGTGTCCTCCGCTGCATCTTGCAATCCTAAGGGGAATCCTCAATTCCCTAGTGCCATCCTAGAGGTATTAAAGTGCTGTAAGGCACTTAGAATCATAGAGTTGGAAGGGACCCAGTAGAACATCTAGTCCAACCCCCTGCTTATAGTAGGAAATCCTCGTTTGTGGGGACCCGGGTCTCGAACCCTGACCTGCTGGTTAACAGGCACAGTGTCTTAACCACTTGTGCCACACTTCAGATGTACTCCTGCAACTCTGGGGAGATGGCACAGAGTGAGAGATGTGATAGTTTTTGCAGGTCAGTGCTGGATCTGGGGAGGTCACGGAAGTACAGGACAGGAAAGAGGCAGGAGGGGAATTCCAGAGCTGGGGAGGACAAGCAGAGGACAGGACCATATGGGGAAGAGCAAGGAATGGAAGGTACAGCACACATTTGGCAGTCATTCTGATCCTACCCTCACTTCCCAGGCAGCTGGAAGCAGCATCACACTGGGGTAAAGGGTTGAAGCGGACACAAGAACATGCACCAGCCTCCCTGGACCTCCCCATGCCATCATGGGAACAGAGTACAGGGTAAGTTGCACTGGTCATTCCCAGCCAGCTCAGGGGATTGGAAAAGGAAGGGAGAGAGTGGAGAGGAAACAGTGAGAGGGCAGGGGGAATGCAGATGGAAAGCAGGAGGCAGGACTTTGGGCTAGCCTCCTGGATCTAAGCTCCCATCCTGGGGCAAACAGGATCTCACCTGCTCAGATCTAGGCCACCTCCAGAGGGAGACCTGTTCCTTGTGCTAGATTCAGTGCAGACTGAGAAAGCTGGACTGATCCAGCACCAGTCACAATTCCACTGATCTATCTATCTGCAGTATTTATATACAGCTTTTCAACTGAAAAGTTCACAAAGCGGTTTACAAGAAAATGAAAAAATTAATAGCTAATTAATAGCTAATAGCCTTTCAATACTGGCAGCCTTGCTCCCATTAACTTCTTTCCATTGCAGTCAATTGTCAATGTGCTTGTTGCTGTGAGCAAAACAAGTTTGCTGATTTGTCCCCCTATCCCAAACCTATCCTATCATTTTATATGGGAAAGCCAATTCTCACTAAAATGGTTTTAATAAACATGCAAGTTTCCAGGAGCATAACTGCCATGTAAACTGAGAGCTCTCACTATTTACAGCACCAGAAAGAAAAAGTCAATTGTCACCCCAGGGCATTAGCAAACAAGTGAACATGGACATATTTTATCCTTCCGTCTGGCTGTAATTTCTTCAAAGCTAGAGTTTTATTTTTGAATTTTGCAACAAAGAAAATATGCATAGGGCACAATATGCCAGGTGAATTTAGGCCAGCCTAACTAACCTTGCATATTTTCCAGTGGTGGTGTGTGTGTGGGTGGGGGGGGGGGTGTTGGCATTCAGTGGTGCCTCACATAAAGAGCTTAATTCGTTCCGGAGGCATACTCTTTAAGTGAAATGCTCTTTAAGTGAAGCGGATTTTCCCATAGGAAACAATGGAAACTCTGTCGATTGGTTCCACAACCCAAAAAATATTCATATAAAATATTAACTATGTAAAAATGATGACAAAACACTGGCATTGAATTCAAAACCTGCATTCAATGTTTTGAAGTCAATGATCCTATGAAGTCAACGTAGACTGCAATCCTAAAGACACTTTAAAGACCTAAAGACAAGTTGGGGGCAGTAAGAGGCAGCAGTGCTGGCCAGCAGCTCTTTTAAACAGCCTGTGCGCGGAGCGTCAGGGCTGCATAAGTGCTTGTTAAGTGAAGCGGAAGTTGTTATGTGAACCAAGATTCCTTGGAAATTTAGGGCGCAATCCAGAGTAACTACAGAGAGTCCTTGCTCCAGTGTAAGAATAATTTGCTCTGGATTGCAATATGAATTTCCCAAAGATTTTCACTAGGTGGTACACGTAATGTCTCTTATGTGCTCCCGTAGTTACTCTGGATTATAGGATTAGACTTGTTATGTGAAACACTTGTTATGTGAGATGCTTGTTATGAAAGGTACCACTGTATTATGTGCATTGGCCTAAAACCACCACCACCCCTTGAGGAGACCGAAATGCCTTATAGCACTTTTGTGACACCCCCAGGATGGCACAGGACTTATGCCAGCCTAACTGGAGATTAGGATTGCAGCCATACACACAAGCTGTAATATTTTGAAGCAGGTGGCAGAATGAATGATTGAAAAGCTGTATCATTAGCATCATACAAATTTGCTGTCTCACATGGACAGAAGAAAGCCAACATTATAAAAGCCAACTGTCTTATGCAGAAATCCAATGAGAAGAAGCATTCTGCACTACACAAGTCACTCTGCAACAAAGAAAGGACTTCAGAAGTTCTCTCCAACACAGCATGAAGGGTGATTATTGGAGGAAAATAAATTGTGTGTGCTCATTTCATCACTTTCATGTGCCAAGAGGGATGTTTTGATCATTGCTTCAGTGCTCACTAGAAAAAAGATGTTTTGTATCTTACATATATTTCATGTCTGCTTGGCAAAAAGTGAAAGACTCGCAGAGAATCTTGGAGCTGGAAGATGCTATTTTTTCCCATCTGGTTCAATTCTCTGCCTTCCATGATTCTGAGGGATGAAAAACTTACCCCAAAAAGTCTAAAATCATTTTTAGCAAGTTATTTCACGGTAAAACTGCCCTTATAGTCAGGAACTGCTAAACATTTCTTGTGCATCTTTCTGGAGTAAGAGGTGGAGTAATCTTTCCTTTTTACAAATCATGATTATTCATACTGAATTTTGATATATTATTGTAGTTTAAAAATTAAGAAATGGCTATCATAGTACATCATAGGTGTGAGAACTGATGCTTAGCAGCTATTTTTGTGAGCAGCCATGTTGAGGAGGGGGGGCCCTTGTTATATTGTGTTTGGGAATGAATTAACAAGTGCAATATTATGCATCTTGTCAGTACATAATCCTAATAAAGGCCTGTGTCATGGCAGTGAAATGCGATGTCACAGAGACATCATAAAGGCCCAAGCTTAAGGTCTAGGTGCACCAACATGAAAACCAGAGCCATTCCACTGGCACTGGTAACTGTCAGGATACCTACCAGAGTGGGTAAATTCAGGGGAGAGCAGGGAGAAGGTTAAAAATAGCAGAGGAGGCAGAACTGAGTAAGTTATATGGGTAAGGTGGTGAGTAGATCATGCTTGAAAGGAAGTACTATCAGCAGTGTCAGTGCATATCTTATTCAAACCCACTTCTTGGGCTTGATCTGCCTCCACAAATCAACACAGACTGGTACCTGCAATATCACTAGCACAGGTCCAAGATGACCCATCGCATCTGCTGAGGCTTACCTTGAGACAAGGGGATAAATGTCTCCTTACCCCATAACTGCAAAATTCCCCCATGGGATACAGCATAGCCTGTGCCGGCACCATTCCATCGCCATGGAGGGATTTACGTTGGATTGGGCTGTGTGTCACATACAAAGAATGCACGGATGAAGCCCAGCATTTCACAACACACATCAGCAGCAACTGGGAAAGACTGGGTAACTGCTCACAAGTATGTTGAATGGCAACGCTATGATTTATACATGTAGGCTCCTTTCATCAAAACTGATGTGATCCATATGTATTTTCTGTTCCAGAAATTGTACGTGAAAAGTATTTGGCGCAAAGCAAACTCAAGATGCTATCCCAACATGTTGGTTCACACTTGGGTTCAAAGAAGGCCAGTTTCCAAGTCCTTTATCAGTCCCATCCTTCCCCATTGGTTCCATATCTTTCTTTGCAGCCAGTTCAATTCTTCAGCTCTAGGCTGAGAAAGTGGCGGTGAGGCTGTGCAAAGAAAATGTATTATTTTGGGGGTTTGTCTCACAGTTACGTTTGGTGGTCTGATTTGTTTTGTTAGCCTCTTTCAACTTTTTGCTTCACTTCATGCCCAATTTTGGTAAATGCTGTATTTAAGTTCTGTTCATTTTTAAATCTTTCTCATTTATTTCAAGGGACAACGTTTAAATCACTGCAATTCTTAAAATTACTTCTCTTTACTGGATAAAATTTACATAAATCAGATAAAATTTATCAGATAAAATTTATGCACTTGAAGGTATTCATAAGGGAACAAACAGCCCAATCCAGAGCTTCCTTGCACCAGATAGAACTGCAGAGCCAAAGCAGGTACCATTGTATCCAGCCGGCATTGGGAAACAGTCAGAGGTCTCTTTTGTTCCCTTTCCCCAAGACTCTGTGCCCCTCACTAGGGCTTCTCAGTCTGAACATTAGGATTGCCAGTGCTTTCCAGGAAATATAATTCTTATTCTGCATGCTATAGTTTAAGAAGTGGTAATAGCAGTAAACTAAAAAAGAGCTAATTTTATGTTCAATACATCTCTCTCTCTCTCTCTCTCTCTCTCTCTCTCTCTCTCTCACTCTCTCGGTCACTTCCTCGCTCAATTTCTCTCTCTCTCTCTCTCTCTCTCTCTCTCTCTCTCTCTCTCTCTCTCTCTGTGTGTGTGTGTGAGAGAGAGAGAGAGAGAGAGAGAGAGAGGACTCATGAATTTCAGATAACTACCTTTCTTCTCCAGGGACTTCACTCCCTAGTATGAACAGTCCAAATTCTGGAAATTTAAGGATAAAGATAAAAGCAATTTGGTGAAGATAAAAACAAATTTCCTTTTTTATTCAGTTTTCCAATGTATGAAGTATTTTACAAATGAGACATCATTTCATATGCAGTGGTTGCTATGTATTCCTAACATCTCAGGAGTTTCTTCCTTACTAACTAAAAAATATGGTGATATGCTTCAGCATGAGTAAGTGTGGAAGAAATGCATGCTTTGTTAATCTCAAGCCACTCCAAGAATATGTCCTTTTTTCTTTTACATAACACCAACTTGATGAATATATCCTGTTGAATAATAGCTATCTGTGGACTGGCAATATCAGAACAGAAATAATCCCATAAGCTAATGATCTGAAATCAGTAATGTTGCAATGTATCTGTTTTACATGTGTTTTAACTGCACTTGCTTCCCCTACAGAATCCTGTACTAGGACATAGTTTGGTACTTCCCACAAGATAATACTGGGAAGTAAAAAAATTAAAGATTTATGACAGAGAATACTTAGCACTATGCACCAAACTTCACCAGTTAAACTGGTTTGCTTATATTTAAACTGGGTTGCTTATGTATGGAGAAATTGTCTAAGAGTTATTATCTTGGAGAACTGATCATACTATTCAGCCCAGAGATAGTCTCCCATCACTTAAACCAGTATTATAGATGTGCCTCTGATTTGTTGTGACCATTAATCAGAAGCTTAAGTGAGTTGAAACTTAAATTATAGGCTCTCTCTTGGTTTGTCTCTGTTACCATATAAACAACAATGGGGGATTTCTATGATCATGCTGAAGTTATACTGTGTAACTGAGAGTATTTTGGTTAGCCATAATCATACTTTGTTTTACCTTCCCCACCCCACACACACTCAATGTATGACTGTTATACTTCATTACAACTAGAGGAGAGAATGTCTACCATCTGCTCTATGTTACTTAAGGATGATTTATCTAATTAGGTCAAATTGACTTGCTGTCAATGATTAAATGTAATAGGTAATAATAACTGGGCTTAATCATTGGCCACCATTATTGTTAGTTCATTGATTGCAATAATTTCAAAAATTACCCATCAGAATAAAATATGCTTAGCACCTGGTTTGTCCTTTTTTTCTTTTTTCTTTTGGAAACATCTGTAGTAAATGTGTAATAGATGTGGAATTTTATGTCTCTTGATCTGGAAGGAAGTAAATAATCCTCCGTTTTGAGTGTGTGAATGGGCATGGATTTATTGCTGGACAAGGAGAGGATCAAATAAAAATCAGTGTAAAATTTACTGCTTGGACTTACAGTATTGTCAAGCAGAATGAGTCATGTTCACCATATTGAAGATTTCTGACAATTTCTCCTAGCTTCAGTTGTGCAGAAAACTGTGGTTCTTTTGCTGATAAGAACCGCACATGGGCAAATTAATATGAGATGCTGGAGATCTGAATTTGGCTGATATGAGTATAACCTACATCTGGCCAAAAGTGCATATTTTCTTCTGTGACATTCATAAAGAATTGTTTCTCACATTCAGTCTTGAACTGAATAACCTACACTGATGAAAGTAAAATGCCCAAATATTTTACTTTATATTCCAAGCAGATTTTTATCAGCATTGAATAATTTTCAAGACGTTTTCCTATTATATTTTATATTAAAAAGAAAGGTGATCTAATTTACTTTCTTTTGGCCCTAACACAGGTTGCAATCCTAACCACACTTTCCTGGAAGTAAGTACTACTGAATTAAATGAGACTTACTTCTGAGTAGACATGCTTAGGATTGCACTCTTAATGCACAAAGTGTGCAATCCTAACCAAGTCTGACACAACTCATTGGTCTTCCTATTCCTATGGTGATTTAGGGAGGTAATTGCATGCCTATGCACTGGCCTGGCCTTTCCCAGGAGAAGCGCAGAAGTTTCTTATAGCACTTTGGTGATACCCCAAGATCAACACTTATGCCAGGGCTTAGGTCGGCTTAATTGGAGGTTAGTATTGTGGGGAAAAGCTTATATATTAATTAATCACACACGCATACAAAAACACACCTGTCTAAATACTAATAAACACAATATGGGAAAACAAGAAAGGTAAAACCCAGCTGTAATCTGATCCAAAATCTGAACTCTATCAACTTTTCTCAACAAGCTGTATTGCCTGCCATGTTGCTACGGTAAGCAGCCTGCCTTTAAGCCGTTAATGTATACTCCAGGGATGGTTGTCTATCAATTTAAAGAGCCAACCTAATTTTCTTTGAGACAAAATTGCATATAAATAAATCTCATATAATTAGGTTACACCCACACTCAAAAGAAATAGACCCCCCAAAAAGGGAGACGGAGTTCCATTATATGCAAGACTATAACTTGCACTCAGAAATCATGGAATGTGAACACGGAAGCTTGATCAAAAATGTCTGGGGAAGCATAAAAGAGAAGAATAAGAATAATACTGTCACAGTACTGTGTTTACTATAGACCACATTGCCTAGCACGGGTCACAAGAATCCTTTCTAAACCAGGAAGCAAGCAATAGTAGTCCTAGGGAATGGTATAGACTTCAACTATAGGGATATCTGTTGGAAGTTTGAAGGCCTGATCCTATCCAGATATCTTTTTATTTTACATTACTATTTTTGACATTCTGTAAAAGACCCCAAAGATACTTTTTTTACCACCGTTGCACATATGTCAACACTATGTCCATCGTATTAAGCCTAAGCATAAAAAATGTGGGAGGAGAGGAGCTAGTGGAAGCTGAACCATGACTCACAAGTGCAGCAAATCCAACAATAATGCCAGCATTCTCAGTAAGCGTGACGCTGCTCAGATACCATCATCAGCCACAGCATCTGAGCTGTGATTGCTTGATGACTGAGCAGAAGTTGCCCTGTGACAACCTGTGGTGGCACAACCTTGCCACATTCACATGGAATCTTGTAGACACCTGGTTTTTCCCAAGGTTGTTTGGGGTCTTTTACACAATGTATATGCTGCTGGACTTTTGATGTAGGTTTGAAGCCTGACTCAATATCTACCCGTCTCAGAATCTTACAGATGGGATCTGTTACTCCTTGGAAGAAAAGTAAAGCAATCTACTTACTGGCTTTGAAACTACCACAAAAGTTCTTGAAAATGTGGCATGGTATATATTAGCATCACAAAGATGTTGGTTACCACTGGGGTCAAAGAACATCGAAGATTTTGCATACTGGGTCAAGCTGAGAAGACAGCAGTAGCTGAGCATTTCCTAAGCAACAGGACACTGAAGTTTGGACACATTACCAAACTTGGATTAATAGAGGCCATCAAAATATATAAACACTGTAGCAATATGAATAGGAAAGATGCAACACTTTAGCTTTACCAAGGTTTCAGCTAAGGTATACCAAGGAACAGGTGAAGGGAATGGGTGCCTTTAAGAAGGAAGAAATGTGTTTAGTAGGGAGCTAGAATTTCAGTTATTTCAGTTAGCAGGGAAGAAGACCTTGAGTGTTTAAGTAGAGGGACAATTTTAAGTCCTTTGAAAAAACCTTACATAGCATGGGACAAAATGGGTATTTTTTTTTTACCTTTTGGTTTGCGCTTTTTAGCTCTTTATCTAGAAAGTTTTTTAGCAGACTGGATAGCCCAGAAATGAAATTCCCTCCCAGTAATGATTCTGGCCACAGAAGTCTCAGTTCGTGTACCTGAAGGGTTGTCACACAGAAGAAGGAGCAGGCTTGTTCTCTGTGACTCATAAGACTGGAGAAATGTCTGCAACTGCAGGAAGTTATAGGCTAGGCATGAAGAAGAACTATAAGAGTTGCTCCTTAAAGGGGCACTAATGGCTATTGCATAGGCCAGTGATTTTCAATCATTGTGCCGTGGTACACCGGTGTGCCACAGATGGTCTACAGATGTGCCATGAGACGTTGTGGAAAGCCATGTATTAGTAGGGCAGTTAGGGGTTTTGAGCTCTCTACTAGCAGCATGGTGTTCTTGTCAATGGTAAAAAAAATAAACTGATGGTGTGCCTTGACTATTTTAGTGCCTTTTTAGTGTGCCATGAGAGGAAAACAGTTGAAAATCTCTGGCATACGCTGTCTGCACCACAGGCTCCAACACCCAAGAAACAGCTCCTTCTAATCAGTACTTGAAAGAGACATGAAAATGGAAGTAGCGTGGTTCATTCTCAAATTACATCCAACTCATCACAATCCTAACCATGCCTACTCAAAAGTAAGCACCATTGTGTTTAATGGGTCTTACTCCCAGGAAAGTGTCTTTAGGATTGCAGCCCAGGTCAACTTGAAGGGAAGTTGAATGGCTTCCCTGCTATTCTTCTGTTGCCCTGTCTTTAATCCAAAGTAAGTGTCCTAGAATTTCATAAGGAAAAACCAGAACCATAGCCCATTAAATCTGCCCTATTGGATCTGAATGTGCCTGGATCTCTTCTTAGCATGAGGCTTGTTGGGTGTCTTTAACAAAAGTGCTCATGATTGCATCCCAGCCCACAGTTGATTTTCCCCCCAGAATTATTAATTGCACTTTTCATTTGTAAATATATCTGTCACCAGAGGCTATTGATTAAAGTATTACTTGCAGTACAGTTCTGATTTTCTTATAATCATAGAATGGGCTTCTAGGGAAAATATACTGGCAGAAATTTTTTAAAAAGAAAGAACCAGCAAGACAGTTCAGACACCTAATGATTTCCAGCCTTTAAAGATGCCAACCAGCTTCCTGAATCCCAACCAGGCATCCTTGAGCACCATCAATTCAAAACAAAACAAAACAAAAATCCCCATAATTTGACCACATCCGTCAGTGAGGCATGTAAGCTAAGCATTGGATAAAGTCGTATTTTTCACTTTCTCAAATTTCCTCCAAAATGAATTCAGGACTAGCATTTTCTTTTTAATAGCATATTTTTCCTCCTTCAGATCTGAAGACAACCCATAAAGTGTCTGGATGTTATTTATTAACATGGAATCTTCTTTTTTGACTTGCCAGACTTCACAAGCATTAATCTTGGTTGTGTACTTCTGTGGCTAAAGAGTTTGAACTACACTTAATAACAACCCCTGGAAAAATGAGTGAGGCTTTGGTTGATCTCGCCCTTTGTCTATCACTTCTTTGCCCATTTTCCTCAAATTTTTGACATCTGCATAGTAAATCATATTAAAATAATATTTTCATGTTATCAAACATTCATTAGTAGACTACTGAAAAACAAAGCAGATCACTGAAGTTATGCTTATTCACTCAAAATGTTATATAATGTATTTAGGAATATAATGGTCTAGTGTTCAAAGCTGTGATCTTTTCTCCTCTGGTTGTGCTAAGAAATATTGAACTTCTAGGACCTCAACTGCCTGCTGGTTATTTTTCTGTTTTCTTTGACATAAAATGTGTGCTTCTGATTGGTTTCTGGTTTCTGGGGGATTATCAGAAATTATCACCATTCACAAATGGGGAGGAGGAAGATCAGGCAAAAAGATTTGGGGAGTCACCCAATGTGATGATTCACTCTTGGTTCACCCAAGAGTGGGACATTGTAGGTGTGTCAAAATATAAGTGTTACATTGCTGGAACAAAGCTGAAAATTCACCCATCATCATCAAATAATGTTGTGCAACTAATAATGGAGTCAAGACTGACAGAGGTATGTAGATAGCATGAATTATGAGCTGCAGAAGCAAAGGGGAAACTGTGTGTGTGTGTGTGCGCGTGTGTCCGTGCGTGTGTCCGTGCGTGCGCGCACACGCCTGTTCTATATCAGAAGCCCTGTTCCATATGTGAGAGTTCCTTTCCACTGTCACACTCTGGCATTGCCTCTTACCACTTTGAAATGACCTCAGCTGCAGCTGCTTCTGTTATGAAAAATATTAAGGGAAGGAATGGGGGAAGAATGGGAATGGATGCTTTTTAGCCCCAGTAAGATTCAGTATTCCCAGTCTAGGTCTAAACATGTGTAGATGAGTTTCAAAAGTGACTGAGAAATAGAGCTGAATCAATGTATGTACTGTTACATTAGAACAGTTTTGGTCACATCCAAAATTATTTGTGTTTTTTTTGTGGTTTGGAGGCTGATTGTAACATCCATAGGTAATGGGGACATTTTGAATTTTACAACCCCTCCTACTGAATACTTCTTGTTTCTGCCAGGTTCATTAAGAGGCTTCTGGATTCAGGACAGTACATATCTACACTAAAAGTCAGGAAGCCAATATTCCATGGACAATATTTCATTTCAGATTTCCCTTCTTACTGTAACATTTTTTTTATCCAATGCATGCTATTATAGCTGCCTTGTTCACTTTCCTAGCACGTCTATTCCTAAGTGATTTTCAAAGTTCTATTTTAAATATTAGCTAACTTAATTTGAGTTTTCAAAGTAAAAAAATATGTTTTTCTTTTCAAAATATTTGCATGGTTCCCAAAGCCACAAATGTATCAGTGTTTAATAAAGACCTCTTACTACGTAATGAAAAGTAAAGTCTAAATTATGATAATTTAATTTGGGGAAAAATAACAAATATTAACAAAAAGACCTTGCTCCAGAGATTCTTCGGAGAGTACCAAACTGAACAGAAATTCCTGAGTGTTCTCCAGCTCCATCCAATAGCTTTCTGGCAATGCCAGCTTTGAAAATGCCCCATTAGGGGCTCATGTTATTATTGGGTCCACAGTGTTAAGGCCTCATTTTCCATTTATTATTACAATATTTTCCATTTTCCATTTATTATTACATATTACAATATGTTTTATTAAGCTGTTTACTAATAAGTCAATCAATTCCCCTCCACATGGCCTCTTCTACTCCCTATAGAACATTTGTGCATGTGGCCAGAAATGAAAAGGTATTTTGTGTCATTCTGAATTGACACTGGATTGCTAACTTCAAATACCACAGGGCTGTCTTCTGGGCCTTATCTACCACCACAATGTCTGGCTGGTTAGCCAGTATCTTCTAATCTGTCTGGATATGGAAGTCCCACAGGACCTTAGCCCTATCATTCTCCACAACCTTCTGAAGGGTCTCCCATCTGGTCTTGGGAGGGGTTATGGCAGAGCAGATATTCCTATATACGATGCCAGCTACTTGGTTGTGCCGTTCAGTGTATGCTGTTCCTGCCTGCATCTTACACCCTGCCACAATGTGCTGGACTGTCTCCGAGGTTTCTCTGCATAGCCTGCACTTTGGGTCTTCTCTTGTGTGGTAAATCCCCGCTTCTATGGATCTGGTACTTATTGCCTGTTCTTGTGCTGCCATGATGAGGGCTTCAGTGCTATCTTTGAAGCCAGCTCTTTCCAGCCACTGATAGGATTTCTCAATGTCAGCAACTTCGGTTATCTGGCGATGGTACATCCCATGCAGGGTCTTATCTTGCCAGGACACTTCCTCAGTTTGATCTTCCTTCCGTATTTGCTGTTGCTGTTGTTGCTGGAGACATTCTCTCATCAGCTCATCTTTGGGAGCCATCTTACTGATGTATTCCTGGATATTCTGGGTTTCATCCAGGATAGTAGTTTTGATGCTCATCAGACCCCGGCCGCCCTCTTTCCGACTAGTATATAGCCTCTGGATGTTAGACTTGGGGTGGAAACCCCCATGCATTGTGAGGAGCTTTCAGGTCTTCACATCGGCCGCCTCCATTTCTTTCTGTGGCCAGCTTACTATGCCAGCAGGGTATCTGATGACTGGCAGCGCATATGTATTGATGGCATGTATCTTATTTTTCCCATTGAGCTGGCTTTTCAGGATCTGTCGTATTCTTTGATGGTACTTGGATATTGCTGTCTTCCTTGCCTCCTCTTCATGATTACCGTGGGATTGTGGGATACCTAGGTACTTATAGTTGGTCTCTACATCTGTTATATACCCTGTTGGTAGTTCTACCCCACTGGTCTTCACCGCTTTTCCTCTCTTTACGATCATTCGGCTGCACTTATCCAGGCCGAATGACATCCCAATATCCTCACTGTAGATCCTTGTCAGGTGTATCAGTGAGTCGATGTCTCGTTCATTCTTTGCATACAGCTTGATGTCATCCATATAGAGGAGGTGGCTGATGGTACTTCCTCTCTTGAACTTGTACCCATATCCAGTCTTTGCTATTATTTTTTGCCTTAGGGGATTCAGGCCAATGCAGAACAGCAGGGGAGACAGTGCATCTCCTTGATATATGCCACGCTTGATCAATACTTGTGCTAATTCTTTTGAGTTGATTTCCAATGTTGTTTTCCATTGCCCCATGGAGTTCTTAAGGAAGGTCATTAAGGTCTTATTTACTTTATATAATGCCAGGCATTCACAGATCCATGTATGTGGCATTGAGTCGTAGGCTTTCCTGTAGTCAATCCAAGCTGTGCACAGATTAGTCTGTCTGGTTCTTGAGTCTTGGGCTACAGTACTATCTATGAGCAATTGATGTTTTGAGCCCCTGTTATTTTTTTAATTGCAAAAGTATATTTGCAAAAATTGCATAATTTGCAGAATTGCAAAAAGCATAATTGCAAAAATATATATTCTTTTTTTTAACATTGAAGAATCCCTGACTGAAGGATGCTCTGCCCCAACTCCTGGACAGAAAAAGCATGAAATTTGAGGAGGGTGTTCCTTATGTGATATCAACTCCCATCAAGAACTGATGTTGAGAAATTTAACCCTTAAGGGGCTGAAAAGGGGTGTGTTTTTGTCCTATACTTAAAAGGAAAGACTGACCAACTTCCAGCCAATTTGGTGCTCGGTGCCTGAAGCACCGGGGCGGATGTTTTTCAGGGGGAGTGGTTGCACATGGGGGAAAATATTTCAGATGGGGGGATGGCATACAGGGGAATTTAGTGAATACATAGAAATCCCTCCTGCCAATGACTGCTTTTTGCCCATGGTATCATAAACCCAATGCTGAATGATAGCCAGAACTTGCATTTTGAAGGAAGAGGAACCCAGTATTAATTTATTTAGCGTATGGCAATAGCATATGGCAATTACAATTGTTGGGCGATCCTTTGTGAGGTCCAGCAGCCAGTAAGCATAGACTATTTATGCCCGGGGTACAGGCTAGTCAATGTTGTTCTACAGCCACTCTTAGAACTCTTCTCTGTCCAGGTGGAATCCTTCATACCATGGTCATCATCACATCTGGTATTGGAGAATGACAGCGCTGAAGTGAGGGGAGAACCAGACAGTGAAGAACCCTAGGAAATTGGGTTTGGTACTTGACATGCCAAGAACTGCTCCTCTTTTGCTGCCTACCTGTCAGTTCAGGGAATGTGTCAAGCAAGAGCTGACTGAGAGCAGGTAAAGTGTTTGATCTCAGGATCAGAGGCTGTTCCTTTATGTATCCTTATTCTATAGCAGGGCTGTCCAAACCTTTATGGCAGGAGGGCACATCATCTCTCTGACACTGTCTAGAAAAATTATTTACAAAATTATTGACACTGGCTAGAAAAATTATATGAATAAATTTGCATAAATTTGCATATAAGGTTTGAAAAAATGAATAAATTTGCATATAA
This sequence comes from Cryptoblepharus egeriae, assembly GCA_030015325.1. Lineage (NCBI taxonomy): Eukaryota > Metazoa > Chordata > Lepidosauria > Squamata > Scincidae > Cryptoblepharus > Cryptoblepharus egeriae. The sequence continues at coordinate 133,199,671 of JAREYC010000001.1, forward strand.
GATTGTATTAGAGACATTACAAGGCTTGCCTGCGGCCCCATAGAGGGGTCTTGCTGAGGGCCACGTGGAGACTTTGGCCCCAGGGCCAGGGTATGGATACCCCTGCTCTATAGCAATGAAGTGAAGCTGCGGAGTAATAGGAAGAGCCAGGAGACATAAAAGAACTCAGCTGGAGCAGAGGATCCATTTGATAAAAATTCTTCCATCAGAGCTCTCCGAGGTCCTGTAACTTTGACAACTTTGACTCATGGATGCCTTTGTGTGGCTGAGACGGGGCACTTCAATTTTCCTGCCACATGCATTCAGCCAGCCAGGGTTCTAGAATCTGTGTTTCTGTTGCAGTTTGTGGTTCTGGAATCCTGGCTGAGTGCAGCAACCCTCATTTAGCTCTGCATTTCTACCATGCATTTCTCTCCATTACTTCCCATTGTCTCAATGCACCAGTCAAGAAGTTGCTGGATCATTTCATAAACAAACTGACTGCATCTTCCTTCTAGAATAAAAGTTTCACACAGGAAAGCATTGCGTTAAAGAACATGGTACCATTTTGTCTTGAAAGCATCATTATTGGAACTCTAAGAAGAATGTGCAGAAGAGAAGATAACACCAGTGAGAAGGTCATACAGTGATCCAGGACCAAGCTTCACTGAGGTAATCTAGGGGTTGATACAAATGTATCTAACAGCTTATCTTGGGCTCTAGGATCCTTAGTTCACGTCAGTATAAGCAGAGCTATATGTGTGGCAAAGATGTAGAAAATCCACAGAATTTAGCATTTTAGACATATCTTTTATTTAAAAACAAAACATGTTTCTATCCCTTATGGCAACAGCAGACCTGAGTTATACTATGTAACACTATTCTAGCCTGAACAGGACTTACAGTGCAATCCTGAGCATGTCTACTCAGAAGTAAGTCCCATTCTGTTCAGTAGTGTGGTAAGGACATTTTCCTGGGAGTAAAACCCATTGAACACAATGGGGGTTACTTTTGAGTAGACATGGTTAGGATTGTGCTCTAAATCAAATATGGGAACAATCCTATGCGTGTCTACTCAGATGTGAGTTTTACTTTGTTCAATGGGGCCTACTACTCCCAGGAAAGTGTAGTTAGAATTGCAGCCTACATCTTTCTTTGAATTGGTGTATGGGATTGGCCTAACAACATTCTCTCTCTCTCTCTCTCTCTCTCTCTCTCTCTCATACACACACACACACACACACACACAGAGAGAGAGAGAGAGAGAGAGAGAGAGAGAGAGATCTTCTGGTGGAATCTTCTTTCAATGAAAATATCATTTTAGTTTTATAAAATCTTCATTCTTCCTTTCAAGGACTCATTTTCTTTACTATGGTGATGACTGAGTGCAGCTCAGGCATTTATAGTTTCTTAAACATAACCTGCTTGATTCTATGCTGCTTACACCTAACCAAAATGCTTTTCCAGGTGTTCTTGTCTTCATATGTGTTGAAGTTTCCAAGGCTTTTCCTCCAACAGATGTGAAATGCACTGATCTCCAGTTTCCTGGTCTTTAATCTCTTGACCCTTTTAAAACTAATAGAGTTGTATTTGCCACTTTCTGATCCTTAGGAATCAAGTATAACTCCCACCCCTAGCCAGGTTTTTAAACATGTCAGTTTAATTTCATGTCCTTAATTAAATTTCATGAAATCACATTACCTTGCAATTCATCCACTTGTGGGTAACATATGTTGTTGTTATCAAGACATGCTTCTTAAGTATGTGGTTGTGTTTTTTTTTTTTTTGGTCTTCTACCCAGAAGACATAACTACTTGCTGGAATTTTGTATTTCTCTCAGAAACATCATTCTGGAACTATCAAATAGATGAAAGGAGTTTTAGGGAGATCGCAGCAGGTGGGGGAGATTTTAAGAACCAGCCTCTCCCCCATGCCATTTCACCAGTACAAATAGCCCTCTCCTCTGGATACTTTGCCACAGAGAAAGAACTTACAGATTTATGTTTCATGTGGCTGTGCAATCCATCATGTAGTTAGGCTTGACACATTTGCCAGTATGACAAAAGAAAACTATAACTATATATACCATAACTATACAGGCTCACTCCCTTATTTGTGGAAGTACCATTCCCGAAACCACTGCAGATATATGAAACAGTAAATATATGCTAATGCATACCTCCATGGTCCTGGGACTACACCCTTCTAGAGGTGATGGGAGCAGATCTCCCCCCACCTCCAAGAACCTTCTGAGCCCAATAGAGGCTGAGGATATAAATTCCTTGTCTTTTCAGAGGTCAGACTGAGCTATAACACAAAACACACAAAACACATGGCTTCTGGTTTCACAGAAACTTCCAGTTTCTTGTCTGGGGTCAGATTCCCTCAGCCTCTGCCAGAATCAAAATCTCTCCAGAGATGAAGGAAAGAGTTCCCTTTTCTTTCTGAGGCAGCTTGTACACTAAGAGAGCCTGTATTGGGGACCATCATTACCTGTGGGTTCAAATGGCCTGCCCCAGATGTCCAATGTCCTTGGTATGCCACTATCACTTCTTTTAGGAATCTGATGACATGCACCTCCCTAATATAACTTTTATTAGACTGCCTTGTATTATATAGTATTGCATTTTGCTCCATATAATGTAAGCTGCCAATTTGCTGGGATTTGTTTTACCACTCAGCATGGCATATCTCAGACACTCTTTCATTCTCCTTGTAAAGAAATCAACGTGAACACTGCTACAAATATTTGAAGATAGACCATATGGCTATAAACTTGAGCTATAAGTCCAGATAAGAGAGACAGGAGTCTCTATATATCACTACGATGCCAAATATGGAAGCCATATGGTCTCCTTCCATTTCTAGGACCGCTTTCCCTGGCCAGTAGAGAGGAAAGCAGTGAAAGCAAGCTGGGTAGGAGGATCAAGGCAAATGTTATGGTCTTCAGGCAGTTCAGGACTTTATATGATCACATGTTATCTATTTTTTATAATATGTCTGTCTTCAGTAGTAGTGAAGAAGCACATTGGGATCCATTGTTTTTATTCAACAAAATAGTACATTTTAGCCCCCAAATTAAACTCAGTACAAAATTGGCCCACCATGGAACATTTCAGCTCCACGTATTTGTTATATATTTTAATCTTTTTTGATGGGGTAGTATAACTCAAAGAATGAGTCACCAGGGCCACAGTGGTTCTAGAGTGAGGCCCTGCTTGCGTTCACTGCTTACCTATCATCAAGAGGTCTACCATGCAATGTGACAGAAACTATAAACACAGCTGGCCAAGAATAATTAATCCTCAATCCTTAGCAATTTGCACTTTCTTCATGTTGTTTATATACATTTATATTGCATGCCATGAAGATTCTCATGATGTGGATGCCAGTGATTTGGTTCCAAGTTGCTGCAAGCCCTATTCACATCTTAAGTCCCATGTGTGAATATTCTCTGTACAGCATGCCTGGATTAATGATCTGTGCACACATGTAGTTGACATGCTTATTTTTGTTGCTTATGCTACACTGTTAGAGATATTCAATGTAGTTTTTCTCCTTTTTAATGTATTTTCATGTCTGAATTATGTTTATTGTTTTGAATTGTTTGTTGCTTTCTGTTTGTTTATTTTTAATATTACATTAATAGTTTATTTAATATATTTTAATATTAACATTAAAAACAAAATACCTCATTTACTCAAATCTAATGAGTCACTGAATAAAATATGCACTCTTAATTTAAAAGACTTGAGAGTTAAAAAATGTTTATTGGTGGTTGTAATGTGCAGCTGCAAAGTAGATACAAAATTTAATTTGATTGCATACAACAATTAGTAATTTGATAATAATATGACAATGGGATTATGTTATGATTCTTACCCAGTTGCTTTATACAACATGACTTTATACAACATTTACCCATTACTTTATACAACAATGGGTTTATGTTACATTTTTTATTTCAGTATAGTGAATTAAACACTAATCTACATTTATAATCAAAATACTATATTTACTCAAATCTAACGCACCATCAAATCTAATGCACACCCTGGTTTTTGGAGACTAAATTCAGCTGAAAAAGTCAGTGTTAGATTTGAGTATATATGGTATACACCAAGGGGATCCTCTGTTGGGGACCAGGATTACCTGTGTGTTCAAATTAGGGTTGCCATAATTCTCTTCCACAAAATCAGGAGAGGACCATCTGTTCTACTTGCCAGTATGTGTACACAATCCCCCAAAATCTGGAGTGTACCTGTTTTTCAGGAAATATGGCAACCCGAGTTCAAAGGACCTAAAATTACTTAGGCCTAGAATTAAAAATAATTATATTGACTTTTTGTCTTGCACAGATATCTCTTAGAACTGGGGTCTCCAAACCCTGGCCTGGGGTCCAAATGCGGCCTGCTGCCAGCCTCTGGTCCGCCTGCAAGCTTTTGGCTCACTTGACCAAACACAACTGGAGCTGTGCTCTGGTCATGTCTGAAGGGTGTTACAAGGGCCTAGTTTTCCCAAAAATCAGAAGTAACTTTTTGTGCCATCTGAAGGCCTTATGTTGGAAGGTGCTTGGAAGGTGGGGAAATGGGGATCCATTTGAGTATGTGCTTTATTTCTGTGATGTATGTTGGTGCTTGGAGAAATCCTAGAAATTTGAGCTCATTCATTCAAATGTATTCATTCATCTAAGTTCCATCTCCAATGTATTTATTCAAATTTTGTATTTAAATTTTTTCAGGCCCTTGACGCTGTGCCAGATATTTGATGTGGCCTTCTGGCTGAAAATTTTAGAGAACCCTGCCTTAGAGGAACAAAGGACAGCAGAACAAGCCCCCCAAAGAACTCATGACTGTGTTTAGAGTGCCTGTCAGATGTGAGGGATTTGGATATCAATGTGTTTGGTGTCAATCTCCAGGCAGGCTGGATAAGGTTTGTACCAGCTTACAACAAGAGAGAGCAAAAATGTTCAATATATAATCCATGCCCTGAAGAATTTCCAGTCTAATGTAACAATTGTTACAGTAGAATGAGCAAAATGGTTTCATGTGGTTATTGTGATAGTGGCCACTGATACTGTGTGTTTTCAGAAGACCTTTCAGTGAGAAAGAAAGCTAAGATTTAGGAGATTGACATTTGTATCTGTAGAGGCTTTGCACATCCTTAGATCTTGATGTGAGGAAGCTACTCAAGTACAGGGAAAGCAAAAGCTTATATAATACACAGGAAACTGAAAAACAGCAACAGAAAAAATAAACCAATGTACTGCATGAATAGGAAAAACCTACTAGAATGCAATCATGCAGACATGGCAGATTTTGTCATAAGTACCAGGTTTTGGAAGAGCCCTTTCGCATGGATTGGGTCATCCTCCTGCACCTCACCCTTACAGGAGTTATTTTATCCCCCACTCCCACTCCCACTTTCACTTCACTCAGTCACAACTTGCAATAGTCTAGCAGCTCTCATGCCTAATTTAGATTCAGAGCACAATCCTAAAGGATTTCTGGGCCAAAGTACTTCTGCTGACTCAGGCAGCATTGCAAACTTGTTGGAAAGTACATTTGAGCCTCCTTGGAAGCAAGATGGAGGTGCACCAGCCTGCAGAGTCTGAATTCAGCCTCTACAACACCCGTGAAGAGACTACTGTGTCAGCTGAGCTCGCCCGATGCAGAGGTCTGGAAAGGGCGAGGAAGAGGTGGAAGGGAGACATTCTGCGGTGGGGGTGTTTCTCAGGGTGGGGCAGGGAGTGGTAGGCAAGGGTCAGATCCAGGAGTTATGCCGGATCTAAGCCTTGGACTCCAGGCATCCAGGAGCAGCCTCTGACTGATCCCATCTACTTGAACCTAAGCCACTCTTGTATGTAGCTTAGACGCAGTGGTGGGCTTCAGGGGGTTCTCACAGGTTCTATAGAATGCTATAGTGGTGGGCTTCAGGGGGTTCTCACAGGTTCTATATGTAATGAGCGCATGGTTCTTTGAACCGGTTATAATGAGACATAGAACCTGTTGTTAATTTAGGTTATTAGGACATAGAACCTGTTGTTAATTTATTTGAAACCCACCACTGCTGCGGAGACCCACTTGGGCTGTGCTTGCCTTACTAAGGGAAAGGAGGAAAGCTTCCCCTTTCCTATGGTAATGCAGCAGTAGCTCCACTCACTTGCTGGATTTAGCACAGGTAGGCCTGACTGCCTGTTGCAGAATAAGTGAGGACTGCGTTGTCAGTCTTTCAGTTTGATGATATTGGCTACCCTCAGTTGTCCAGCTGGGTACCCATGATGTAAGACACATTTAATGAGATGAGTAGCAGGCAGAGCAACAACAAAAAAAACTCTCCTCTAAAAGTCCCTCTTTATATCGCAATGGTAATTACACTTGTTGCAGCAAGTGAGAAGGCAGCCCTATCAGAAACTTCCAGAAGGTTGGGCAAATAGGCTACTTGTGTAAACCACTCTATTCCATCAAATGAAAACATGCACAAGGGAGGCAGGAAGGGGGGAATAGCGGAGGGGGCAGCCAGGCCAGGAGAGGCTTGGACTCTAGTGTGGGGAGCTGCCTAGGCTTCTTCTGACCCAGGAAAGTGTCTTTAGGATTGCAGCCCCCATGCTAGAGTCCAGGAGAGGCCCCAGGGCAGGGAGGGAGCTGGCAGGGGGGCTGCCTGGGCTCCTCCTGGCCCAGGAAAGTGTATTTAGGATTGCAGCCTTTACCTGGGAGTAAGCTGTGGGTCTGGGGGTGTGAGCTCTGGCGCTGGGGCTTGTGCGGGCTGCCACTTGGAGCAGCAAATGTAAAAGTGCCTGGCCAGCCTCTTTAACTGCTGCTCCAGCGGCCGAACGAACCGGTTCCCTGGTTATCACCCCCTCCCCGCAGCTACTGGATCGCCAGAGGCAGGGAAATTGGAACAATCGGTTCCTGCGATCCAGGACGATCCGGTCTCAGCCCACCTGTGGTTGCATCATGTGGTTGCATCGCCCATGGAATGTTATCTCACTTCCTTCAGTTCTTGCAGTTCCTACATATAGGGTGGGGCATAAATATCTTCTGCATTTTGAAGGGGGAAGCATATCATAAATGATGCACAAAATCCAGTGGCACCTACAGCAGCATATTTTTTGAGAAGATGACACCCATCGCCAATTAAGGACTAAAGAAGAATAAAAGGAAGAAAGCCAGAGTAAAACCTTGGATTAAGAGCATTTTGAATTGAAAGCATTTTGCAAGACAAGCAAACATTTCTAAAAATTTTTGTCTCGCAACATAAGGGTACTCGCAACATAAGGGTACTCGCAACATAGTACTGACTGCAATATGGCTGGTTTCGGTGTTCTGCCAGCACCTGCTCAGCCTCTCCTGAGAGACCAGCCTAGGCATGTCAGCTCTGAAGTAAGCCTATTACAGTCAACAGGGCTCACTCCTATGTAAGGGGGCAATGGAAAGGAGCATGAGAGACCTATCTCACTCTTGTGTAAGGGGGCAGATTGCAGTCTGAGAGACCTGTCCGTGCAGGTTAATTTGTTTTTATTTTTATTTATATTTTGTATTTGTTATTTTGGATTAAATTATAATAATTTGATCTTTTTAAAGGAATGTTTTAGGTTGTAGAATGAATCGTCTGAGTTTCTGTTATTTCTTATTAGAAAATTTGCTTTTATATACAAGCCTGAGGGATTACAAGCATGTTTCCAGAACAAATTATGCTTGTAAACCAAGATACCACTGTATCTAGACAAAAATGTATTTATTTCTGAAAGTACTTAAAAACAGTTTTGTTTTAATGGGTTTTAAAAATCATACAGACCAATGGCAGCTGTTGTAAGCAATACTTTGTTTTCCAGCAATACGCTTTCATTGCAATGTGTTCCTGAAAGTTCTCCATTACTTTCGAGAAGAAAGGCAGGGTATAAATGAATATAATAATAATAATAATAATAATAATAATAATAATAATAATAATAATAATAATACCAGGTGACAGCAGAATTGAGGAGAAACAACGGGAAAAGATCTCCCGCTACCAAGACCTAAGAATCGAATTACAGCGTATCTGGTGTAAGCCAGTGCAGGTGGTTCCAGTGGTAATTGGCACACTGGGTGCAGTGCCCCAAGACCTTGGCAGGCACCTGAAAACTATTGGCATTGACAAAATATCACTCTGCCAACTGCAGAAAGCCACTCTTCTGGGATCAGCACAAATTATATGCCACTACATCACACAGTCCTAGACTCTTGGGAAGGGTCCGACTAGTGATGTGAATGAAACCAGCACAAAATTGTTTGCTGTGTATTTGTGGATAATAATAATAATAATAATAATAATAATAATAATAATAATAATAATAATAATAATAATAATAATAATAATATACAGCCTGTAGTTAGCAGCTATGGCTCAACAATTCAGTGTTCGTGAGGTTGGGGCTGGAATTCTCCATTCATTCCCTTCTTTCCCCCCATCAAATCTGCCGTTACTTTTGTTAATGTGAAATAAATTTTATTACTGCTATTGTCTCCTAATCCAGTGTCAAAATTCTGTGCTGCAGCTGCCATCTCTATCAGAGTATTCTTGTATTATGACCAGTGCCTGGTTTTCTACAAAGAAATTCACAAAGCCAATAAAGCCAAATCCTAGAGAGCTTTGAACCATGGTCATTACATGTTCCACACTTTGCAACAAAAGCTCACCACAAGTAGGAAATGAAAAACAAACCATATTGACTTAATACATTGTTATTTGCTGCAGGTGTTCCAAGAATAGCAGTACTCTTGGGTCAAATCCACAGATTTTTCCTCCCTCATTCTTAACAAAGTGTGAGCTCAACTGATCTCTTAACCTTTCAGCTATAGCGAGAACAGTCACTATACAGAAAACTGTTTTTTCTGTTGCCATCAGAAAAAAGTAAGTTGATTTGGCGCAATGTGATAATGACAGAATATGGCATATTACTCTCTACCTCAGGGATAGAAATGCTCACAAAAATTAGGGGATATTTCAAAATGAATATGAAGCAATTTAAAAAAGAAGCATTTGATTTTTTTTGGATGAAACAAGAACATCAACAAAGCAAATACAAATCAAAGAAACTTGTTTGATTATGCAAATGAAATACAAACCCCATTATTGTGACAGAGTAGCAATTGACATATTGGTGGGGGTGAACAGAAGCATGTCAGACTGGACGAGATTGCCACACATTGACCGTTCAGTAGGATGTATGGTCACCCAAGACTGCCAAAACACACTAACAGCAATGGGGCATGGACAGGATCACATTGTTCAGTACAGTGGTGCCTCACATAACGAGTTTAATTGGTTCCAGAGCCATGCTCGTTATGCGAAAAGCTCGTTATGTGAAGTGGGCTTTCCCATAGGGAATAATGGAAACTCAGATGATTGGTACCAGGGCCCAAAATAATTCCCTCCCCGCCCCCCCCCCCCCCCAAAAAAAAAACTGCTGCCACTAGGGCCTCCAGAGATTTCCCTGTTGTCATGGAGGGCTTCCCCCAAGTTCGGGGGTTCCCTCTGGAGCGCGTACTAAGCATTTCCTTATTGGAGATGCATCTCCTTATTTAGAAATGCATGTCCTTATTTGGAGCCCTCCCCTAGATGCATTAGGCTTTTTTTTAAAGGCATTTCCTGGTTGGAGTGCACATAGACTTAAGTCACCTAGAGTCAACAGTCAAAGGTGCTTTGGAAGTAATGGTGACTCTAGGAGACTCAAGACTATGTGCACTCCAACCAGGAAATGCCTAAAAAAAGCCTAATGCATCCAGGGGAGGCTCCAAATAAGGATATGCATTTCCAAATAAGGAGATGCATCTCCAAATAAGGAAATGCTTAGTGTGCGCTCCAGAGGGAACCCCTGAACTTGGGGGAAGCTGTCCATGAGGACAGGGGAACCCCCAGGGGCCCTAGAAATGCCGAGGAAGCAGTGAGGACACCCCAGCCTGCCTCAGCTAAACCCTCCAGCTGCACCAGGGGGTAAGTGGCAGCAATTTTTTTTCAATTTCCCCAGGGGTCTGGCTCGTTAAGCAAGTCAATGCTCGCTTTGCGAGGAAGATTCTCAGGGAAATTTTGCCTCACTAAGCAAATCCCTCGTTAAGATGTGCACTCGCTAAGCGAGGTACCACTATAGTTCTTGCAGGATCCACTGCCACTCTTGCTCCAGGGCAAATTCCAGCTCAAGAAGTGTTGTGGGAGGCATTGGACAGTTTGCCAGATGTCTTCCCATTGCATCCCAAGCTTGTTCAATGGGTTTCAGTTCTGGAGAACGCGAAGGCCAGTCCATGCGTTTGATCCCTGCCTCTTGAAGCATGTTGTTGACAAGATGCCTTGCATTATCATCCATGAAAAGAAAGTTGTTTCCAACTACTCCAGCAAAGGGTAACACTATAGAGTGCAGGACCTCATCTTGATTTCTGACAGCAGTCAGCGATCTGTTTCTGATGTGGAGGTTGGTACAACCACTGTTGCTAATGCCAGCCCACACCATGATTCCACCATCACCGAAGGAGTCCCTTTCTTGCACGAAACATGGATTCTCCCATGTTCCTCATTCATGCCAGATCAGGACACTATTATTTTCAGGCTGAAGAATGAACCATGATTTATCAGAGAAGAGGACAGCTGACCACTTATCACGGGTCCAATGATGATGCTCATCAACCCACCTTCTATGGGTTCTACGGTGTACAATAGATAATGGAATGCATACCATTGGTCTCCAAGCATACAGTCCAACACAATGCAGCAATTTCGTATGGTCTGGGTGCATATCCGTCGTCTAGTGGCAGCAAGAAACTGTCCCCGCAGCTCTGTTACATTGCTGTGCTTGTTCCTTCTTGCCAATAAGGTCAAGTAGTGGTAATCTCTTGCTGTTGTGGCAGATGGGCGATCCTGCCCTCGTCATCCTCGTACTGTGCCAGTCTCTTGAAAGTGATTTCACAGTCTGCTAATCATGCTTTGGGATGTTCCAAGTGCTGTTGCCACTGTCGTCTGTGTTTGATCAGCTTCAAGGCATCCTATGACTCTCCACGCTTCACATTCAGGCAAATCGTGTTGCAGGGGCATTGCAAGGGCTGGAAAATTGCATGATGTGCACTTTTAAGATCAGGGAGCATACAGATACTCCAGTAATTTCAGCCTTTTGTATAGCGCATTTTCACCTATGATGTAAGAGTTGGTTTTGCTCTCATTTGCATAATCAAACAACTTTGACTTGTTGTTTGCTTTTTGAGGTTCTTGTTTAATTAAAAAAAATCAAATGCTTCTTTTTTGAAATATCCCTTAATTTTTGTGAACAGTTTTCATGTTGCCATAAAGTGCCATAAAGTATTACTTTTAGTGTAGAATGTAGTGTCATAGTGGGTACAGGACAGGACTTTGCCCAGAGGCCTTCAAAAACAACATCACTGGTTGTTCCTGATTTAAGGAAACAGACAAAGTTGTAGCTGTAGTTTTAATACATTCAACTACTGTCCATGTGGAAGCCAGGATAATTTAAAAATCTAGTTATTAGCATGGACTTTCTTGACCTCTCAGTTGACAAAGCTGCAATATTAATTTCTTGGCATAATCATTACCTTTGCTTGAATATCCCAGAGGATAGCCCATCCAAATGAAAGTACTCTATAATATATGTGGAACATGTAAGTTCTGGAAATATTTATCATTACTTACTGTCAACAAAATGTCTTGGAAAAAAGAGTGAAAAAGAGGTTCACATATTTTTACTCTGAGCAAATTGAGTTGTTTTTCAAGCATCTGAAGACCCAAGCTGCAAAGCGGGGAAGAAGCGCTGTCTGCAGTGACCGTCTTTCTTTTGGCACCTGGCCACACTCCACTGGGAGAAATGTAAGTAACAGTTTACCGCGCAGATTACTGAATGTGCTGAATTGCGAGAATGGATATTAAATGAAAATATCCATAGCACCTGCAGCTTGTCCTGGATGATTCCCCTGGAGTAACGTGGGTGGGTTGACTTCAAACCCCCTAGTGACGTGCAAACTGCAACTGCAGCTGCTTGTTGTAGTAGCAGCTTAAAGAGTGTGAGCAAATGGCTTGCAGATCTCATTCCACATTGACCAATGCTGCCAATTGGTTGGGGGGCGGGGGCGGGGGGAGAAGGAGCAACTTTGGGACAATTATTATTAGCATGAGACTTTTTCTCATCCTTTGGATTCTGGATGATTAACAGCCTGCTTCACAACCCTATTCTAACAAAGGATTTGAATTTAAGCAGCATTGGATCTTAGACTTAAAAGTTTGGTGCACAGTACAGAAATAACTGGAATCAACAAATGATAGTCCTGGGCTGTTATTCTTGGTCTTGACCTGAAGTAACCCAAGTTCAAAGAGACCATTGCCTTGTCTGACCTAATGCTTTATAACTAGGGGTGTGCAGAAGGCGAAGTTATTTTTCCTGACAAAGGGTTGTTATATTTTGTCAGGAAAAATAACCTTGCCTTTTGCAGGTCCCTATTTATAACAATGATATAACATCACACCAGTGGTGAAAATTGCTGCTATTGTCACATTTTTCTATACATCTTCACCTGGTTTGGACCTTCTGATCACCTGGGGAACATTCTGTATTGTGTTACCATCATCTGAAGTTGCTGAATCATTTGGATTCAGTTGTCTTTGTTTTTGTGGCTTTTGACCTTGTTTGGATCAGGAAACCTTTACTTAGCCATGTCTTTGTCAGATATATGACATCTGAAGCATTCTGAAGCTTGCCCACTTAGCCACAGGTGGGTGCAAGGACCAAGATCCTGCCACAGCAGGAGGACATACACATGGAATAGTTACCTCAAAAATAACATATTGGCTAGCTTTATTTCCAGTTGCATTTTTAACATCCTTGCCAACCTTTCCTTCCTGACCCCTTTCTTTCCCTTCTTTAGGATTACCAATGTCTTGCTTATTGTCCTTGTACTTTTCACTATTTTGATGCCTTTAATAGCCTTTTAGAATCATTTTATAATATTAGAAACATTTTAGCATGTTAGAAAGACCTCCAGTGGATCTTGGAAGGTATTTAGTCTGATCCAATGCTCACTCCAGCCTCTTCTTGCAAACCTCCACATGGGGAGAGCCCACAACTATACTAGGCAGACTGTTCTAGTGCCAAACAGCTCTTAGATTTAGGAAATTCATCCTCATGTCTAGCCTCAGTCTGGAACAGGTGGAACAGGGGAAGAACTGCAGGTCGCGAGGGGGAATAGGCTCCACTTTGTCATATCTTAAACTCTGTGTCTGCTGGATTGACTAAGGTCTCCCTTTCCATATATCCTATGCTCTATGTCAGGCTGGAAAACCGAACACAGAGGTTCCCACAGCCCATTCTGGGCCTGAGCTGGAGATTAGATTCCATTCTGGATTCAGGATTAGCTTTTTTCTGAAAGTTATGTTTTGCCCATGGCTTTGCCCAGCACACAAAACATCCATTTGTATTTAGCTTACATTATCACATATCACCTCAGGTGTCATTCCATGTTGAATAATTAATGTTGACTAATCAGTGAATGTGTAGATGATCTAGCCCTGGTCTGTCATCATTATCTTAGAGAATAAGGAAATTCAGTGGGAATCCTGGATTTCGGACAGCATTCTAACAAACTTTCAATGTTAAAAAAGGCAACTTCTTCAGCATTTGTACCGGGTGGCACTGTGTGACTGAGCCCTTTTGTTGTGGTTTGGAATTCACCAATCCATGTTCAACACAATGTAAGGGATACCTGGCTGGCCTGTCGCAGGGGCCTGTTGCCAGGATGGTCCCTATTATCTATTTGCATTTGCATGCTTTCAAACTGCTAGGTTGGTAGGGGCTGGGCTAGAGATGGGAGCTCACTCCGTCTTGCAGCACTCGGGGGTCTTGAACTCTGGTCTTAAACTGCCAAGGTTGTTCAGTTGGCAAGCAGTTCTGTCAAGAGTGTTCGAACCATTGAGCCACTGCAGCCCCAATAACAAACTTTCCATGTTAATACATTTCATTTGGCCATTGTTTTTAGAAATATTTTATGAATTTTGAGTCACAGAAACACACTACTGTGATCTGCAACGCTGTTTAAAGTTGGCGCAGTGGTTTTTAATGTATCTGGAACTGACAGAAAATGGAAGGACTTGTCTTCAGCATGCCTGGATTATAACAAAATCCTAACGATACGCTTCAACCTGCTTCCCCCTGTATGGTGTGGTCCTTCGAAACTGTTTGAATTCTGTCAAGAGGTGTTTCTTTTGTGTGGGCAGTTAAAAGGACACCTGCTTGGACTGATATGCCTAATGCTGTGTCAACATTTCCATTGATTTGGTTTATAACTCAGCTGTGAAAACTCATTTTCACCCAAGCCTTGGTATAGAATATCTAAATCACTGGAGGAGGGGGGAGGCATAAGCCACTCATCGCCCTATGTTGTTAGGTACAAGAGGGCAAACTAAAATTAGGGTAAAGCCAGCTTTTTACCTCTATTATAATTTGCATTTATTAAGTATTTTAAATATAATTTGCATTTATTAAATTGTTTGTTGCTTCAGAGTATTAAAATGAAGGCCTTAAAATGGATTGGTGCAATTTACATTGTTTCCTTTTATTTATTAATTATTTTTCAATAAGAACCTTCACTGATTGATATTTCTGATAACTTAAGAATTTGAATTCTTTAAAAAATTAACAGTTGACTTTTCATGAATGTTTAGTGATAGCTTCTGTCTCTGTCCTGCCTTTTCTTCCCAGTCGCTATCCTGTTAATAAAGTCTTTAACATGTACCAAAGGTTCCAAGACCTTCTTTCAGAATTGTTCAGGACTCAAATAATTACAGCTCATTGGATTGTGTACAGAAGAGAGAGATGAAAATGAGGAAAACTGAACAACGCTTTTTTTAAAAAATGACACCAATGACATTATGAACCAGCTAAGCCTTAGCTGGTTCATGTATAGCTGGTTTAAATGTATAGAGTTTAGCTAGATAAATGTTTAGATTTTACCATTTGTAATGTTTATATTAAGAAATAAAATATAAAGGCACATCAGCTTCTAAAACTATTTTTAATCAAGATCTGAAAATAATCAATTAACATTGGTTCTAGTAGTTCAAGTAAGATTACTTAGGTATGGAAGATCATCTAGTTGTTTCCAAACTTGCTGGGGCTGCAGTGCTCTTTGCACTCAGTTCCATACAGAACTGTGTGACCTCTTCATCCTGGCTCACTAGGTCAACATTGGAGAAAAATTTGTGCAAATAGCACAAGATCTTACAGGAATCCTGAGATATGTCATCATAGTGCAAGATCTCACGAGAACAGTGTGCAATTTTGTGCAATTTGGCCCAGTAATTTGAGAAGAGGGTGTGTGGTGGTGCACAGCATGCTTGTGTGTGCACTATGGCATGCTAACACACTGTAACATATGCATGCTTTGGGCACTTCAGATCTATATGAATAAACTGAATCGTTATATTAGCTATTATGTGAAGCCCAAGGAATGTACAAAGAAACCCTTTGCACTTGAAGTGTGACTTTAATTATGTTATTTGAACATTCTGAAGCATGACTGTATGTACAAGGCTGCCATGTGATTTCTGAGCCTGAGTGGAATTTACATAACTTGCTTCTTTTTGAAAAATACACACTCCATGAAGCATATTGGTGCATATTACATGAAAAAGAAAGTTTCCCAAATGGAAGTTTGGCCTAAGATTTAAGCAATTCTCATATTCCAAAATGTACCAATAGCCCATGTTTGCCAGTACTATCAGTGCCATATTGTCACAATGTTGACCAATGGATGTCCTGTGACTGTATATGTGCCGCTAGAGTGAAGACATACACAGCAGAGTAGTTTATGATTAACTGTATTTACAGTTCAGAGTACTTTAAGACAATCCGTGTCATACACATTAAATCAAGTCCATCAGTCTAATACACCTCAGAGCTTATCAGTAACTAACTCAGTTTCTTAGCTCACTTCTGCTCTGATCAATAGCTGAACTCCAACTGCCAAACTGTTCTCCAACTGTCACCAACTGACAAAATCCAACTGTCAGTTTCAAATCTGAAAGTTTTAATCAGTTCACAACTCACTCAGAACCAATAGTTAGATCCAAAATTGAACATATATTATAATGGTTTTCTTGGTCATGAGAACTTTTCCTAGCCTTGATCCTTTTATATTGGAGCATATTAGGAAGATATCCTGGTGTTTTTCTTGAAAGCACTTGCTGAATCAGTGAACTATGGATGCTATGAATGTTGGCATCTTCTGTTAGCTGGGTATATTATGCAGAAAAATGGAAATTGTAGTTAGTTCAGGAAAACATAGGTAAGGTGACAATGACATGTAGGTCTAAAAAAGAGTTTGCTTGTGCAATGCCTGATTCTTGATTTTGACATCACACTGTGTCTTGTTGGCTGGGGTATGCCCTGTTAATCCTATTACGTGGTGATGGAATATGATCTTTATATTGAGAAATGGTTCAGCGAAAAACCACATTAGCCTTCTCAGCTTATGCTACAGTCATCAATTCCATCAGCCTCCTATGAGACTCCAATGTGTGTTTAAGTCCTGTGGGTTTGCTAAGTATGTTTGTGTGCAGAGGGACAAGTATCGCTTGCTAAAATGAGAAATGAGTGATTTGTACAGTAGACGTCTCTGTTTTCACTGTCGCTAATTACAAAGAAGAAAAGCAATACCATTCCACCTAGACTCCAAAGGAGTATGGAAGCAAGAAACAGTTTGCTTCTATCTGTTCAGATATCTGGTCAGAACAATGATAACATATCTGTAAACTCACTTTGCATCAATTCATTAGATTAGGGTTAAGAAGGGGTGAGGGTAAAATTTCTAATGGGGGGTAAAACTGGGGCTTGAGGTGGGGTGACCATATTTCCTCTTTTTCCAGAACATATTCTGGATTATAGTTATGTCCCTCCTTTGACCCTTGTACGTCCCTCCTTTTCCTTGTAAACAGGCAGCACATGGCCTTCTTGTAATTAATAAATTATATGTAAAACTTTTTAAGTTTTTAAATTTTAAATTAAATGATTCTTAATTATATAAATACTGTAGATAGATGATTGATAAATAGATAATACAGTTTTAAGCACATGAAATATGAGTGTTTTTAGCTTTCATTTTGTCGTGTCCTACATTTTTCTTGTGTGTCCTCTTTTTTTGTTATGGCATATGGTCACCCTGGGTGGTGATCTTTTTGGATTTCATTAAGACCTACCTATACCTCACCTAATTTGGTGATTCCTCAGGAGACTGATGGAAGGATGGATGGTTTGGGGCCACAAAAGGGAAGGACTGTCTTTCAGGGGCTCAGCACCTTCTCTGAAACCTGCTGGAGAGATGCTTTTAATCTGTGCTGTGCACCCGAACCCATTTTTTTGAATGTATGTCTGTTGGGACCCACCTAGATTTGCAAAACTTTTTAAAAGAAGTTGAAGTTCTTACAAAGAAGTTAAGTAAGAAGTTGGGCTTGGGGAAATTTACAGAGCATTGTAAGGTGGTCTCGTCCTTGTTCATTTGTTCCTGGAGTTCAGATATAAAAGGTTGAGCTTAGTTCAGGCCTGTTTGAGAAGTGAATTCCAGAGCATGAGGACCACTTGCAAAAATGCTCTGCAATATGTCTGTAGAAATCTGACCTTATGGTGAAGGAATTGTGCTCCTGTCCTCATGTTCATATCTCAGTATTCTGGAGTACTCAAACACAGAAATACACTTCCTGACCATGAATTGTTTCAAACCAGCAACTTAAATTGAGCTTAGGAATCAACTGGTATAATGATTGCAAAAACTCACTGCCAAGAGAAAACTAAGTTGAAAGGGGCTATACATTTTGTGCTGGTTTTCTACATGCAGGGAATATTCAAAGATGTGATTTTCCCTCCTGCATTCTATATTCAAGAAAAAAAAACTGAATGTGTAGTTTGGCATCAGTGTGCAATGAAAGGGAGCATTTAGCAAGAAGAATAACAGGTCAAGTCAACCAATCTGACAGAAACCTAGATTTTAACAACCACCAAAATTTATAATTTCACAGGGAGCAACTTCTATCTGGACTTTTCTCAGCTGCAGCTTGTTAACGTTTTCAAGGGCGTTGACTAAAATTTGATTGTCAGAGTACAAATCTCTGGTGATTACCTTCTAGCTGTTCTTGTTTCCAGTAGTATATCCTTTTTTATGGCGTTTGGCATGTAAATGATGCTGACCTTGAAGAAAGTTAGGAGGGGGAGAGAAAGATTAACATTTTAATGTCATTCCTTGGCTACTCATGCTGTTTCAGACTGTGTTATTTATGATTATTTTTGTGACCACCAACCAATCAGCATGGAGATTCCAACTAAAACAAGGAATGTCAATACAACCTGCACAATTCTGCATTTTATTGGCTTGGCTAATCTCCATGCATTTATGTAGTACTTATGACTTTTTATTTGGTTATGTTTTGCTGCTATCATTCCCAAATGACATTTCACATGATTGTGTTTGTGTGTGTGTGTGTGTGTGTGTGTGTGTGTGACATCTGGAATTTCTGACCAAAGGGGAAGCTGACATGACCTAGTATTGAACCAAATATTCTTGCCGTGATTTGAAATAAATGCACATAAATAGTTGTGCAATGGCTTAATGGACTATGGACACAATCCTAAGGTGAAGTTGGGACAGTGCAAGTCCCTTACACCAGCCCAATATATATTGCAAAAATGCCTTAAAGGACTTTGGTGCAAAGCAACTAAAGGGAGGGAGTTGCAAGGAACTTACACTGGCCTCCCCATGCTGGATCCAACCTTGGCAGGATAAGTTTTTGCCAGCATTTTTTGGTTAGTCTTGGGGCTGGGGGAGGACATAGGCTGGAGGCAGAAGGGATGTGTTTGGGGATAGGGGTCTAGTGGCAGCAGCAGGGTTGGAGGCCTGCTCCTAGCTTGGCTTCGTGATGGTGCTGCTCCTCTTTTACTGGTGCTGACTACTGTATGCACCAATTGTAAAAGACACTCTGGCAGTGCATGAAGCTGCATAATGCTGGAGAGCAAGCAGAAAGACCAAAGCCTTCCCGAATGCTCCAGAGTAGCATGAAGACGGTGAAAATGGAGGTAAGATGGTGGTGGGGGGAAGAACAGCATGGTAATGCAGTGGGAGATAGGTGAACACCTTCAGGTTCAAAAAGCTGGCTGGCTTGGTGGCTGGGTCTTAAACCCCTTCCAGGACCTAATCGTACAGAATTATTTAGCTAGCACAGGTCTGAGTACCACCATCCCAATGCTTCAGAAGTTTACTCTGGGTAAGGGAATGGTTGTTCCCAGAGGAGACCGCTGCGACTGCCCCTGTCCTGCAACAGGATGGAGGTGGAAGTCATTATGGTGCCTCTGTATTGATGGAGGTGGAAATAATTTCTTTATTTATTTGGCTTTAAAAACTGGGCTTAAAAATGCCAAAATACAATATCTTGCTCAGCTGATAACACTGCCATGTATCTATTAGAGACTTAGGGCAAAATCCATAGCAGTTATGGGTCCACGCAGTTATGTCACCCTCTAGTGTTATCTTATGGAAAGTCATCTTAACTGCTCCGGAGCAAGGGGCTTAATTTTGCTTTAGGGCATAGTCCTTAGAAACAAATTCAGAAGCAGTCTGGGCGAATAATCCACAGATGGGGATCTGCTCTGCAGCCAGTTTAATAGGTTCATGGTGGTGTTATTAATTGAGCAGGCCTCCGTCAGCCTCGAAAGACTATGGTATCGTGCTCGGCGCTGCATACGCTGCATGCAAAGCGTGAAAGCCTGGGTTGAGAGGGCTGTGGGTGGCGCAAGCGGTTAAGACCCTGTGCCTGTTAACCAGCAGGCCAGGGTTCGAGACCCAGGTCGGCCCCACAAGACAGGGTGAGCTCCTGTCCTTAGCCCAGCTCTGCGACGCAGCTGGATCCAATAGTATTGGCTCTGCCTTTCCATTGGACTAATTCACTGGCTTGGAGAGGGGGGATTTGCTGCTTGGGTAACAGCATATCCTCCATAACAATTCAACCCAGGCTTTCATGCTTTGCATGCAGTGTATGCAGCGCCGAGCACGATACCATAGTCTTTCAAGACTGACGGAGGCCTGCTTATTAATTGAGTGGGATATCATAAATCCAACTCTATGCACCGCCCTGTGATTGTCTCCTAACTAGCTGGAAAGTCCTTTGGGCATGCTCAGAAGCTGCCAAGAAAAATTCAAGGAGCCGTAGGGACAGTAAAACTGAGCTGCAGTACAAATGTACTATACTTGTATACAATGCCATCAGAATTGTCCCAATCCAGTGAATACAGGTCCCCCCCAACAAAAACAAATAAGCAGGAAGTTCCTCCCTCCAAGCTAATAATGAATTGAACCCTATGGAAAGTGAAACTGTGCTATGTGTTTGTGTTTACATTTGTCGTTACTTACAAGAAATGTTTAATTATTCCTTGCTATGCTGGTGTATTTGTTTCCTGCGCTTGAAAAGTACTAATTCTATGCTATGTTCAGTTAGTTCAAGTTGCTTAGTGGCAATGTGTTTAACTTGTTTGTGTTTGGCAGCATTTGGATTCATTGTAGCTGTTCATTTAAGAAGCATGTAAAAGTTAAACTCCTCTATAGGTTCAACTCAAATAGCTGATTAAGGAGTTGCATTCTTCAGGGGCATGTGATGTGTTACAGTGAATACACTCAATAGAACTGCTTTAAAATTGACAAAAGTAGTATTTTGGAATAAAAATACATAACACCAATATAACATCACTTTCAGCCTTTGTTTAGGATAACACCAAGATGGGAAAAATAAAATCATTTTAGATTCTCTCTACTTATTAGACATTGAAAAGTCACTTCTGGTTTCCCTGAAGACACCCTGTATAAACGAGGGGTGTTCAAGGCAAACGGGTACTTTTAATTTCACAAGCATTAAAAGGATGCCGCCATAGCAGTACTATATACAGTAGTAAGTGGCAAGAATGTGCTATTACTAATAGCCAGCACACATGTTGTGGGCCAATCCAGATGCCGTTAATCAAGATGGCAAGCAACAGTGTTAGTGCGTACATGGGACAGTGTGTTGTGATGAATTTTCTTGTGAACGAAGGTGTAAAATCCATGAAAATTTACAGAAGACTTCTAGCACGCTATGGTTATAGGACACACAGCTGCAGTAACACCTTTGAATGGTGGTAATGTTTCAAAGATGGCTGTACATCCATCAGTGACAATCCCAGCCGTGGTGGTTCCCAGACCACATCAGTCATTTCTGTGAACATTCAGCATATGGAACATATTCTGGATAATCTACTTATAACCTGTTGTGAAATTGCATAAGAGACTAATCTTTCAGAAGGAACTGTGAACACAATCATTTTCAAACATTTGCAATTTTGAAAAGTTAGCACACGCTGGGTACCAAGACAGCTTTCCACTTTGACCAGCACAGAAGAGTAGAAGGCTGGCCTAGGATGGTTCCATCATACTGACAAATCTTTCTATGTCGAAGCTTTCCAGGCATTAGTTAAACACTGGGATAAATGTATAAATGTAGCAGGGGACTATGTCAAAAAATGAGTGCACCTTCCACGCCTTGAAATTTTTTTCCCCATCTATAAACTCAAAAGTCTCAGTTTGACTTGAATGCCCTTCATATGTTCTTGGCCAGCCTGTTCAGATTGCTGTCTCTAATCTTCAAGTTTTCATTAGTTTTATTCCAGTTGAACAGCACTGCTTCCCAAAAATCTCAAAAATTATTGTTTGTTGAACTGCTAGGAATTTTCTTGGACAACCTTCCCCACAACTATGGTTCCCAAGATTTCTAGTTCAAGTCTGGTAGTGTGTGTGTGTAAACTCCCACAGGGACACAATACAAAACACATGAGGGTACTTCTGTTGGCATGCAGTGTGTTGATGAATGCTGTTTAAATCCACGGCTTGGTTTCCTAGAGGCAATAATATGGAAGGAATCAATCTGCATGTTCCTAATGGAAAATAAGTGTGTTTTTTTGTACAAAAGAAACCAAATAAAAACACCTGCACAAAAACTGTACACACATGCACGCGTGTGTGCACACATATTGCACCCACAGACTAAAATGCGTTCAATTTATCATTATTGTCTGCAGGCTGAGCTGAGGAAAGCTTTCCAAACAGTGTTGTTTCTATGGAATGCAGCCATTCTTCATGATATCCTTTAGGGCAAAAAACATTTAAAAGCTGAAAGTGTTTCATAGCATAGTTTCAATAATCCGTCATCACACAGAACTTTCTCAAGTCTCCAGCATTTCTGTTTGTGAGTGGCTACTTATGTAAGAACTGTCACGAGAGAACTATTTTGAGGACATGATTCTGTAGTGGCTTCTTTCTCTACCATGACTCTCCCAAAGGTTTTGCTTACTGTGTTCAAATCTTTCCTCATTGTGACAGGAGTTTAGAGGAATATAGCTGTGAGTGGGAGATATCAGCTACCTTTTGTATTGCTGTGTTGAGTAAAGAGAATTTTGGCCATACTTTGGGCGTAGATGTGTGGTAAAATAGTTACTTGTAGCCTCTTTAGCTCTCCTGTAGGTGGAAAAACAAAAGGAGATAATCAAGCAGGGTGACCATATGGCCTATTTTCCCCTGACATGTCCGCTTTTATAGCCTTTTGTCCTGGAAAAAAACTTCATTGTCCTCCTTTTCCTTGCGGGGGAGGAAAGGCGAGATATAAATTGATTAAATAAAAAATAATTAATTATTAATTAATTATATGTAAATTATACATGCAAATTTAATAAGTAATATAATGTTTAACCACATGAAAGCAATATATGATTATTTTCAGCTTTTATTCTGCATGTCTGACATTTTTCTTAGGTATCTGACATTTTGGGCGGACTTTGTCCACTTTTGCAGTTCTGACATCTGATTACCCTGTATCCAAGTGGCAGCTGCCCACAGTACTGCGTTTGCGTGTCATACTGCCCATTTGAGGTAAAGCAAGAAGAAAGTTAATAGCTTTTCCCTCCTCCCTTCAGAAGCCGTGTAACTGCATATTGAAATGATCCCTCTTGCTTTCACGATCATCTCGCAGCACTCTTGATTAAAGCACAAAGTCCTTGGTCACATCTGAGGATTGGAGATGTTGGAACAATGCATAGGATTCCCTAAGTAATAACTGTGTGGTTCTTACTCTTGGTTGCGTTTTTAGGGTGGAAGCAACAATTTTTTTCTTTGCTGGTTTGTTATTGACTTATAGCAGAGCCACATATGGTATGTTTCAGCCAAGTTTTTACAGCTCTCAAGAAGTTCCCTGAGGTCAACTTTTACCTAAGAGCCAAAGCACATATTCAGAATCACTGGCATCACTAGGATAGGCATCAACCATGTGGGAGGTCAGCACATCACCCCCTTGATAGATCTCCTCTAATTCAATGGGAAGGGCACTATTCTGGGCAGTGGGCATGGCAACACAGTACCCTACTCCACTGGATTTTTAGCTATAACATTTGATAAAATATTTCAACAGGGCTTGTTTCATTTCATTCTGCTGAAAATTATACTTGTTTGATATTCCTTATGAAGGAATTATTCCTAAAAACGGCAATTTTAAAAATTTGGCCAGTAGTGGTGTCACACACACACAAATACACACACCCCTGGATGTGTCACCTGGTATGTGGCCCACACCCTTTGAACCACTCCTAGAGATGCCTCTGCTCAGAGTCACACAGGACTCTGTGGTATTCAGCTGGAAGATGGGGCTTCCAAAATTATTTTTTCCCAAAACAAAAATTCCCTGAACATTGACAGCAGGTATTTCAAAAGGCCAAGTGAAATGGGTTCTGGTGGACATAATTCTGAATGGTTTCTGAAGTTCTGTGGCATCCCTCGAAGATGTCCAGGTTTCCCTGGTCCATATCTCTACAAAGGCAAGCCTGATGTGAACCAGAAGTGTCGTTTAATACAGTGGTCTTCAAAGTGGGGTAAGACTCCCATCGGGGGGTTGTGACTTCATTTCATGGGGATCACAAAAAGCTGGGTGCAGCCATCTTGGAATCTAGCACTGGGCACCTATAATGTCACTTCCAGCCATGACAACATTTCAGGATGGTCCCAGACAGACTGTCATTCTCAGAAGGGGGTCCCAGGCTGAAATGCTTGAGTACTACTGGTCTAATAGCAGTCCCTCCTGCACTAGCAAAAGTAAAAGCCCTCCCCACTCCCTATGCAGATAGGATTGAAGATCACAGTGTTGGTTTTACACCAGATGTCTGCCTCCAGTACACCCAGCTGGAAACAGACACTGAACAAATTGATGGCAAAGTCTAAGGATGTAGACCATGGATTTGCCACATCACCAGTTAGTCTCTTGCCATAGAAACAGGTGTGGTTTAGTCACTCAGGCAGGGCTGTTTGGGGTGACTTTAGCATGACTTCTTGCAAACATATTTGATGTGAAGAGGCCCCTGCCTCCAGGAGTTTACAATCTGGATGATGGATTACTCTTACATATGGCTACTAACATATGCCTAGACTGGTGTGCTGAGTGTCTTTCCGACGAATAAAAGATGCCCAGGAGAGCATTCAATCAGAGCAATTCAAGAGAAGCATTTTTCTGTGAATCATTTTTAGGACATGTTCCGAGAATTTCTGATTCAACCAAAATCAGGGTTTTCTATACAAGGGAAAAAAATATGAGAAAGTGAAAATGTAACAATGCTAATTCCAGAGTGATTTAGAGTTGTTAGATGAACTAATTCCAGATAAATCTTGAAAGGATTGCCTTAGTGTAGCCAACTGAAGGAAATGGAAGTTTGGAAACAGTATAAGACATAAAGCATGGCTAAAGCGAAGAGGGAAGGGTTAAATTGACTGGGGAAAAATGAGGCTGTACATATCAATACACTGGATCCAAATAATTGGAAATTGTTCCTACGTTTATCTAAAGACTAAATTTATCTAAATCCTCATTAGAGTCTTCTCCTTTCTAAGTGAACCTGGACTGAGTATTGTACAAATCCTGGCAGATTTATGGGATGCATAGTCACATGGCTTTGACATGAAACCAGATAAAACTTGGCAGTTTTTCCAATGTCCTCATGTGGGATTTTTCCTTTATTTGGTCCTGAAACACAGAACAGAGTTCATAATCTAGGAAGTTATGCTAGGTTACAAAAAAAAGTAATCGACACAAAAATGAGAGTTTTGGTGTCTCCTCATGGGTTATTAAAAATGGCAACTGAATAATAATGAACAGAGCATTCTTTAGCTAGGAAGGAATCTTAACATAGAGTCAACACTAAAGAGATGGTTGAATTAGTTCATTATAATACTGCCCTGGTTCTCCTAGGAACAACTCTTAATGGGGTAACTAATGAAGACTTAAGGCAGGAGATCAAATATGTCACTAGCACATTTGGGAGGGGGTTGTCCAACAGGTAACTAATCTTTCAGGTGTTCTGCCTAAAGAGACGTACAAAAGCCCCGCACCAGTTGCCATCCTGGGTAAATCCAATAAAGCCCACCAGAGCGCAACCTGAAGCCCAACCTGACTGGAGCTCAACCTGAGCCTGACAAGCAGGCCCAACTCAGTCCAAGGCAACGTGCCACCTTAGTTTGGTTTTCCTTGATTAATTCAAAGTGGAGCTTAAATAGACCTCTGCTACACTAGAATTCTACCCCGCCCCCCCGTCGTGCCATGGCCTACTCTCCTTGCATTCACACCTGCCTCTGGGGCATTGGTGTATCTTCAATGAATATCTAATTTTAAAAGTCCATCACAAAGTTTGTATTTTCACTGGAGCAGCACAGGATCTCCATTCTACCTGCTGTTGTTCCAGAGCTTCCAACCTTACAGGCCAAGAGAAGAGGATACAAAGACAATTGACCTGCCCTTGGTCAGAGACCACCTCAGGCATGGACTTATATGCAGGGCACTTCAAGGTTTGCTCAGTTGTTTTACCTCCTTGACTCTTTAAAGCTGTTTTCATATCCTAATGTTCAGTAATTATTTTCTCAAGGCTATTCTGAGGCTTCCCTTAAGGCTTCTCGGGACACTAATGTTCAGTGTAGATATGGCTCTCACATTTTTCTTCCCTGCACCCCAAATTACCTCCAGCAGCTCCATGGGGCCAAAACACTATCTGTCCAGCTGTCCTGAAGGGGGTTATACTCACTATGCAGCCTTAGATATGCAACAGCACCTACCCACATTATTTACATCAGCCATTCCTAGCCGCAGAGACCTTGGAACCTGAAACAGAAGACATAACAAGCAGGTGGCCTAAGCCAGGATTGGCCACCATAAATGAGGAGGAAAGGTAGGCTGGTACATCCATGGGCCTAACTGAAGCTGTCACCTTAGGCAACAAGTTGCTGGGTGGATGGCTTTTCTTGGCTCTTCTTTTTGTCTCCTCTGGTTTTCCTTCTCTTTAAACATCCTAGATTGAAAAAATGAATTAAGCAGTGATTTTCAACCAGTGTGCCATGGCACACTGGTGTGCCATGGATAGTCCTCAGGCATGCAGCAGGAATTTGGAGATTGCCATTCATTAATAGGAAAATTGGGGAATTTGAACAGTCTGGTGTGCCTCGTCAATCTTAAAAACAAACGATGGCGGGTCTTGACAATTTCAGTGCTTTGTTTAGTGTGCCATGAGATGAGATAAAAAAGTTTGAAAATCACTGAATTAAGGGGTTTAAAGTCCATAACCTTTACATAGATGATAAGTAATAGCTACAGTGGGTGTGGGGTGAATGAATTTTATCTGAAGAATTTCATGTCTACTTCCCCACTGCTACAAGAGATAGAGAAAGTATAATTGTCCCTAAGGCAGTATTTCTCCAACTGTGGGTAACATACAACTTCTGGTGGGACCCCATTCATTTCAGCATTTTATTTTTTTATAAATTACACTTGATGTTACCATGATATGTTATTGCATTTGGGGAAATGTAACTTATTTATCCTTTTAACAGGCTATTACGGTATATTAAAAACCTAGTAAATGGTGCTTACAATGCTTTTAATAATGATAAAAATGGGACTTACTTCTGGGTAAGTATGGGCAGGATTGCAGCCTAGAATTATTAAAAAATTTCCTTCGTGATGATGTCACATCTGGTCATGATATCATTTCCAGTGGGTCCTGACAGATTTTCATTCTGAAAAATGGGTCCTTCTGCTAAAGATTTGATAAACCCCTGTGTAAGGAATCTTGGAGTGATGTCACTTCATATTAGCCCCCAAAATCCCAATATTAGCTCCCAGAATCCCAAAGCACAGAGAATCCAAATCCTTGTGGAATCCTATGATTTCCAAAGGCCTAAATATACAGGTGTGTGGCTCAAATTGGACATTAAGAACATGAACACTAATAATAGGTTTGCCTCCCACATTATTCCAGATGTTAAAACAAGAACACTCTATTAGGAAGTTGTAATTCTTCTTTATTTGGCTTGATGTTTAGATTAACCTTCACCTGTTTTTTCCACTTGGTCCTTTATTGCAAAATTTGTCTAGGGTTCAAAGGTGTTCTTTCCAGGGTGTTAATTTTAAACTTTCTTTAGAATGTAAACATACCCACTGAGTTTTCTTTTTCTTATGCAGAGAGAGCCAGCTCTGAACACTGTTCGACTCACTTTGGCCCATGGCCTTACATATTTGAAGCAAAATAATTACAAAAAAAAACCCCCCCACTTCAGCTGATCGATGTGTTTGAGTTGAAATGGCGGTACTGGATGTAATTGAATTAGTAGTGGTAGCTGTCATTCCCCACAGGGGACTGATTCAAGGCAGATGGCAATAAAATGGTGCTCTATACCACAAATAATTAAAAAAAGAAAAAAGAAACAGCATGCAGCTTCTGTAGCATGGAAATTTATTGCTTGGGCAGAAATCTGTTCTTCTGACATTCTTGTAGTTGCATTGTTGACTGGGACCCAATCCATACAAACATTAAAAACTCATTTTGGATATACGGTAGCTCTAATTGAAATCCCATGTTTTATTGCTGAGGTTTGGACCCCATTTGGCAAGGTTTGTATTTGTACCTGCAGAAGGGAATTATTATTAGTATATTTTCTCTTATTCCCCATATCTCTATCGGATTGCTTCTCTGTTAATACACTTAGTACTGTTCACAGTATGAAATGCTAGTTTACTATGGGCACATTTCTTACCAATTTAGGCTAGTATATCTCACCTGGAAAATCTTGTGATGGTGTGGAGAGGACGGCATATGCCTATGCACTGGCCTAACCCCTCATGAATGGCACAGAAGTGCCTTATGTCACTTTTGTGACACCCCAGGTCAGCACAGTCCATATGCCAGTACTTAGGTCAGCCTAACTGGAGCTTAGGACTGCAGCCTATGTAATATACAGGAAACAAAAGGCATCAGGGGGGAAGGAAGGGAGCAAGATATGCCAAGGTGCCATGATCTGAATAGTTTCTGGAAGATGAGAGGCCAAAGAGCTGTTGGTCACAGCTGAGCTGATGGAAGGGGACTTGTTTTCCTGCCTTTGGCTGCTCATTGGGAACCGTTCTGGGAGACAGAGAGCCAAATGGCTTGGAGTCCTAACTGTTTCATGGTTGGTTGGCAAGCAGATAGTGGGGGTGGAAAGAGAATTTGTGGTGGGAATTTGTGGAGAGAAAGAAATGCGGGCCAGACTGGAAATTTGCCTTGGTGGTCCTACAACAACATTTTTTGCAGGCCTCCATTTGAATGTGCTAATGAGAAAATGCATAACAGAGCTTTGACATATCCATATGTAAACCCATAACAAAGCTCTTAATCATGGCCACAGTCCTTGATAGTTATAATTCTAGAGTGGGAAAGCAGAGTAAGTACAGCTGGAGTACAGCAAATCATCCAGCTAAACAAACTGGTTTTCCATGGAAAATGGCCAGATGATGAGCTTTGGTAACAACTTCTCATAGAACTTGGCTGTGCATATGCTTTCCTTCTGCATAGCCAATAGAGTGCAGCCATGATGCTTAGCCCTTACTAAAGATGAGTTCCAGCAGTACTCCATTATTAACAATGGACTATTCCATATGTGAGAAGAGCAACACATACCAGACTGCTTCAAATAAATCAATTATTTATTGCTTCTAATGTACTCCAAAGACAAGTGAATGAAAAAATAATCCATCCCCTTATCTGCAGGCTGCCTCTAATGTCACGGGCTTAGGGCCTCACAGGTCCTAGAGGAGATCATATAACCAAACCCATTTACAGAGACGTTTACTGTTTACTTCAGCTATTGTTAAGAATATTACTAATAGTATTTATATTAGTATTCAGCAAAGTACAAAAAGTAGTTAAACAGATTTATATAGTAAAATAAATCAATAAATGTTTCCCTGTTCCTAAAGGGCTAACCATATTTAAAAAATTGCAGAATAGACGCTAAAAACAGTTAATGGAAAAGATGTTGTGCTAGGTTAAAAGGGGGAGTTATTTTCCTTCTAAATATAAGAAGGTGCAACTTTAAAAGATGCCAAGCCTTCTCATCTTAAACTCTGTTGGGTTTCCCTCTAAAGGAGCAGTTTCCAAACTATTGAGTCATGACCCACCAGGGGAATGCCGTAAAAATGGATCCTAACATTTTTTGTTTGTTGTTAATGTTTTTAAAACAATATTTTTAGAAAAGCAGTGTTTTTTAAACTGCTTTGATGGGGTGGGAGAAAAAAATAATAAATGTGTGCTGCTTGCTAATTACCAGTTAAAGGCATCGGTATTTTCACCTGAAAATACCATCTCCATCTTCTCCATCTTCTCCATCTTCTGGGCCATCTTTCGTCAGCATGGCTCTACAGATAGTCGTCTACATCAAAAACCTCTTCATAATAGAATGGCTGGGTGGAAACCTCAGTGCTCTCAGTGGATTGGCAAGACGGTGGAACTCCATCAAGATTTTATCTCCATTTTCCTCAAACCCTGCCATGAAATAGACTGAGCGCTTTGGTCCCTGATGGCATCACTCTGAGTGTCTCTGGCAAAGCTCTAGACTATGATGGAGTGTCTCCATCTTCTGGGCCAGACTAGTATATTTTATTTACCTCCAACCTTGCTACAATAATTAATATTCATTAATGAAAAGGTGTTTCCATACGAGTTTGGCAGTGTAATGATTATAGTGATGTAGATTTGACAAACAGCTTGTAGTTGATTGGTCAAAGTAGAGGAACTGAAATAGTCTATTCTATTCTATTATTCTTGGCAGAGAAACCTATTTTTTCATCATGCATCCCTCAAAACATTCTTTGCTGGCCATTTCTAATAATTAAAATTAATGTAAAATCTTGGATTTCTGGCATCCCAATGCATACAATCAATGTCTGCATGGTTGCCTGCATTTTAATGTCCCTGAAATGTGGGTCTTCTGCTATATTTTTTTTTCACTGGAGTTAGCATATCCCATTGTAAAATTCAAGGTGATGACAGTATAGCACAACCTTAACTTGCTCTGGTGCAGTCAGGTTGCATGTTCTGTGCTATATCCAGCATAGATGAGGAGAAAGCAGGAGAATCACATGGGGGAAAGTGATATTTTTCTCCTTATGCTGAGATAATCTTCAGCCTGCCCAATGGGGCTTACTTAGATTTGTGCCAAGTAATTAACTGACACAAATCTGGGAAGACGTGCAATGTCACAAGGTCCAGCAGGAGGACTGGGATATGGCACAAGCCTTCTTCACCAATCCAAGTCCTGATCCTCTCCAATCTGCCCTCACCAGAGGAGTACTGAGGCAAAATGGTGTCCATAGCAAGGACTGAAATTTTGCCCCTATCAAAACACCTGAAACCCACCTTTTAGCTAATGGTACAAGTCAATAATATCAAACTGATATAAAATCAGATAATATCAAACTACAAGTCAAGCCTTTCAACTTTTCATTAAACTTTGGTGAGTTTGCACAAACTCTTTGCAGTTCCTTTTCCACCCCTTTGAGATATTAACCCTTCCAGGGCCACAACCAAGTAAGTCCCATGCTGGTCAATAGGCCTTACCTTCAAGCCTGGAAAGGGGGGCAGGAAACCTGAAGTTACACAGTTATACAGGAAACCTGCCCCCCAACCCTAACTGCCCCTAATCAGGGTGACCATATGTCCTCATTTTCCACCATATGTCCTCTTTTTTAGCCCTGTGTCCTGTGTCTCCGTTGTCCTCCTTTTCCTTGTGCAGCATGAAGCCTTCTTGTAATTAATGAAGTACATCTAACAAATTATATGTAATAGTTTCAAATTTAATAATAAGTGTTTAAATTAACCTCATAAAAGCAATGTATATGATTTTTTAGCTTTTATTTTGTCATAACCTATATTTTTATTGGGTGTTATACATGGCGGGGGTCTTGTCTTTTTTTTTGAGTTATGACATCAGGTCACCCCGCTACAATGGGACTACTTGTGAGTAGAGCTGTGGAAGGCTGGGCAGTGTGATGCTGGAGTTGTGTAGAGAGCAAATGCAAGCTGGGGCTGGAAGGGCTGCTATCCCTTTTCAAGTCCTTTGAGGTGATAAAAGGGAAGAACTGCTGGAGATGTTGTGTTGAAGGTAACTAGTCTTACCTGGATCTGGGCTCCTTTTGGAGGGATAAGGCTCTCTCTTGTTCATTGCAATCTTCAGGAAGGGAATGTGATAGCCCAGCATAGCAGCCCCTCTCCCTTGAACTGCAGCCAAAGAGGATGCCTGTGGGAGACTGGCCTCCTTTGAAGTGCGCTGCAGGGATGGGCAGGGGCACAAAGCCTTGGGCTTTGGGCTCCTCTCCATGGGAGGAACCCATGCAAAAAGCATCCCCTGCTGTACTCTAATTATGCCTTTGGCCCTCGCCTACCCCAGAATGTTCTCCTCCAACTCCAGAAAGCCCTGCCACCATCCTCTTCCAGTCCCTGCACTGATCAATGGCATATTTCCCCCTGTGGTAATTCGGCCTCTTGATACTGCACCAGTGAAGAAGAACATGCTTTCCCATCAGTGCTGCATACTCATATGGTCTCATGGATATGCTTTACAGCATGACCATGACAACTCCCTGCCAAGGAAGTCCTACCTCTTCATTCTTACGGGACATGATGATGGCAAAGACAGCTTAATTGCCACAATTGCATCATTGCCGGGGCCAAAAGGAGGGTTTTGCAACTTACCTAAAACAATGCAGGCCTTTGTGAGAAAAGAGGATGCAGGAAGCCAAGTGGATATATCTGCAAGCCTCCAAACCACTGTTTCAAAATTATTGCCATCTCACTTCTAGTTTCAGAAACAAAAAGTGGTTTGTGATTACATTGTGATACGCATTTTGGAGGCTCAAGGAGATCTGCAGAGGCATCCACAGGGTTGCTTGCACCAACCCCCAAGGTTACTGTTGGCTCAGGTAAATTGCAAAAAAACCCTTTGGCCAGGCAGTGATGCAATCATGGCTATTTTTTAACTGTATTTGCCCCTTCCCTGCACACCTTCCCTGGTTCACAAACTCCCAGTGAGTTTGGTGTCTGTCTTAAGATGTCTGTCTACTGCATTGAAATAATAAATTTGCAATGACAATAATGTTGTTAATTTTAGTGGCTATGATGATCCTAGAGATATAGGGTTGCAATCCTAATGTCCACTTAGACCAGCGGAAACCCTGGCATAAGTCCTGTGCTGAACTGGGGGTGTCACAAAAGTACTGTAAGACACTTCTGCCCCATTCCTGGGGAGATTCGGACAGTGCATACACATTCACCGGCCACCCACATCACCATGGAAAGTTATGCCAGGTTTTGCTGGCATACATTGATTAGGATTGCACCCTCAAATGTAATACAGTAATGCATTTGCCATTTTTTTTCTGTAAATAAGAGTGCCAAACCGTTTAGACATCAAATACCGCTTTCATTTTTCCTAACTGATGATGTCATCTCACTGAAATAGGAGAAATAAAGTTGATGATGTGTGATGAGGTAAATTGAATGCCAGACTTGGGCTAAACAAGAGAGAATGTCATTTTTGAGTCTTCACCCAGCCATGACACTCATTAGGTGAACTTGGGCCTTGCAAATGGTAAGTGGCCCAACTAACCTCACATATGATCTTCTTGTGTTAAGAAAAGAATGAAAAAGTTAATGTCATATAAATGGATGATTTTCATTTTCCTTAAAATGTGTACTGTAACAGGATATTCATCTGGAAAATTTGGAAGAGAGCAGTGGCACTGTGCTTCAAGCTTTACGAGGGCTACAAGCTGAGTTTGGCACCAGGGGCTAAAATTGTGAAAAACAGGGTATGTATGAATAATAATACCATCATGTTACATATCATTGGAAAGGTAAGTTAATACAGAATGCAATGAAACAAACTGCATTGGAATATCTATATTCTATTAAAAGGAATGGCCAATAAATGAGAAAATGAAAACATAAAAGCTGACACTCTAAGCAGGGTTTTTGGCAAGAAGCCTGTTAGAGACTCCCGTGCTAGGAGCAGTGTAGGTGCAGGAAGGGAAAAGAAAGATGAGGCAGTGCTCAATAGTTTCCATCATCAAGGGCTCTTCCTTGCATGCATGCATACACACATCCATCCATCCATTGGAAAAGGGAGGCAAGGAGGAAAAAAACAAAAGGGACAAATATGCTCCATAAATTACCAGTCAGACTGCCAACATCGCATGCACTAACTTCAAATCCCTAGCCTGGACTGAGTACAACACATTCACTGTATATACAGTATACCTCAATGCATTACTCATTTCCTGGCTAATGCAGTAGTTGTGACTCAGCAAATTCACTTTGCCCATGCTCAGTTGATACCACTGAGCTGCCTTGTTGACAGACAGGTTCAATAACACAGGTGATCTGGCTTAACGCAATTTGGCTATGGCCAGTCAGGCAATTATCTCAGGCCTATTAACAGAGGCTGATAAAAGCCTATCGGAGAAAAAGTGGATTTATTTAACTCAAAGCTTCTCATGATACTGATAGCTCTGAGAGCCAATTAGATGTAATTCTGAAACTGTATGGAACTAATAAGTTGTTAATATGAATCAGCTCTCATTTCCATATACAGTGGCGCCTTCACGTAACAAATGCCTCACATAAAGTATGTTCCACGTAACAAACAAAAATTTATCCAGGACTCTTCTTCACGTAACAAACACACTCATTGGCAGTTGGGGCAGACGCGCTGGCCGGCAGCCCTTTTAAAAAGCGTCAGGGCTGCCTAGCGCGCCTGCCTATAGCGAAATCAACACTTCCACGCTGTTCCTCCTGTGGCCGGGCGTCCGCTGGGCAGAGGGAGAGAACAGCATTGGAGAAAAGGGAAGCAGCTCAAGGCTAGCCAGAAGGGAGCAGGAGAGGGAGAGGCTCAGGATGAAGAGGAGGAGAACGTGGGGAGATACTTGGAAAGCCTCCTACCCATGTCTACCCAGAAGTAAGCCCCTTTGTGTTAAATGGGGCTTACTTTCAGGAAAGAGTCTTTAGGACTGCAGCCTAAGTAGACTTCATAGGATCATGCACATTGAATGCATGTTTTGAATTCAATTGCAGTGTTTGTCATCATTTTTATATCCAGTTAATATTTTTATATGAATATTTTTTGGGTTCTGGAACCAACCAGCTGAGTTTGCATTATTTCCTATTGCATTATTTCCCACTTCATGTAAAGAACGTTTCACATTACAAACATGCCTCTGGAACGAATTAAATTTGTTACGTGATGCGCCACTGTACATATATCATAATACCATTACCCATGCTAATTGGGTACACAGGCACTTCTAAGTGGTGCTCCTCTAACATTTAGCAGGGAAAGAATTCCTCTTTACCCCAGCACAGTTTCCCTAACCAATAAGGGAAACAATTTTCATTTTTTACTTAATTAAATTTGATTTTGTTGTTGCAGTGGGAAGGGGGAAAACAATGACAAAATCTTCTTCTACTCCAGGCAGCAAATAGGTGCTTTAGTTATGCCACTCGCAGATCAAATGGGTGGTGAACTGCTGATGAGGATGAGACAAGTTTTCCTCCAATTTTCTTTTTAAAAATATCCAGGGGTGACATCACTTCTGGTTGTGACATCACATGAACCAGTCCCACCTCAGAGATGTCAAAGTTTGAGCCTAGGACCTCCTGCGTACAAGGCATACACTCTACCTTTGCACTCTATATAACATTCCTCTCCCACAGACTAGGCTGTTAAACTAAAGGTCAGCATCAGATTATTGCAGATTGCAAATTCCCTTCCTTTATTCCATAAGAAAAGTTTATCTGAATGAGCGCTGTATGAGAATTGGACGCCCATGTGGTTGAAAGTCTCAATAACAGAACTTGTAATTAAAGTTCCCCTGTCACAAAGTTTCCACTACACCTTTGGCTGGTTTAGTTTTACCATCACTCCTCCTGACATGCTTTTCTTCTGCTAACCGGTTGGTCTTGTGATGGTGGCATAGTAAATTATACTCCTGGCTGGGCTGAGGAGCGTTCCAAACTGATCCGAGGTCCTGGTCCCAGTGGCATTGCTAATGATTACACAGCTGCCCACTAGGCTTCTCCAATACAGACTCCGGGGTCCTGCCGCTTCAGAAAGTTGCAACAAAGTTTATTTTCATTTGAAACAAAATATATTGGGATCATTGTCAGAGCAACCCCAGAGGCTTACAGAAGGGGCCTACTAGGCAATGGTAGAATATTAGTAGGCCTCGGGCTATTTGTGCTGCCCGTCTAGCTGAGGTGTAATTTACCTATTCTTCTACCATGTTTTTGAGGAAAGAAATCAAGAGGTCAAAGGACCTTGGAGCAACACAAGCCAGGCACAAAGCGGCTGGGTCGAGAAGAATCCATTTCCTCACTAGGATAATTAACTGGGCCAAGCTGCGACAATGGTTTACAATAGCTGTGGGTATAGCCCAGGGGCTCTCAGGCTTCATTCCAACACAGCCTCCCAAAGGCAAGAAAGCAAACGTTCAGGCCTCCTCTAGTGTCCTAAAAAAGCAAGAAGTCAGGCGGTTTACCTGGCACCGTCCATGCTTGTCTTTAGAGGATTAAGCAGATGAAAAAGAAAATGGTAGGTAGGTCTCCATGTGAAACCACAGCGTGTTTTAAATGCCCTGACCTACACAGTGCTCTAGGAAAGGGATCTCTACACTTTTTGGCAAGAGGGCCAAAAGTCTTTCTGATTTTGTTACACTAATACGGATACTTTCTGATACAAAAGTTATCATCTTTCTGATCCTGTGTCAGGGGCCAGAAGAAAAAAAGAATTGATTTACATTTCAAATTTGAATAAATTTACATAAATAAGTTTATTAGTGATGGAACTTGTGAATGAATGAACAAATTCAAATCAGTTCATGAACATTTCCAGCACACACAGTGAGAGGGTGATCTTCAAACCATTTCATATACACTTCCATACACAGAGAGAGGAGTTGTGCAGTCTCCCCAGCCTTCAAAATAACCCCCCTGAGGTGTGGAGAGCAGAGTAGTCTCTGGAGGATTACAGGGCTTCTTTGAGGGCCTGATAGAAGGGGCTTGTTGAGAGGTGGATGGAGGCTCATTGATAGCTTCATCTGGCACCAGAGCTGGGGTTAGTGACCACTGGGAAGTCAGAAAACATTTAAAAGCTAAGAGGCCTGACTAATGGGGGTGGGTGGGTGGCGGAAAGTGCATAGCAACATTGTTGGTGCTTTGCTGGGAAGGCCTGAAAGTCTTCTTGCTCATCCATCCTGATGGTGGTTCAAATTAAATGTTATGTTAAGCTTTAAGAGATTGGCTTAAGAGTAGAAATAGACTTATTTATATCCAGAGGGATCTCTCGGTAATGGAAGAATAGGCAACAAAATGGCAGATAGGTTTTAATGTGAGTAAATGTAAAGTTATACACATTGGGGCAAAGAAACTTTCCATATAGGTTAATGGCCTCTGAGCTATCTATGACAGAGCAGGCAAGAGATCTAGGGGAGCTGGTGGAGCGGTCAATGAAGGTGGTGTCATTTGAAAAGAGGTTTGAGAATAAAATGGCAAAATTTATGATGCCATTGTACAAATTGATGGTGAGGCCACATTTGGAGTACTGTGTCAGTTCAGGTTGCCACATCTCAAAAAGGAGATAGAGGTAATGGAAAAGGTTCAGAGGAGAGTAACCAAAATGACTGATGATCTGGGACACCTTCCGTATGAGAAAAGGCTACAGTGTTTGGAGCTCTTTAGTCTAGAAAAAAGGTGTTTGGGGGAGACATGACTGAGATGTACAAAATTATGCAAAGGATGGACAGAGTAGATAGGGGCATGCTCTTTTCCCTTTCACATAATACCAGAACTAGGGGACATCCACTAAAATTGAATGTTGGGAGGGTTAGGACAGATGAAAGAAAATATTTCTTTACCCGCTGTGTGGTTGATTTGTGGAACTCTCTGCCACAGGATATGGTAATATCCTTTAAAAAGGATTGGACAAATTCCTAGGAGAAAGGACCACAAGCCATGAGGGGTGTGTGTAGAGGTGGGCAACCTCAAAATGCCAAATGCAAGGGGGCACCTGGAAGGAGGTGTCATATGACATATGTCATGTCCCTGAAGCATCTGGTGGACCTCTGTGTGATATAGGAAGCTGGACTAGATGGGCCTGATCCAGTGGCCTGATCCAGTGGAGGTTCTTCTTATGTTCTTATGTATCAAAAAGCAGCAATGCAGAAAGGAATGTGATATGGAATAGGGCCATAGTGTGTTAGGCAATGGTGAGTAAGATTTTTCCCCTATGTTGTTTTCTTTACTGTGGGTAGCCACTTCAGGGGCCAATCAGAAAATGAAAAATTCACACACACAAATAAGACTGCTGTGGGGGGGAAGAGATCTTACTTCCTGTTTTAAACCTGATTCTTAATGACAGGCTGGGCATAGTGTGTGGTTTTTGAAGACAAATTGAGTTTCTGGCCTCCTCAAGCAGCTGCCCATAATCCATTTGAGATGAAGCTATTCACAATGTTTTTGGGTGAACATTTTTGGCAACATAGAAAATCATTTCCTTTTAAGATGATTTTTCAGCACTTCCTTGCAAAAATAGTCACCTTTTTCATTTATAGTGCCCTTTCTTGCTCTCACTCATTCTCAGTTACCATCACTTGTCCTCAGAGATGTCATCATTTAGCCAAAAATTATTGGCTACGTAGCATTTTGAGATCACATTCAGTGCATGATTCTGTGCTCTTAGAAAAATATTTTTTTTAAAAAAAGGCAAAAGATCAGGTGAAACATACTGCTTTACCACTGGGTTCTCAGAGGAGTGCCTGTTTCACACTGAAGGACATCTGCTGGTATAGAGGAAGGGCTTGCTCATTGAAAATATGAATGAAGGCACTGTGTGTAACTGGTTGGGTGAATACTCCACTTGAATGTTTGTTATGTAATTAAGATATCTATGCATATACAGCTGGTTGATGTTAAAAATTATGTATCTGTGCTTTTGCCAAACGTATTCATTTTTTTAGTCATTTCAGCCATCAGTATTGGTTAATGTATAGCCACAGGCCTGTCAACTTATAGTCAAGAGCAAGAGCATTTGACTGATGCAAGCTGGCTATTTGGTATTGTTTTGTTTATGTGCAGCATAGATCCATTTCATCAGTCAGCAGCAGCATCAATGACTTATGAACAGATATCATCAAATGGCCCTTGTGAAGGTGGATGCAGGGACTGTTTACCTTTGGCTTTTCATTTTGAATGGCAGGTAACCAAGTCTTTATTGGTGTATTTCCTTGCACTCCAAAAGGACGCAACCTCCAATCGGTGAATTCCTTTCCATTTTTGTTCTCTAACGCAGTATTAAACTCTTCACAAACTAAAAGGAAGGCCAAATTGCAGACAGTTGTCCACTGATCTTTCACCTTTCCATGGACAGTTGCCACCTGGCTGCTGATTTGGCTACTGACATGCACTAGGAAACAAGTGTCTCATGGGCAAGACTTCCTTTTATTTTTAGACTTACCATGAACATCAGCTGCAACACACCTTTCCTCCAATGCCCATTTTATCCCAAAAAGGATACTCTCTCCACAGGTGGCTCTTGTATCTTTGACCTCAAATGGCAAGATAGTAGCCAAATACCACTGGGTTCACACCATTATAAAACAAATCCCTTCTCTTGCAAAACTTTATCCTCTTCTAGTCCTTGCCCCACAAATGAACTGCAAAAACATAAACAGAGAAATGTGAATTCAGCCTACGATATATAAAATAAGGCAGTCGAGACACTTGAAACAGGAAATGAACAAATGTGGGCATGTGTCATTAGGAACAAGTGAATTACACTGGATTGTTAAAAGTGAAAGGTGTTTGTGTTTAAACCAGATTGTAATCTTGCTGGATCTACCCACTTGTCTCTCACAAAATTTATCCCATCACTGACACTGATGGGATATCCCATCAACTCCAATATATGGCAATCATAAGTCTCAAAAGAACACTATTAGGTATATTTCAGGCTATATATACAGCACAGCTCAGAGCTCAATGTTCCTGAAAATCCTGGCATGACATACAACATCTTTGTCATGCATTCAGAAAAAAACTTCCAAACTATACTGGACATTGGAAAAGAGGTCCTTGCACTGGTGCAGACTGCTTAGGGGAATACTGGATGGGGATGGCAGCATACTGACAGACATGCCAGTAACAGGTGCCTGTGAGATCTGGCTACACTTGCTGGCGGTGATAAAGTGGAGATATAAAGTAGAGGACATAGTTTGTGGGTTTGGCTTATTGATTTGGCCATTGTGAGATGTGCCCTATGTCCAGGGTGACCATATTGAATGGAGGACAGAGTGCCTCTACCTTTAAGCAATGCATAGAAAAGGGGAATTAGGCAGGGATAGCTCAACATAGAAGCGTTTAAAAAGCAGCACCTGCCTACATTCTCTCTGCAATGCAATGCTTAAAGGTAGAGGCACTCTGGACTTCATTCAGTATGGTCACCCTGCCTGTGTCACAGGCCATCCCTGTGACTGGCCATGCAAGGTTCCCCTCTAATACACATTCTATGGCCTTTCAGCCAAGTATACCTATTTGTGATGATGGATGATGTTATTGGATGATGATTGATGATGGATGATGGATGATGATATTCTTTGCCTGTCTTCTGTTGTTGTTGGGTGATTAAAGAGCAGCTTGGTGGCCTGTGCAGGTTCTAGACCTGCCTCTCCTTCTTCTTTTGTCCCTGCCATGGTTATTTCTGTCCAGTCAAACAAAAGGTGAGTGCCTTTTTTGGTTGGGAAAAAATCCCAACCACAAAAATTTCCCCAACTAGTGCAATCCCAACTATATCCCTCACAAAAATAGAAGTAATGAAGAAGCTACATCTCTTAAATGTCTTTCTGCATGCAGCTGTTAAAGGATGTGAGCCACAACCAGAAAGATGCAAACCTTGCCTGTGTTTTCCAGACAAGCTCAGCTTTTCCACCATAACCTTCCCTCCCCATATGGTTACTGAACCGACATATTAAATCCTGTTGAATATGTTACATGAAGATCCAAGAGGGATGAAGCTTGACATAAATGCTGGCCAGTAAACTCTGGTGCACATGTGTATCCTCAGTAAGGAGAACACCTGCTTCAGACATTATGAGCTGGATAGTGGTGTCTCTGTAATTGAATTAAGCTGTGTGATTTATTCTCGTGCCAGGAGATCACTCCTATCCAGCAATCTGGCTCCAGTAGAGATGACACACTTTGAAATGCTGGAGAAGACATTGCACTTCAGATTCTATTTCCTGTTTTTGCCAAAATGTTTTAATCTCCATGCAGGAAGACAGGAAACGGGTGCCCAAAGACAGGAGTCATTAAATAGTAGGCAGTTATTTGCCTTGAATTACCCAGTTATCTAAACACACCAGGGCATATTTGAAAGACAGGTGCCAATATTGCTGCTGTTTGGCAATAGCACAGGGGATGATGAGTACATGGCACCATTAAATTCCAAACATCCATTAATGGTTTCATTGCCTGAGTTAAACATATGATGTAAATCATACAAAAGGGCTTGGAGGCACTTCTCTGTTCATAGCATAGAAGTTGCACACGGGAAAAGTACGTCACTTTTCCAATCAGCACCCCAGTTAATTTTTAATGTAGAACACATGGAGGTTTGAAGAGGTTACAGAATTACCAAAATGTCATTATAGAATCTGAATGTGTGACCAGGTATCATCTGTCACATAATTGTTTGTTTTACAACCCACACCTATGGCAGGAAAAACAGGGCTCTATTTATATCTATTAACAATGAGTGCCTTTAATTAATCTTTCATGCAACTGGAACATGTTAAAGATCCTGACATATATCTGGCCTGGCCTGCTAAATTCCATATGAATTAGATTAAGAAGTTGCTGAGATCTTACCACTGCAGGAATACCTGGCTTTCTTATAAATGCCTTCCATGTTCAACAAGTGTTGTAGAAAGGTGTACATTTCTTATTAAAACTTAGGGTGCAATCCTAGTGCACTTGGGCCAGCCTATCTAGCACTGGGCCAGTGTAAGTAGAGAGATGCCAACCTAGTTGCACCAGAAATGTCTTGGGCTAATGTAAATCAACTTATGCTGGCGCAAGGCCTAGCAGGACTAGCCTAGGCAGCTCAACAGGGACATGTTGAGGGTATGTTCAGCATTGCCTGGATCAGTACAGTTAGGCTGTATCCAGAGGCAGTTTACAGGCCAGAAATGCCCCTTCCCAATTCCTCAAAGTTAGACCACTTCAGGAGTAGGAATAAGTCTGAGTAGACCCATAGGGGTCCATGAGTAAGAATGTGTTCTTTCTTACTTTTAAGTGTTGACAAAAAAATCTGAGTTCTTGGCGAGCCTAACTGCAACCCTTGCCTCTCAACCTCAGGATATGGCACAACTACAACAGCCAACCATCCTCAGGATACAGCAGTCCACTCCAACCCCTTGCCTCCACGCTCCACTACAGATACTGCTGTACTGCAGTCTCATGCTGCAGTTGTTACTGGTTGTCAGTACTGGTTGTCAGTACAAGATTAATCCTTCAAGGGATCAGTTTGCAATTTTGGAGCACTCTTGGACACAACATTACTCTTGGGTAGCCAGATGGCAGTTCTGTCCTGGAGGGCTTTTGCCTAGCAGAAGCTTTTCCTTTTTGTTGGATCATACAGACTTTGGGTACACTGCGACTAGACTACTGTAATATACCTTGAGTGGAGCTGCCCTTGAAGACCATGTGAAAACATCCTGTAATGCCTTATCCTGTTGCACAGCTGTTGAGCAGGATCAGGTAGTTTGACCAGATAACTCTGCTGTATATCACCATCTGCCATTCTGTTTCCAGGTACAGTTCAAGGTGTTGCTTGTTACCTTTAAAGCCCTAAATGGCTGAGGACCAAAGTACCTAGAGACCACCTCTTCCTTAGGAGAGAATTTGTCCCTGAAGTCAGCAGAGAGAATGCTACAGGTGCCATGTACCTCTATAAGCTTGGTTGGCCAGGACCCAAGTTAGGGCATTCTCTGTGATGGCACTTTGCATGTGGAAATCCCTGCTACCTGAGATCAAATGAGCTCTCACTACCTGGAAGCAGCTTAAGACCCATTTTTTTTCTACTGCATTTTGGAGATTTGTTTAATTTTTGCCATGTTGCTTTTGATTTTGTTTGGCTCTCTGCTGCCATATTATGTTGCATTTTTTGTGCTGTGCTTAATTTTCTAGTTATATTTTTACAATTCTGTTGTGTAGTTCAGTAATACTATTCCCAAACAGCAGAGAGTGGGGCAGAATTCCAGATGGAATCTCTTGCCTGAGGCCGTCCACTGAGTTCAAGGCAGAGGTAAGATCTGAACTTGAAACCTTGTCTTCACAGCCCAGCCTTTTAACAAGAGGCGTCAAACTAGTTGTGTGCACAAATGAATAATTTTTGACTCTTAAAAGTTTGGATTTTTCATAAATAACATTGGAAGGACATATGAAATTGCCTGAAACAACCATGGAGGGAGTGGAGTTTAAGCATTGAGTTCCTGCCATGCTACCCAGCTCCAATCATGTAAGCCCCCCTTCACTTTTTTATATGTTTGTAAGGTTTATATTGGCTGGTATTACAAGATATTTGTCCAAATGACAATTGCTTATATACAGTATTAAAGCACATTCTGTGGCTGTGGGTGGTGCAAGCGGTTAAGGCGCTGTGCCTGTTAACCAGCAGGCCAGGGTTCAAGACCCGGGTTGGCCCCACAAGACAGGGTGAGCTCCTGTCCTTAGCCCAGCTCTGCAACGCCAGCTGGATCCAATCGTAGTGGCTCTGCCTTTCCATTGGACTAATTCAGTGGCGTGGAGAGGGGGGATTTGCTGCTTGGGTAACAGCATATCCACCATAACAATCCAACCCAGACTTTCGTGCTTCGCATGCAGCGTATGCAGCGCAGAGCATGATACCATAGTCTTCCAAGACTGACGGAGGCCTGCACAGAAAGCACATTCTATTAAGGTTGCTTTCTATCATGTGAATGACTAATTTTGGCCCTCCAAATGGCTTGGCATGAGAACTTGGATAGGTCAATGGATTATATATGAATTATATACAAGTATAGATAATATGCTTTGAGAATGGCACTAGAGAAGTATTCCCTGGTAGCTTCCCAGTTCTGATTCCTGTGAGCACAGTGGCTTGAAAAGGCTGTCACCATGTTTGCAGAAGTCACCTTCTGAAGGTATAGCTGTATCAGGGGATGTGCTGGGAGTGTGGGACACATATCTTTGCAGTTATGTGTTTGCAACTACAAACAGGGAAACTCTGCATGCAGCCCTGGCCTGAGACAAGGTGGCACCAAATATGGGGCCAAAATTATCTTCCCCACACAGGCTACATATGTGAGCCTACAAACATCATCACTGTCTTCACATCATTTCATCCATGTCTACCTCTTGCAACGAGGCTAAGTGGAAGGAGGGGAATCTTGGGAGATCTGCTCCTGACCCAGCT
Source organism: Cryptoblepharus egeriae (assembly GCA_030015325.1). Classification (NCBI taxonomy): domain Eukaryota; kingdom Metazoa; phylum Chordata; class Lepidosauria; order Squamata; family Scincidae; genus Cryptoblepharus; species Cryptoblepharus egeriae. The sequence goes on from JAREYC010000001.1 coordinate 133,243,581, forward strand.
AACAAACGCACAGAGAAGGCAGAGAAACAGTAATTCTATTCCCTGCAAGAAGTGCAAATGAGAAGAGGATGGACCACTGGTAGGGCGGAACAGATTGACAAAGGTGGGTGAAGGATATGGGTACTCCAAGGCCAGATTTTTGCCTTCTCTAGCTTGCCACTATATGTTGGTTCTTGATTCTCTTTATGTATGGTCTGCCCTGAGTGTAGATTGCATTGCATTAAAGTGTTTGACTATAATGGTCTAGTTCACCACCTCGGGCTTATCCCCGGCTAATTGCAATATTTAGTGATGATGTGTATGTAGGAATGAGCAGTTATCAATGGAACTGGTGTTATTACCCTACAGCAATATGACTCATTGAATCAAACACATTTAGCTGTGTGGGGCCATCAAGGGAGGGTTGTATGTGCATGTGCTGGCCCCTTGTGTTATTTTACACATTTATTTATTTAACATATGGCAAATAATGGACTTATGGTAAATCAAATGGTAATGTCCAGTCCACCAGCCATTCAAAGACAAAGTGGTCTGTCAGCACAATCCTAACCATGTCTACTCACAAGTAAGCCCCATTGTGTTCAATGGGTTTTGCTCCCAGGAAAAGGATTGCTGTTTTGGATTGCTGTGTGTATTACACAATTACACAATATTTTACACAATTTTGAATTGATTGCTTTTGCAAGTACATCTATTTATGAGAGTACTCTGGTCATCACACTCTTTGCTGTACTTGTGGAAGTCTTAACCATTCTATTGAAGAGACAACTTATCCAGTGGTTCTCAAACTTTTAGGGAACTTTATTCCCTAAGTAAGTCTTTTCAGGGAAGGGGTTAAGGGATCATGTTCCTGTGAAGGAAGGGGACTATTTTAAAACTTAACAGAGGTACTGCCACAGTCTGAGGAGTGTGGTGAGCCCTACAGAGTACTTTCAGGGTTCCTGGCGGCTTGAAAATAGTAATGTTCAGTAGCAATTGCAATGAAACTGGAACTCCTGGACATGATCATTACAAGTGCTCTGCAGGACTCTCCAGGGCTCCCAAGACCCTGGCAGCACCTCTGTTATGTTTTAAAATATCCCTCTTATCCCACAGACGCATGATCCTGGAGATTATGTTGCTGCTTTCCCCCCTCACCCACCCTGTAAGGGGAGCAGGGGACCTTTACATGAACTAGGGGATCATGACCCCCCAATTTGAGTAGCTCTGTCTTATACAAAGACACTAGATGCTGGGACAGTAAGTGGAGTAAAGGCATCTGTAAAGCTGCCAATAGAATCAAGAGGTACGAGAGATGCTTCCTCTTATAAATGGCACAGAAAGCCTCTAAGACCTTCAGAACAAAGTAAGGGAAATTACAAAAATATATTGGATTTGGGAGGGATTTGGGCAGCTGCATTAGAGGCAGCCATCTAGCTACTTATTAAGGAGAAAAGCCTCAGCAAGGCAGTACTGAACACTCTTTCCAGCTTCTGCTAAACTATTTATGAAAAAGCTAACTATAATTAGAAATCTAAATAAAAAAATAGTAAAACAATTTTTTTAAACTTTACCAATGGGCAGGAGGCCAACTGTTTTTACTGGGTAGCAATGGAATGTTAATGCAGAACATACACAGTATTGTTGTAAAAATGGAATAATAAAAAAATTAAAACCGCATCGTACTAATATTTAAAGAGAATAAATGATAATTGTATTAACCACCAGTTGGGAACCAAAAAAATGCCCCTGGGAAAGTGTAACCCATGCGCTGTTATATGATACATTATTACTCATGTTGTTTGCTCAAAGTCAAATGGAAGAGAAAGGAGATTTCTTTGACAGAGGAGCAGAATCACTTTTTGTCTGTTAATAAATTCTTTCCCTTCCCCAAGAAATAGTTCAATCTTAATGAAGAAAAGCCAGGTTTAAAAACCTTGTGACTCAGCTAGCTCTGTAAACATAGTCATACTGATCCAATGGTTTCCTGCAGGCTCATGGCCACCAGTACTGATGTGTGGCCCCTCTGCATATGGAAATTCACCCCTCCACATACTACAATGAAGCTGTAGCTAAGCAAGCATATCACTGTGCACAAAACATGAATGGAAAAGCATGAGGACTTTTGTGTACCCATCTATGAGCTTTGGGTTTGGTGGAAGAAATTGAGATCTTCTGTTATTCATATCGTAACATATCGCCCAGGTGCCAGGGGCAGAATTGTGTCATTTGATGTCACTTCCATGTTTTCCCCTGAGGAGAAGGCACTCTCCTCACAAGGGCTGTGGAGGCTTCACAAAGTCTGTTTCTTCTCCAGTCTTGTTCCTTCACCTGTCCCATTCCTTCTCCTCAAGGGCAGTCTCCACAGAAGGAACTGGGGTCTCAAAGTCTCTGTGTCTCCTTCATAATTTGGTGGGGCATGAGAGGCAGTCATATGCCCCCTTTACCTAGCCCTCAAAATAAGTGCCTCTCAGGCACCACCCTAGTTACACCTCAGATCCACTTTCTGCTTATTTCAGGTTTTAGGGTGCAGTCCTAACCTAGGCCAGATCAACTTAGCGGTGTTCCCATTCCCATGGTGATGTCGGAAGGCATATGGATGTGTATGCATTGGCCTAACCCTCCCCCAGGAGTGGTGCAGAAGTGTCTTAAGGCACTTTTGTAACACCCCCAGGGCAGCACAGGATCAACCTAACTGGAGCTTAGGATTGCAGCCCAAAGCAAACTTCACTGGTAGCTCTGGACCAGCAAAAGTGGTGCAGTCTAAATTTGGGCAAGACTTTGCTGCATTAACTTCCTACAGCTAAGTTGTTACCATCCATTGGGTGGCAGACACCAATTACTGTAAGACGGCAAAGCGGCTGGTTTTTGTACACGTCATCACTCTCTTCAGGGCCCTCCTCTTCCATTCTCACTGCTACACAAAAGTTTCCTTCATGGAATTTTTGTACAGTCCCTTTTAAAACACTAACACACTGAGTGCTTCATAAAACATATTGCTAAAAGCAAAGGTGGTTTTCATGGCTGTTTTTCACAAGCATAAGTATCACAGTGTGGTTTAAACAGTTTTGGTTCAAATCCTGCCTCAACCACAAACCCACTAGATGGCCTTAGACATGTTTCTTTCTCTTCCATACTTCATCTACAATGGGAGATAATAATCTTAAACTGCTGTCATTATTTATTTATTTATTTATTTATTTATTTATTTATTTATTTATTTATTTATTTATTTGCCTGCTTGCTTGCTTGCTTGCTTGCTTGCTTAGCCAGTGAAATTTACCCACCTCTGTGGGAGTAAAATTGCAAGATTATTTGTAACCCTGCATGGCTGGGCACCAGTGGCAGGCAGTGAGTACTGGTGAGCACTGTGCACTGCTGGTCACCAACAGGCACTAGTCAGTGGCGGGTACTAGGGGGTAGTAGTGTACAGCAGCGAGCATCGGACTTTCCTACCAGACATAATTCTTTTTGGTTCAAATTGGTTCATGCCTCTAGATCCAACAGTTGGGGATAGATGTTGATCTGTCAGTCTTCAGTGTTAAGTATAGGGACAAAAATGTGTTGCACCTTTTTTCACAGGCTTCTTGTTTGAATTTCCAAAAATAAGATCCTAGTGGGTGCTTACGTCATGGAATGAAGACCCTCCCCAAATTTCACACAATTAGGTCCAGTGGTTTTGGCTGGGCATTGGTGAGTGAGTGAGTGAGTGACCTTTCAATTTCTTTCTTTCTTTCTTTCTTTCTTTCTTTCTTTCTTTCTTTCTTTCTTTCTTTCTTTCTTTCTTTCTTTCTTTCTATCTATCTATCTATCTATCTATCTATCTATCTATCTATCTATCTATCTATCTATCTATCTATCTATCTATCTATCTATCTATCTATCTATCTATCTATCTATCTATATTAGATTGCCAGAGAGACCAAAGGTGGATAAATAAATAATCTTAATGTGCTGTCATCAGTATTAGTGAAAGGGGAAGTTTTCCAAACATGGAAGCACATTGAGGTGCCAAACATGCCTTTGGGCTGGTGGACGTCCCTTGTGCTGGCCCAACATTATGAAAGTGCTGTAAAGCAATTTTATGCCTACTGTAGAGCAGGGAGACCGGCCCAAGGATATACACCAGCCCCCCTGCATGACTGTGGGTTCCAGGAAGGGGTGAGTATGTTGTTACTGAGCTTGGCCAGTGCAGGGTTTGAGGGTTGGGGGAAAGTGAGGAGGAGGCAGGTAAGAGGAATTCCCAGGGCAGGTGGGGGAGCAGGAGTTACAGCCAGTATCCAGCACTTCTTCCCAGGCAGCCCCGGGCCAGTCCTAGGCTGCTTGGATCTGCACCACCTCCTAAGGTGGCACAGATCCAGTAGATCCCTTGGGGCTGCTGCAGCTTTATCCAGGGTGAGGGGAAACGTTTCCCCTTGCTGGTGCAATAGCAGCCTCTACAGTATTTTGAGCTGGACAGAGGATGCACCATGCAAATGTGGGACAGTGCCTTCCACTGAGTCAAACCATTGTCCATCTAGCTTAGTACTGCCCACACAACTTGGCAGCAGCTCTGTAGGGTCCAGCTCAGCTGCACCTGGAGATGCCAGGGTTGAAACTTGTCCTAAAACACATGCACTTTAGTCCTGTGCCACCTCTACCACTGCAGAAGCACACTCCTATGTGGGTCAACTAAGAATTCAGCCCACTGAGTTCAATGGAACTTGCTGACACATTGCAGCCTGACAGCCCAATCCTATCTCAAAGCTTTTGAAGCCTGGGAGCCCCTTTCCTCGGAAAGACTTTGGACCTCCCTGCTTGAGAGGGAGGAGCTTCCTAGGGTGCAATCCAGAGTAACTACAGGAGTCCTTGCTCTGGTGTAAGAACCATTTACTCTGGATTGCTTTATGAATTTCCCATAGGTTTTCACTATGTGGTGCCGTAACTACGGGTGCACGGAATGTCTCTTATGTCCTCCCGTAGTTACTCTGGATTGTAGGGATAGAGGACTAGGACTAACCTTGGCCATTTAGACCACCAAGAAGAGGAATTAACAGGTACAGTCATATCTACTGTTGGTGAGCCTTGAGTATTTTTCAGCCGCAAAGTATGCCCTGATATGAAAAGGTTGAAAAATCACTGCGCTAAAGATAATCCCATTTATTTCCCTGCAGAAGCACCTGTGAACTACAGTTGGCATTATTAGATGTGTGAGAACCAAACCTTTGCTGAAACAAAACGGATTATCTCCAAACCGCTATAAGAATTTTCCTTGTTTTTCTTCTAGCAGACAAATATGGCAACCCCTCTGGATGTGGTTACAGAGAATAACGGTCATCTTTTATTCATCAGGGATGAGGTGTGCACATTCTGGACTGGAGTGAGGCAATGCAGCTAAAGAGTGATGTAGATGGATGGGGTGGAGATGTACATAAATGGTCCAGGATGCTTGAAAGCATTGCATTCTCACCCATGCAATCAGGGGTATTCGTTCATCTAGTTGGTTTCTTTCCATGTGGAGTTGATGACAAACACGGAAATCAACATGACATGAGTGGACGGGGTTGCCACGCAACATGAGTAAGCTGATTAGAATGTGGCCTTAAAAATATGTTCTTTCCTGCTCAGGACAGTTCTTTTTTTATATAAATATGATGTGGGATGAAGTAGCAGGGTATGCGCACATTATCTCCACTTAACTTGCTGCCCAGAAGCCAACATGCACTCATGGACTTAGAAGGCTTCCAGTTGATGAAAAAATATTTAAGTGTTTCTGTTACACATTTTGGTTGCCATGTTAACTTGGCTTGCATTGCCCTGAAACAAACCAAAAACACCTCCTTACATACTTGCTTTATGACATTTTTGCAGAATGCCAATAGAACCATTTTATAGTGAATGTAGGATATGGCAGGAGACTAAAATAACACCGTATTTGCTGAATGCTTTAATCTAGGTTTAATAATTTTATGATTTTTTAGACATTTGTAACTTAACCAGTGGGCATAATCTAGCGCTTACGGCACTCTGGAAGAGAAGTTATGAGCGGCACACACTGAGATTATACTGGATCAAATAACTCAGAGGTTCCAAGGGAAACTAAATCTTTTTAAAACCCTCAAACATCAGTTTAAACTGTTAACTTTAATTTTATTTTAAATTCATGTCAGAGTAATTGCATCAAGCTGGGATTATATATTTTCTCTGACTTTTTTCATCTTGCAGTACTTCTGCCCACTTAACTGTTAACTGTTTCATGGAATGGCAGTCCCATCGTTGCCCTTTCCACCCCAATTCTTCTATCGCATTCAGTCAATGGGGGCACAGACCACTGCTGAAAACTTTGCTATGGGATTATCACAGGAACAGCTAATATTGTCATGTTTTGCACACTTCTCTGTGGCTGTAATTTACAGTGTGATGTGTGCTGTTTCAGTGCCCACAATTCATGCTGGTAGGATCCTACGACTTATACTGAAGCCAGTTTCACAAGAGTCAGGAGGTCCAGTGTGCCTGTGGCTGGACTGATTTTCTGCAATTAGACCAGTTTAGCATATGTAGAAGCCAAGTGAATACGTGCATGTATGTCATTCCATGCTCACCCCTTGATACCCCCAATGCTTCATGACTCAGCTCTCAATTTTTGAAGATTCAGCATCAAGGCCTGATCTTCGCTTTCAGCAGAATAACTTCAGAATGATCTAGCACAGGGGTGATCTAGCACTGATCTAGCACTTGACTGCTAAGGAGGCTTCAGGACATTGCACCACAGGGTGCAAATGTGGAAGTAATTGGTGACAATGTGATTACATCACTGCCAATTATTTCTGGGTTCTGAGCCAAGTGACAGGAGAAGCAGTTAAAGAAGGTGAAGGGTGCAGCAGGGCTTTTTGATCTCCCTACCCTGCTGTTCTAGCTTCTGTCTGAGAAGACAGAATGGTATTGCAGGGGAGATCGAAGAGTCACTGAAGCAAGTGGAGAAGGAGGGGTAGGTACATCTGGATTCATGAGGACCATCAGAAGGGGACTCATGTGTGACCACCCTGATCTATGGCCCACATGTGTGAGCATCCTGATCTAGCAGATATTGTAGTGGATTGTCTTACTTCAAATGAGAGTGATTTGGATTTTTTACTACCAATGCAAAAAAGAAGGCAGAAAATTAGCATAATAGGGAATGGTCTGGTCTAGGGCCTCCCTCTTTTTCTTTCTGATGTTCTCAGTTTTCTTAGAATTAATGAGGAGTTATTTGATGGGACACCATATCAGCAGAATCCAACACAGCCTTAGAAGAGATAAACTAAACTGCCGTTCTTGTTCATGGAAGAGTGACATGCAAATGCGTTAAAAGTGAATATATCAATATGGAAGCACCTCAAGCTGCTTCTGTCCCTGTCTCCATAGTGGACCTACACTGGCTAAAAGGTTAATATATCTTCATGAGATGGGTTTTCCCTCACAGAACAACTTGATAAGAGGTCACCCCATTTGGCACTCCTTTCTTGGCTGAAAGTGATGCTGAGGGAAGCTGGCTGACCATTCTTTTTCCTTTTAAAGAATGAATCCAGTAAATAAACACTCTAATTACACCGATTGGCTTTGTTTTGGGCCTGAATTAATGACCATAGCCATTCCAGCCAAGAGAAAAACTTCTGTGATTAATCATTAATAAAGACTGCCAGATTGCTTATCAGTACTTGAACAGCGGCAGTGGAGATATGACTAAGAGAATTCATTAAGTCAAGAACATCACTCTTGAATTCATGACATCACAGGAGCTGGGAGTGTCCAGCTCATTCTTTTTTATTTTTATAATTTTATTTTTTTAAAAGAGGAAACAATACAAAAATATTAGGGAGAGAACAAAAAAAGAGAATAAAATAAAACATACATGAATTATGAAAATTATAAAGCGCAGAATTCTAAATCCACCTTTCTTCAATCTCAAATCACCATCTAAAAATCTACCCAAAACAATCTACAATCTTATTTTAAAATTCCAACAAAGAGAAAAATAAAGACAAAAATTATATGTTATCTATTTATCAAATCTATAATTCATTTGAGTCAATCTTTTTTTCATGCAGAAAATCCAATTGTCCATAAATATTTGGTTTCCATAAATAATGGTTTCCAACTGTCCATAAATATTTTTACTGACTTTTCCTTATGATAAGTTGTAACTACGGGCCAGAGTAACTATGGGCACACGTAAGAGACATTACGTACACCTGTAGTTACTGCCCCACCTAGTGAAAACCTATAGGAAAAATATAGTGAAAACCTATGGAAAATTCATATTGCAATCCAGAGTAAATTGTTCTTACACTGGAGCAAGGACTCCCCGTAGTTACTCTGGATTGCACCCTAAGTTTATCCATCTCAGCAAAGTCCAGTATCTTGAGCCATTATGCTTCCATTGAAGCATATGTAATCCAGAGTAAATTGCAATCCAGAGTAAATTGTTCTTACACTGGAGCAAGGACTCCCCGTAGTTACTCTGGATTGCACCCTAAGTTTATCCATCTCAGCAAAGTCCAGTATCTTGAACCATTATCCATTGAAGATAATTCAGGGATCTTCCAATACTTGGCCTATTAAATTATTGTAGCAGTTGTCATATATAAAAACATAATTTTGAATTTTTTTACATTCATTCTTACTGTATTGAAGCCTCTTTTACAATGAACAGAAGCAGCAGCATAGCAGGGCTTACATGAAGCTAGTAGAAAGTCTCTTATATATGAAAGCCCCTGACCTCACATTGGTCTATTTCATTTTTGTGCTTTACAGCCCAATCCAGAGCAACTAATCTGTCCACATAAGAGCCCTTAGGTTGCCCTATCTAACACTAGGTTGGAGCAACTGCAAGATGCCCCAGCCCAGTTACTCTGAAGGAGGCTTAGGGCAGAGCAAGGCAAGATAGGGTGCCCTAAGAGAGGTGGACCTGCTCTGCCCTAACTGGGGCAGCCTAAGCAGTTCAGGAGAGGCAAGTTGAGGGCATGTTGAGCATTGCCTAGGGCAGAGCAGTTACTCTGAATCCAGAGCCTGTTTCCAAGGCAGAAATGCCCTCTTCCAGCCCTCAGAGTTATACCACCTCAGGAGCAGGTATAGTAATGAGTAGACCCATAGGGGTCCATGATAAGGCCCGAGTAAGAATGGCAGTGTTGACCAAAAATCTGACTTCTTGGCCATCCTAGGTGCAACTCCTGCCTCTCAACCTCAGGATATGGAACAAACTACGGCTGCCCACAAACCTCAGGATACAGCAGGCCACTCCAAGAAGCCCCTTGTATTCACTGTAGAATGTACTGGCATCTCATCAGGGACTCCTTATAAGGCAGGCACCCAGTGGCGTCACCAGACTGGTGCGGCTGGTGTGGGCTGCATTGGGGATGCGCTCCGTATGGGTTGATGTGCCGGAGGAGTTTGACTGTCCTTTGGCAGGCCCCGGGCGTCAGCACCCCCATTCAGGCCTGCTCCAAGGCGGAGAATCAGCCAGAAGCTGCCACTTGTCTGAGGAGCTGGCCTGAACGGCCATCTGAGGTGCACTGCGCAGAAACACACTGAGCATGCCGAACAGCTTCAGAGGAGACTTCCTTAGAGCAGAGAAAGTCCGCGCCTCTGCACAGCCATTCGGCCTCACTCAGGAGGCGGAGCGGCAGCCGAATGGCTTCAGAAAGAGTACTGCACAGGCACCAACTCTGACGCCTGCACAGTCTCCCCCGAAGCCAGAAGGCTTCAGAAAAGTACTGTGCAGGTGTAAGAGATGGTGCCTGCGCAGTACTCTTTCTGAAGCCAGTTGGCTTCAGAAACAACTGCGCAGGCGCCAACTTTGGTGACTGTGCAGTCCAGGTGAGGGGGGACGCGCATCCCAGGGATGACGCACAGACTTCCGCACCAGGTGATGTGCAGAGTCATGTCACCACTGTAGGCACCACAGCTGTTCCTTGTTCAGTGTGATCTGAGGGGTGTCTCCTCAGGAGCAAGTCTTCCCCTTGTGTCAATTACTTAGCATGCTCTGGAGCAGTTAGGGCAGCCCAGGCTTCCTGACTCTCTGGATTCAGCATAACTTTCTGCTCTGGATACAGAATAGTTAGGAGAGAGCAGTTAGGGCAGAGCAGGCTGAATTTGCTCTGGATTGCAGCCTTAGTGCCATTTTCAGCATATTGCCCAAAGTAGCTTCCAGCTTCAGTAAATATATTGCACTAAAATAGCAATCGTGAATTATAAAATTGCAGCATAAAAACATCCTTTTTCCCAAACCTAGGTGAAACAATGAAGCTTGGGTTCTGTTGCCTATCGAGGTAGCAAGTAACAGGGCCTTCTCAGTAGTGGCACCAATGCTATGGAACTCTCTCCTGACATAAACTGCTCCCTCCTTGGGGATCTTCCAGCAAGGTCTGAAGACAATCTTTTATAGTTTCTTCTGAGTTTCTGTCCTTTTAATGGCTTTTGTAGGCCTTTCCTTCTATAGTGTTGGTCACTGCTGCTCTGTTTTATTGTACCAGTATTTGGTTGTATTCATACTGATTTAAAGTTTGGTGGACTTTATGGTTTCTCATGGATTTTATGCATTTGTTTTTAAATTGTGATTTTATGAAATTTGTAGTTTTAAATTGTGTTGTAAGCCATGGATCCCTTTGGGAGAAAGAAGGAAGGAAGAATGGGTGCAATCCTGACTCAGTCCAGAGAGAATGGCTCAGCTAAGCATAAGGAAGGCCATGTCCTGAGCTGACAGGCTAAGTGCACAGGGCTTAGGAGGCCTCTAAATTGACATGTTGGCCAAATTAACAGGGCTAGGAGGCAGGGTGTCCAGATGACCGGAAATGCCTGGACTTCTCTGGAAAAGGCAGCCCAGGGGGAAATGGGGAAAAAAGACCCACCTCTCTAGGATTCCAGGCATTCCCGCTGGCCCTCTCATGCATAGTGGCCTCAAATGAGCACATTTGAAAAAAATTTCCATACCTCTCATGCATACTGGCCTCAAATGTGTGTGTGTGTGCATGCATGTGTGTATGTGTGTGTGAGAGAGAGAGAGAGAGAGAGAGAGGGAGAGAATGTGTACTTGTGTGTATGAGTGTGTGCTTGTGTCTGCTTGTGTTTGTGTGTTTGTCTGGGTCTGAACCACATAACTTAGAGTCACTGGCTTGTCTTATGCTACTACAAACTGTCTCTTAATGGCTTGTATTATGCTACTACAAACTGACTTAAATGTCAGTTTCTTAAATGTTTAATGCTTATGTTATGCTACTACAAACTGTCTCTTAAATGTCTGGGTCTGAATCATGCATTCTACAAGGTTCTCAATTTTAAAAGGGTTGAAACTAAGTACAGGAAAGCAATATGAGTATTTTTGCTTTATTTTAACATGTCTTACATGTGTCCTACTTTTTGGGGGTGTCCTACAATTCTTTTAAGCAGGTAGAAATTTTGGGTTGGTGTGGTAGGAATTTTGGCCTGGGGGTAGGAATTCTGGACTTTTGGTTTCAGGAATTTTGGGTTTGGCATCTGGTCAATTTTTGGGTTTGGCATCTAGGAGGCCTCTAGGCTGGCCTAACTGCTGCTGAAAAGCAGTACAAGGGCAACATGCTCACTGGGCTATTGTGCTGAGTTTGAGAGGCAGGAGTGGTGCTTAGGTTGGCCTGAGACTCAGAACTTGTTATTTTGCTTCCATTTTAACTCTGGCTTATCATGGACCCCTATGGGTCTATTCAGATTTATGCCTGCTCCTGTGGTGGCCTATGTCAGACGGGGTAGGAGGGGGCATGTCTACCCTGGAAACAGGCTCTGGATATGGCCTACAGTAACTGCACTGTGCTAGACATGCTCATCATGCCCTCATCATACCAAGGCTGAACTGCCAAGGCTAACACTGCTAGGCCGATGCACGTCCGTCTGTTTTGGGCCAACCAATGTGGACTTACACCAGCCCAGGCCTTTTCTGGTGCAACTAGGCTGGCCTATCTGGCTGTAGGTGGCCCAAGTGCCATATAGGCTGTCCTAAATTCACTTAAGGATTGCAGCCTAAGTAAGTAAGTAAATAAGTGAAATGGGAAAAGGAATTCCACAATTCAGGTACCACTACAGAAAATGCCCTGAACTGTATACTCAGCCGCTGAACAATACCTGAATCTGTGCATATTAGGTTTTCCAGTGCAAGGTTGAATAATGCTGAATGAGAGAAGCAAAGCAGTTCTGAATGATACAAGTATTATGTATGAGTGATTAGTGCCATTAGTATACATAGCACATTAACAAAGGCAATTTCTTCCCTTAGGAGCTTGCAAATGAATAAAGCAAAAGAACATATTGGATGGGAGAAAGATAAGCAAGGAAAGCATACAACTTCTCCCACTTTTTCATGAGGAGGTCATGTTAAGTGGCAGCAATTACTTTCTTACCCGTGAATATGAAAAGGAAACAAACAAAATGATTTTTAATGAAAATCCCTCCAGCAATATATTCCTTTGCTTCATTTGTATTCTTTGGAGAAACACCACCTCCCTGCCATGTGCATTTCTGGTTGTGTGTCATGCATGCCTTCAAATGGAAGGAGTGCTGAGCACCATGGTCAATTTCTCCAATAGCCCTGAAGATCTTGGAGAAAGGTCCCAACGTTTTGCCTGGCAATAACCTCAACTGGCACAGGCCATTACATATGTCATTGTTTATACTCCCTGACTGTAATTGTAACCTTTTTTATTCATTCTGTGGACATTTTTAGTTCAAGCAGTGTTTTTAATCTGGAGGAATTTTAATGGAAGATTTGAAAGTGAAGTGGAGGAGAGGGGGGAAAGTGGTGAAAAATTAAATAGGCTTTAGAATGATGCAAACAGAAAGTTGTTTTAAAATAATTGTAACAGTTAATGAGCATGTATGAAAGCAAATAAGTTATATGAATGAGACAAATGTATATAAAGAAATCTATCCAAGAAGTTGTCCTCCATATCTTGGAGAGAGACAATAGTTTGGTAGTAAAATTCATGCTTTGCCATTAAGAGTACAGGCTCAGCCTGTGGCATCTCTGGATAGGGCAAAGAAAGATTCTTTAATGAATTGCTGGATAGCTGCTGACTACCAGTGCTGAAAATACTAAGCCAGATAAACTAATGGCTTGACACAGTAGGAAACAGTTCCATATATTGTATATATTTTGCTTTCAGTGTGTCAAATTCCAACTCAAAACATACTTATTCCTCTTCCCCGACCCCCCAAAAAACCCCAATTAGATTTACTGATCGAGTAGTCAGTAAGCCAGCATAATGCATGAGCATTGCATTAGCAACAGTTGACAGTCCCTCCAATCCAGAGTAACTATGGGAGCACATAAGAGACATTATGTGCACCCGTGGTTACTGCACCGCCTAGTGAAAACCTATGGGAAATTCATACTGCAATCCAGAGCAAATGGTTCTTATACTGGAGCAAGGACTCCCCATAGTTACTCTGGATTGCGCTCAGTATCTCATTACTATGGTAGTGTATGAGCAAACCCCCTCTAAAAAAGTACTGGGCATTGGAGTGTCATCTCAAATTTTGTTGGGTTCTGGAGTTCAGATACTTGAGTACCAAATGCATACTAAATGTATACTGACAATGATCACTCATTAATGAAACTGGAACCAGAGGAGGTGCTGACCTCATCTCTCTGTATTTTAAAGGGTGAGGCAGCTTAAGTGAGGGCTGCCTTCTGCTGTATGTTTTCTCTTGTACTGTACTTACCAATCAGCTTTAGAAATCTTGATCTATGTGTTCTGGCCTTCTAGTCTGTGGAATACCTTGTCACAGCATATGGTGATGGCATCTGGCTGGTCTACAGGTTTTTAATTGGGGATTGGACAGGTTTTTGGAGGATGTATCCATTATGGGTTACAGGCCATGATGGTATGTTCAACCTCATTTTAGAAGTAGGCTACCTCAGAATGCCAAATGCAGGGGAAGGCACCAGGAACAAGGTCCCTTGTTTTCTAGTGTAGTGGTCCTCAACCTTTTGAGAAAATTTTTTTCCATGGACCAGCCGGGCTTTTCATGTGTACACAGTTTGCACCGGGGAGGATAGGATTGAGCTGCCCAAGACTTTAAGACTCCCTCCCAGTCATAGCTCTGTTTCTAATCAAGCCCCCTCCCTCTGCATGCTATCTCAAAGATGAATAAAGTTTCAATTGAAAGTCAATGGTGGCCTCTTTTTCTCTTTAAAAAGCATGAGAGTTCACAATCTGGACCAGAATCACAGCCAGGGCAAAGAACTTCAGGCCTTTATGCATATCCCATCATAGCTCCCTTCCATGCCCTCAAGGCATTTAGGAAAAATGCAGAAATGGTATTTAGAAAAAAAGTAAAATGAATAAACCCAGTAAGCCTCATGTCACATTTAGGGTAATATGCAGATTAACCCTTTAAGTGCTCATTATTGGCTGGGTCACACCAATAGCAGACAAATGGTCCAACTAATAGATGAGAAAGAAGGCAGCTGTATGAAACATTCCTTGTGGCAAGTGATTCTTTTCTAATCACTGGAATTTAAAAACTTGGAAAGGTGTCCGGAAACAAATGTTCAACATTAAGCCACAGTTCAACATTTCTGGGCCTTGGGCTTTTCCACAGATGCTGAGGGGATCCAGGTGCAGGTTACTTAGTGGTTAGAACTGGTGTTGTCCTGCCCAGCCCAGACATAGGAGACGTCTTACAAGATGCTACAGGATCCCCCAATGGAAAGATGACCTGTCCCAAGCCACTGCTCCAGAGATTCTTGTGGTCTCTGTCTCCATTTCAGCAATGGAGAACCTTTGGAATTATCGGCATCATCACCACCTTCACAAGTTCCCCCTTTTAATTGCTGATCCAAGGCAAACACAAGCACTGTCTGCTGAGGCAGGAACGAGTTAGAGGAGGACTTGCCAACACTTTGTTCAGGGGGAACTAGAAGCAGCTGGATTGCATACCACTGAATAGGCCTCCTCTGAGATGTACAGTGACAACTATTTGGGAATGCTTTGTCAGTATTAAAATGGCTTAAAAAATAACACTTCAGATGCTGGCAAGGGCTCTGCTGATTGCACTGTCTCCCAAGTAGCCCAGCGCTACTCAGAGGATTGTTTTCCCTCAGTTGAATTGAGTTGTGCACTTTGCATGTTTACCTGCATGACTTAAAGGACTGCCAGAGCAGCATGAATCTTGTGGTTGCCAGCTCATGAACACAACTCTGTGCTGCTGCACACGTTGCCAGTGGTTGCACTTCCAGCCACAATGAGCCCTCAGTCAAACCTCAGAGTTACAAACACGATGGGAATAGAGGTTGCTTTGAATTCTGAAATGTGCCAAACCCTCTGGAGTTCTGGACTGCCTGTCAATCACTTTCCCTGCTGATTGAGCTTTTACTTAAAGTTGGAACAAAAAATGCTCCACAGATTGTCGTCAGAATCATCCTCTGTGAAGGCTGATGTTACATACTGCCAGTTGCTATCCAAATACTTGAACATAACTGGCAATGCAATCCTAATCCCTGGTTGGGACGGCATATGTCCCAACACAAGTCCTGTGCTGGTTTAGGGGTGTCACAAAAGTGCCCTAAGGCACTTCTGTACCGTGCCTGGGGGGATTAGGCCAGTGCACAGACATGCACTGCCCTCCCTCATGCCACCACAGGAATGGGGAGATGGGTGAGTTGTGCTGGCCTAAATTGGTTAGGATTGCACCCTGAAGGCACAATCATCATCTTGTACCAACACAAGTCCATTGTACTGGCCTAGGAAGGTTGCAAATGTGCTGTAAAGTACATCTATGCTTCTGTGGTAGAAAGCCAGATGTACACTGGTGATCAGATCCTGCTTCCGCAATGGCAGAAGCAGGTGAGTCCAAAATGGCTGAGCTTTGCTGGTGAAGATGTCTGGGACGGCATGGGAAGAGTGAGGAGGAGGAAGGAGGCAGGTGTTCTAGAGTTGGGGGGAGCACAGATGGGGAAGCATTCCTGGGAACAGGCAGGCAGGAGGCAGTGCCAGGACACAGCAGCTACCCACCTGCACAAATTTGTTTCACCATATCAGATGGCACAGATCCAAGTAGACCCACTGGGACCACTGCAGCTCTCCCTGCAGTAAGGGGAAAAGTTGCACAATGTGAATTTGGATGTCAAATACCGCACACTCTACCAACTGTTAGAAATAAGAGAGAAAATCTTCTGCTCTTAGTGATCTCACAGCTATTGCCATACTGCCCCTGTAGGTAGCATTAGGTAGATGAGAGAGAGAGAGAGAGAGACTTCCTCAAATTAAACTTCCAGTGAACTGTTAAAGGCATTAGCAATAGCTCTCTTTAAATGAGTACAATTTTTAGTTTAGTAAACATCACACTCCCTTGGTAGTCTTATGATATGTTTTAAGCTTGAATATTGTGTGTTCCTGCTCCATAAATCAGATACTATTTCAGCATTTAGATAAGTATCTCTTGCAAACAGATGACATTCAGGAAGTTCACAACATTTGGGACACACAACCTTTCCTCTTCCTTGTGAGAACAGATACTGTTGACACTAGATGGGTTTGGCTCAGTGCTTTGGTCCCATGGACTTTCTCCAAGCCACCCACAAAGGCTTTACTAGCCCTTTGTGATCCACAGACACTTGCTAATAATAATAATAAACTTATGTTTTCTGCGATGGCCTTTGGCTGATACTGTTGTTACATAATTCTAGTGTAAGGGAATAATATTATCAGAGATGCTACCGGATGACCATTCCATTTCTATATTACTGGCTAATGATTGAGGGTGGTCAGTTGATATACTGACCCAGAAAACAAAATGATTGTTGGGTGATCTCCAGTTAGTTGCAATTCTCCCTGTATTTTTGAATGAGATTCCTACCAGACTTTAGAGAAACTTTCTCTTTTCCAGCTTAATGGGAGGCCAATGCACAATTATATGTCCAAAGTGCAGCAATTTCTGATAGCTCCAAGAATGGGATGAATCTTGCAGAAGTGGCTGCTCAGTCTTGGCTTCCTTCTCAGACCATACCCTGCAGCCCAGGTCCACATGGACCTGCACTAGCACATACTTTGGGAGGAGGGACCACAGGATTGGGCATGTGGAAACTGGGCGTGCATATTTTATTTAGTTTGTAGTGCTTGTAGTTTTTTGTTTGTATTTTGTTTTGTTTATTAAGTTTATAGTGCTTTTAAATTTTTAGCACCAGGATCCACCTTTTAGAATGACAATCTAAACTGGAAGTGATGTCATGGCTGGAAGTGGTATTATCCAGCAGGGAAATTTTTTTTACCACCCCTATACAAAAAAAAAAATCAAGTTAAATTAAAACTTTTCAGTAAGTATCAGTTTAAAAATTACTTTAAAATAAACAAGAAACCTCCTAACCCTCATAAGCAGTTGCTGATCATTTTTTTTAAGTTTTCAAACATCCAAAAGACTGAAATTCTATCTGCACTTACCTTGGAGTAAACATGACCATCATTGCAGCCTGTTAAATATATAAATGTGTAACATTTTCCCAATCACCGTTGAATACCATACCTCAAGGGCACAACTAAAATTGGTTCACGATGCATCTAATGGTTCATGATGCACCTAATTTGAGAAACACTGTTTTTAGACTCCACACTTTGCACATTGAAAGTTCCAAAATCAGTCTCTTGTTTTCTTAAGATCATCACACAGGGTGTTTACTTTGGGTTATGGATTTAATTCAGTAGTTCTGATTTTACATCCTCTTGTGCTCAGTCTTTTTTCTAATGTGGCAATTGATGTGATGTGGAGAGAGCAGCAAATTAAATAAGATGCTCTGCCTCTATTCCTTTCTATTTCCCCCTCTGGATTGCAGCACTTCATCATATCAATCAGCCTCTAGTCCTCTACTTCCTCACTAAATGTGAGCAGGAAGAAAATCTGGGTAGCAGGAGAGTCTACAATAGTGTGTCAAGTTCATTTCATACAGTGGGCCAAATAGCATTCATAGCACATGATGAGAGCCAGAAGTGACGCCATTAAGCAGGAAGTGACAGATGATGACCAGAAATAAGCGCGTTGTTCTCACTTACAAATGAGTTGTGGTGGTTCAGTGGTTAAAGACGTGTTTGTCTTTAACCACTGTGAAGGTTAGCAGATTGTGAAGGTTACATTGTGAAGGTTAGCAGATCAGTGGTTCAAGATCTGAGTACTGCTGAGTGAGCTCCTGTTACTTGCCCAGCTCCTGCCAACCTCGCAATTTGAAAGCATGTCAATGCAAGTAGATAAATAGGTATCACTTCATTGGGAAAGGTAACAGGGCTCTGTGTGCTTTGGCATTTGGTTATGCCAGCCACATGACCATAGAGACAGCTTTGGACTATGCTGGCTCTTCGGCCTTGTAATGGAGATGACCACAACCCAGATCACAACTATCAGGGCAACCTGGGGAGACACCTTTCCCTTTTCTCACTTTGGAGCCCATTAGTGGCAAATGACAAAAAAGAAAATACAAAAACCTTGGTCATAATTCCTTGATATGGTGTGCCATATTATCACAAAGACCACTCCTTTAGCAGCACTTTTTCTGCCAAGGTATCACTTTGTAGATCAGCAGCAGAGAATAACCAACTCTGGATACACCACTTGTCAAAAGCAGTTGGAGAAAACCTTGAGAGATTATGATTTGGAGTCTAAATACAATGCTTTAAACAAATCCTCAAATGAAGACACAGCACCACAAGTAGCAAGTCAGGGCCTCCTCAAAAAAGCAGCATTGTCAGAGAGACACATCATGATTTGAACGGCGAACCTGATGGTGACATTCAAAGAGATGAAATTGGTCTAGCCTTGTTCAGTTATTGAACAAGCATCACCCTGTGACCGGTAGGTGGCGCATTTTCTTCAAGATTGTTCCTAATGTGGAGCTTTTACAATCTCATGCCTGCAAGAAAACTGTCTTCTAGGACAAGTGTACACCCAGCATATATCTTTAAAGTAACTTCCAAGCCTGATCTTTAACTGAATAAGCTGGTTTTTCTTGCTCAGAGAGCAAAATATTTTGCTCTGTCTGTGGGGGCTCCAATACTATGCCACATTTGATATTCCTGATAATCTGGTGTCAGGAGGTTGACAGTCCTTGTAGATGACCTTTATAGGAACCAAGCATAAGAAGCTATATTAAGGAACAACTTCCTTTGCTTTGGTAAGTTTCACCTGGGTTCTTGACATGGCTGTGTTCATATGCATCTAGGTCTTTTTATAACAGCAGACCTTCAGAAATAATCATCTATCTTTAGAGAAGGCCAAAAACAGGAAATAGAAAATGACAATGACGTTACTAAGTGAACCTAATAATGGAAGTTTGTTTGATGTGTGTCAATTTGAACTCAGCACACCTGGAAGTGAAACCTCTGAGGCTGCGTCATCACTGATATCCTCTGCGGCTCAGACCAGTTCGCATGAGAAGGTTTGGAAGGGACACACTGATGACCTTTGGAATTTTGTCGACTACTATGTAAAAACATGGAAAAAGAGTTGCTTCTGAAATGTTCTTTGATTCTTTGAGATCTATCTGGTTACCCGCCCCCACCCTAAGAGGTGTCTTTGAGATCACTCACCATATTTAACAGCCCGGAAAATGTAATGGTCACATGAGAAAATGAATTTCTTCCTATCTTTAGAGTTGCAATCCTACTTGGGAGTAAATCCCATAATCCATTGATCAGAAAGAGTTCTACTGCTGAAGTTAAAAAGATTTTTTTCCTGTATGTTTCCTCTATGGAAAGCAGCCTGAGGATTGCGGCAAGCTTCTCTGGTCTCCTTTGAGAAATATGTATATAATATTGCAATACTTTACATACTTATTCAGTCCTATACATATTTATTGAATACAGTTTGACACTTCCAGGGATGTGTGCATTGAATGGAAGCCAAAGGAAATAAAAATAATTAAAAAGCATGGAATATAAGTGTATGATACAATTAGGAGAATATAGTATTATTTCCTAAATGTTGAAGGTTAGACAAGTTTCCAAGAATGTATCAGTGGGAAATCAAAGTACATGAATATGCCATTTGATCCAAAGAGTATTTATGTATATGTACTATGTCATGGAATAATATTGTTGGAAGGGACCTCAAAGGTCATCTAGTTCAACCCTCTGGTTGTAATATATTTATTTATTAATATTTATTAATATTTATATGAAATCAATATGAAGTTGACTAGTTTTTTTATTCTTTGACAACAAATGGAAGCATATCTATAAATCCAGACATATAGTTAACATTGTGATATATTGTGTATAAACAGCAAAATATAGTATATTAATTTTTTCTTCCTTTTTTAAGAAAACATAGACTCACCTAGAAATAAATATAGATGGATTAAATAATAGTTGCTGCCACATCATGGCCACAATCCACAAGCATACATGAACCAGATCCATATGTCTTCTAAGTTACCCCAGCAATATATTTTGGCAACTACCCCCTCACAAACCCTCAAATCCATGTTTACATTCTACTGGGTTTAATCATCAGTTGAACTTTGCCGGAGCTGCTCCAGAGGAAATTGCAAGTGTGCCTGCTGCAAACGTATAGGTTTGAAAGCAGCACAATTCTTGGCCCATCTACTCAGAAGTAAATCCAATTGTTTAAGAATTTATTCCTGGTGTGTTTAGGTCTGTAGGCTTCACATCCAATTTGATTAAGATCACTTAGAACCAGTAAAGGAGCAATTTACATCAAATCAGTGTAAAGGCCTGAAGATTAAAATGTGATAGAAATTTTTTTCTGCAGGGAGTAATTATTAATAAAGAAAAATGAGAAATATTTATGCCACTTTTCAGGAAAGGTAGTTCACAAAACGACATACATAGCGAATTAAAGAAGAGAACAGTGCCCTTTATTTTTTGAACTGCTAGCACTACCTTTAACTATGAATGGAGAGGGTCCCACAAGTGCAGTGAATGTATATGGAAGTACCCATTATCTAGTTTACTACACTTTCACTAAAGGATAAATTTTAAGTAACAGAACCAAGGTGCTAACCTCTGATGCAGTGATGACTCCAACAATGTCTTTTAAAACTACTTGGAACAAACCCTCTCCTATTAAAGTGCAGTGGGAGCTATTGTATTACACCCTGCCCTATAGCTTTGAAGGAAACAGAAACCTAACTAAAGGCATGTAGATATGTTTGAAAATAGTATTCTTTATTTTACTCAAATAGGTTTCTTTATTTTACTCAATTGAGCTCAACTAGGCTGCAAATCTATTTTACTCATTGGAAACAAATGTCTCTAGGCAGAAGTCAAGAGACAATGAAAAACACTGTAGTGAATTACTGAGCACTAGTTCCCAGGTTATTGTGCAAGAAAGGTCAGAAATGAGAACAGCAGAAAGAGGAAACTAGAGTTTGCACATATGAATGGTAGCTAACTTTTTAAAGTTTAAAGTATTATCTTTGAATGCTTCAATTTTGATGTTAAGACATGATTTTGAGTACGTACAATCTATCAGATCCTATTGCATAAATGCCAAATGAGTAAATAAACATTTGCTGATAGTTTGCTGTCATCACGTCACAATAAGTTTCTTAGAATCAAAGAATCCTTGAATCATAGAATCCTAGAAATGAAAGGGACTTATGTAGGTCATCTAGTCCAACCTCCTGCCTGTAGCATGAAATTCTCCTAGAGCATCCCTGACAGGTGCTCGTCGAGCCTCTGCTTGAAGATCCCCAATGAGGGAGAGTCCACCACCTCCCTTGGCAGTCTGTTCCACTGCCAAACCTCCCTCACCATCAAGAACTTTTTCCAGATATCCAACAGGAATCTCCTTTCTCGCAGTTTGTACCCATTAGTTCTAGTTCTGCTTTCAGAAGCAGCTATGAACAAATGAGTCCCTTCCTCCATATGACAGCCCTTCAGGTATCTAAAGAGTGCAATCACGTCTCCTCTCAGCCTTCTCTTCTCCAGGCTGAACATCCCAAGTTCCCCCAACTTTTTCTTGTAGGGCTTCCCTTCCATCCCATTGATCATTCTTGTCACTCTCTGAATTTGCTCCAGTTTGGCTGCATCTTTCTTAAAGTGAGGTGCCCAGAACTGAACACATTACTCAAGGTGAGGTCTAACAGTTCTTCTACTTGCCAACAGGGAATAGATGGATGAGAAAAATATCAAGCTGCTCAATCTAGCTCAATAGTATCTACATTGACTAAGGGCCCAATCCTATCCCTCTTTCCAGCACTGATGTAGCTGTGTCAATGAGGCAACCATTGCATCTTGCAGAGGGGGTGAGGCAGTTAAACAGATATCTTCAAGAACATTTGTTCATTTACTACAGGACTGCATTGCTGTGAATCAGCCCTGGAAATTTGGAAAAGTCCAGGAGCCCTCAAGTTGAAAGGAAGGCTGATAATGACAGCCATAAAGTATGTCCTAGTGGAGTTGGTCACTAGTTCTAGTTCATTCTGGTGACAGGGAGAGGGGAAATGACTGCATTGTGGATCAGTGCCCATCAAGAGGAAGCTTCTGAGATTAGGAAAAATGGAAAAAAATTAAGGAAAATTTGGATGATAAAGTCTGGGTTCCAAACTGAAAATAAACAGAAATGGGAAAACCACTTCTAATTCACTGCATTCTCTGTGAACCCTTGTCACTATAAGTTGCAACAGAAATAGTATACAGTAGGTACTAGGATATCATGACAAAGCCAGCCTTTGAGCTGTATAGGGTCTGGGCCACTGAAGACTTAGTGGTCAAGTTCAGCGTATTCTATTGGTCCTCAAGTGCTTTCTTTTTGGAATTGTGGCATATACATTTTCACATAAAATAAATGCAGATGAGTACATTTCAATGGAAATGTGGCAAATTCATCATCAGTTAAAGCAGACCAAACCATCCCCATCTGCTGACCTTCCACATCAGCCATCTGCTCTGTGTGGAA
Source organism: Cryptoblepharus egeriae (assembly GCA_030015325.1). Lineage (NCBI taxonomy): Eukaryota > Metazoa > Chordata > Lepidosauria > Squamata > Scincidae > Cryptoblepharus > Cryptoblepharus egeriae. The sequence goes on from JAREYC010000001.1 coordinate 133,266,450, forward strand.
ACCTGTGACTCTCAAGCCCCTTCTTGGAATGGGCTGTGTATGTTGAATGCTGTACCTATAGATGTAAATAGAAATATATGAATGCAGCTCAAGGAATGTACATATGCTTAGGCCCCATTGAAATTAGAGTCTAAAACCAAATCCTATCCATCCCCTTCCAAAAATTAGCATGCTGTATTGAGGGGGTGAGGGTGGCAGAGAGTGAGGCTTCAGAGGAGAAAATATTTTACTTCCCCTCACCCTTCTATAAGCCTCGTGCTCCCTTTGACTTGTGCCAACTCTGTAGCTGTTGCAAGTCTGAGGAAACAAATGGGGGGCCTGAAAAATGGAGGCTTGGATCTGGTGCATGCCTTTGCTTCTGGATCCACCGCTCCATACAGATTCTCAGCCTGGTTTCATCCTTCTGTGCTCACATCCACCACTGCCTTACTATCTCAGCAGGTGGGGTTGAGCAGGGTCCAGCAGTGAAGGTGGAGTAGTACTGCTTCTTATTGCATTGCTCTGAAAATGGCCACCAGCTCTGCATGGTCTCAGCCTAGGGTTGCCATATATCCCAAAAAACCAGGGACAGTCCTGATTTTGGGGGATTGTGTTCACATACTGGCAAGTGGGACAGAGGGTCCTGTCACAATTTTGTGGAAGAGAATTATGGCAACCCCATCTCAGCAGCCTTTTGTGTCAGCCTTCTGCTGTTACAACATGTTCCATAGCATGAATAGGATTGGGCTGTTAAGCAGTTAACGGTGCTTGAATGATGCCTGCGTTGAGTTCTATAAGAATGATTCATCGGTGCATATTGGAAAGTGGCCCTTGTGTCTGGGGCATTTTGAAATGCTGGTATGTGACCTGAGCAACTGTAATAGCTCCAAAGGAACCCCCGAGTCATTATAATCTATCAAGCAAATGACTGCTTAGGGACCCTTAAATCCTCCAATTATTTGATGGCTGCACAGGATAAACAAAAGGGGCTGGAGGACAGAGTCCTGAATCTACAAGCAAAAAAGAACAAAACATCTGCACCCTTATAAAGAAGTTCATGATAATTCACGCTTATGCTCAGCAGTGTAATGACTCGGTCATTTTGATTTCAGATACTCCAAGGTACCCAGTTCATATTCTGGATGACTTCCTAGCAAATCAAGGATTTTCAGAGAGAAGGTTATTTTTTAATAGAATAATGAAAATATGATGTTTATAGGACTCATATTGATTGAGCAGGGAGAAGGGGTTGCTTTGGATTACATCCCACTTGATAACTTTTAGGCTGTTATTAATTATACTCTTTGGTGTCTTTCTCATAGCTTGGGCAGATTCCATCAAGCGGAGGACTATAAAACGCATTGCAATGCACACCAAAGCCTAGCACTGACTTCCTCTTGTTGCAGACTTGGAACATAAAAGCAGTTAGATGGTTTCCTTTTTTGACTGTAACAGAAGGAAGGAAGGAAGGAAGACTCCTGGGAAGAGCCCGTGGGTGCCAAGCTGAAACCTGGATTTAATTTCTATAGCCATGATTAAACTCCTAAAAATAGGAAATAACAAAGAAAATACTGACTTGAATGGCATGTCAAGACAGCCTTGATTGTCAGCTTGAAAAGTGGAAACCACAGCATATTGGGCACAGCTGATTCTGCACACACTGTTGTATAAAGTTGCAGTGAAGATTGTCTTTTACTCAAGTAAGGTTCTGAGGAAAACATGATCTCTTAACAGGGATCCCAAATCCAAATCCCATAACAACCCAAACCTAAGCAAGGAGATATGGCTATAGGACTGGCATTTGGTTACAAAAACTCTGGCTGTAGGAAGACCTAGGTATGTTGATGTGAATCTCTTGCTTACAGTCCTTGTCCTCCTTTCCCTTGTTATCAGGCAACATATAGCCTTCATGTAAATAATAATTTACATGTAATGGAGGCATCCCCACCTATTGGACAAATTAGAGACTGGAGCACTGTGCAAAAGTAAAAACTTTTGAAAAGTGGAATCAAATCTTTTTTAGTTTATAAATGTGGCTTCCAATGCTGTTATTTTGCAAATGCCTGCTGCCACACAAAGATTTCTGCAAATGGATTCTTATTAACTCCTTCAGGAATTGTATTAGACTGGTAGTTAAAACATGGGGAAGGCAATTTTGGCCTTTAGAACAGCAGAGAGAGGTTGAAAGAGCAGAACATGTGTTAAATGAATGAGTTCTGGGTGTAACTGAAAGGTGCTGAAAGAGTGAATTGTCAGAAAACGAACCATTGGAAATCAGGACACCTGTAAATTATATGTAATAGGTAATTATATGTAATATGTAATATAATTTATATGTAAATTATATGTAATACAAATTATATGTATGTATTAAATTATATGTAATAGACTCTAATTACAGTCTATTAGCAGTGAGGCTAGAAACATTTCACTGTGGCCACATCCTCTCTTGTGAACAGTGAAAAACCATCAATAGAAACAAACTTGACACAATGTTTTCTCATGTGGATTTTGAAACCTGTGACAAGTGAACCTTTGGCCAAGCTTATTTCTCCTCATTGTGAGTTAAAATTAAAACAGATCTTGAATGATTCAGAGGTGACTCTTGAATCCCTTGACCAAAGTTAGACACTTAAAAATGTAGGACAGCTAAAAAAAAAATGTAGTACATGATAAAATAAAAGCCAAAAACATTTATATGTACTGCTTTCGTGTGGTTAATTAAAACTCTATATATTATTAAAATTAAACTATCACATATTATGTTTTACATTTCCTGTGCAATCCTAAACATGACTACTTAGAAGTAAGTCCATGGTGTTCAATAGTACTTATTCACAGGAAAATGTGATTAGGATTCAAATCTTTATTAATGTCAAGAAGGTTCCATGCTGTCTACTCACCCGGAAAAGCAGGCCAATAAAGTTTTTTCCCCAAGACACAAGGCTAAAAAAGAGGACATATGGTTACCCTGCACCTGGATAGACACCATTGAGGGCATCCATGGGACTAAGGACACAATCCAGAGTAGCTGTGGGAGCACGTAAGAGACATTACATGCACCTGTAGTTCCTGCACCACCTAGTGAAAACCTATGGGAAATTAATATTGCAATCCAGAGTAACTTGTTCTTACTCCAGAGCAAGGACTCCCTGTAGTTACTCTGGGTTTTTGAGCAACAGAATATTAGCATTACAGTTGGTCTATTCCGCAGCAGAATACAGTGCCCCTGTATGGCTTAACAGCTGCTGCACTAGAAAGATCAATTCCAGACAAAACAGAACCATGAGGATCGTAAGTGATCGTATAAAATCTGCTCCTGTTTGTTGGCCCCCCATTTTGAACCACATAGCACTACAGTGTCCCATGGCATATTGTTATGCTGCAAATTGTCCTCAGGTGTGCTGCAGAATTTTGGGGATTTGAACAACCTGCTGTGCCTTGTCAATGGTACAAACAACTGATGATGTGCCTTGACAATTTGAATGCCTTGTTAGTGTGCCATGAAATGAAAAAGGTTGAAAATCACTGCCTTACCCTACAATCTAGAGTAACTACAGGAGCACATAAGAGACATTTACATCGACATAGTTACAGCACCACCTAGTGAAAACCTATGGGAAATTCATATTGCAATCCAGAGCAAATTGTTCTTATGTCAAAGCAAGGACTCCCCGTAGTTACTCTGGATTGTGCCCATAGTGAAAGAGTATAACAAAATTATGACAAACCCACTTCTACCTGTGCCTGCTGATTTTCTCATTTATCAGTTGGCAGGTTTAAATCCAGGAAGCCGTCTCTTGCACTCACAAAACATCTATTTAACAACTTTAACATCAACACACATTGGAAAGCTAAATGGGCTGCTGAACGCCCAGATACACGTAGCTACATAGAGGACCCTACACAAAAGGTGCCAGGTTTTAACCTACTTTTACAGCATTGGTCAACTCTGAACAGGATCTGTTCCCAACATGGTGACTGTTTAAGTGGGGTCTTGTATCTACCCCTCTGTGTGACTGTGGTGCTCCTTGACAAAATATTCATCATATTGTGTCCGAGTGGCCATCAAGAGCTTATACTGGCCCAGTGTCTGTTTTTTCAATGTAGACAACTCTGTCCTTGAATGGCTGGGTGGGCTACACATTAACATCTGATTTGCCATAAATCCATGTATTGTATGCTGTAAGCAACATAAGTCTCATAGGAGGTGTAACAATGGTGAAAGAGGAAGGCAACTCCAATGAGCCACAGCTGAGGCTCATTGAAACCTCAGTTGAAACCTCAGTAAACCTTAGAGTCCAATCCTATGCCTGTCTACTCAGAACTCTGACTCATAAAAATCAATGCGGCTTACTCCCAGGTAAATGTGTATAGGACTGCAGGCTAAGAGTAAGCCTAAAGCTGCAATCCTATCCACTCTTTCCTGAGAGTACGCTCCATTGACTCTAAAGGGATGGACTTCTGAGTAGATAGGCATAGCATTGGGCTCACAGTGTGTGAACAGGAGATCAGCACATGTTCTACTCCAGTTGAAAGGTGATATATAAATACTGTAGAAAGATAGTTCATCTCTGCTTTCTTCCTTCCCTCCTTCCTTGTTCTCCCTTGGGTTTTATTTTAGATTTTGAGCCCCCATGACTGAACTGCTCTGGAAACTTATTTGTAAGGATGTACAGGATATATATTACCATATCCATATGATGTATGGATAATGATAAGTTTCTGGCCAAGGCATCTGAGGAAATGTAGTTCTATCATGGTCCAATGGAGTTCCTCTATATCTGGACATTATAGCCTCTCATGAGAAGCTCATGAGATAGTAAATCTCATTGGGACTGACTTCTGTTTCTCAGTAGGCTTAGGTCCAGCAAGGCAACTTCATCTATGACAGGGCTAATTGTACTCGTATTCATACTTGTGAAATGTACCAACTGTGGGAGTACAATACCCCCATGTTCATCATCCTCCATGTGCATCAACACCACATGCACAACATCCCCCCTGAGCAACATTCCCCATGCACATCAACCCTCATGTGCAACATCCCAATGCACATTGTTGCCCATGCGCATCAACCCCCATGTGCATCAAAATCCCATATGCATCATTCCCCATGTGCTTCAACCCCCCTATGCACATCAACTTCCCATGCACATCATCTCCCATGTGCATCATCTGCCCATGTGCATCAAACTCCTATGCACATCAAATTCCCATGTGAATCGTCCCCCCAGTGCACTTTCCCTCCCAGTACATCAGGTAATGGGCACCAAACTGGCTGGATTTCAGTCAGTCTTCAATGTTAAGTAAAGGACAAAAACATGTTTCTCTCCTTTTCAGCCTGTTAAGGGTTAAATTTCTCCACATTGGTTCTTGGTGGGTGCTCATGTGACATAAGGAACACCCTCTCCAAATTTCACCTTCTAGGTCCAGAGGTTTTTGCTGGGAGTTGGTGAGTCAGTCAGTGAGTGAATCAATCAGTGACATTTCAATTTTATATACAGTATATATAGATAATTGGAAGAAGAAACAGGGTGTGTTTGTTTAGGATTTTTTCCCCAGTTGCTCTAACAGCTTCACCCTTGGTCTTCCAGACATCTTCCATTGCCTTTTTTCCTGGCCTGAAGTTCTGCAGCAGCCACTGTATGCCCCCTCTGCATACAGGGAAGGGGGGGGGGTAGACCCAGGGTGACCAGATGACCGGAAAAACCCAGATTTGTCCGGATTTTTAGCCTCCAGTCCGGGTGTCCTACATTTTGGCATTATTGTCCTACATTTTGGCTTCATTTTGAAACTTCATGATAGTGCATAGTACCCCATCATGCCATATGTCGTTTGATTCGTATTGAAGAGCAGAATCCAGTGCAAAAATCAGTTTGGAGATATCTCCTTCCTATCAAAAGTTATGGTAAAAAAACCGAAAAACAAAACCAAAAAAAATTACATTTTTTGGCAATTTTTTTTAGTGGGTAGGAATTTTGGCCTGGGATTAGGAATTTTGGCCTTGGGGTTCAGGAATTTTGGGTTTGGCATCTGGTCACCCTGGACTGTGTCAGTAATCCTATCCACACTTTCCTGGGAGTAACCATTGACTATAATGGGGCTTACTTCTGAGTAGACATGCACAGATTGGGCTCTGAGCTTCCTAGAACATTTCTGATTGTGTTCATTCATTGCGATCAATTTACTCCCAGGAAATGGTGTATAGGGTGTAAGCCTTCCTTTCCAGTACCTAGATCCTGCTCCCGTCTCCTCCTCGTTGTAGTGAAGCGTACTGATGAGTTCCGAAGTGACACTGAAACGCGTGTCGGCAGATCGCACTTCAAAATGCCCTGAAATGAGATCCCTTGAGACACGATCCCCGGGGCACAGCTGGAGCCAGACGAGGTCGCAGGGCACGTCCACATCATTTGCCCTTGTAGTAATTACCTCCCAAAGGCGGAAGGGTGGAGTAGAATGATTAGGTCTGAATGACTTACTCCTGTGTAAGGCCATATAGTATCATAAATGAAACCCGACAACCTCTTGGTCTGAATACATATCGCAGTGAATAGGTGAAAATCTTCAAAAATGGACCAAAATGTGCGGATAGGATTGCTGATGAATGTGGTCTACTTGTCCCCCCTTTTCCTAGGTCGGTATGTTGAAGGGTCAATGACTCTTCTAGCCCCCCATTAGGCCCCCTTAAAGTGGGGACCCCGTCGGTGAATGTGTGATAATAGCACCCCCATCATGGCCTGATTTTGCTTCTCTTTTACTCTGCATGAGTATAACATAAGATGTAAGAAGATTTACATCTACATGGAATTGTGCCCCATTTCGCTGGCAGTAAGTCCCAATAGGGCTTACTTCTGAGTAGACATGCATGGGTTTCTGGCTCTAAACTGCAACCCTATTCACATTCCCTGGGAATAAGCCCCATTGAACACCTTGAGTCGACCTGTCTAGGTGCCTTTAGGAGTTACTATACTCTTATGTAGAGAAGTCTGTAGTAGTTCCACCGTAGTCAAGGTCGGGACTGATAGCAGCTGCTATTCCTGCGGAATCCTTTCTGATCCATTACCCTTTAACATTTTCTACTGGTCTTAAAAGGCTATAGAGAATATTGACCCAGAATGACCATATATCCTCTTTTTCCAAGGCATGTCTTCTTTTTTAGCCCTTGTCCTGGAAAAAAAATCTTCATTGCCCTTCTTTCCCTTGTGAGCATGAAGCTCTGTTGTAATTAATAACTTATGGCAGCAAAAAGGTACTTTCCTGGGAGTAAGACCCATTGAACACAATGGAGCTTATCTTTGAGTAGACATGGTTAGGATTGTGCTCTATCCACCTACAGTATTTATATACAGCTTTTCAACTAAAAAGTTCACATATATGTACAGTATATGTAATAAATTCTATGCACTAGTTTTAAATTTAATAGTGGGTAATATAGGCTGCAATCCTAAAGGCACTTTCCAGGGAGTAAGACCCATTGAACACAATGGAGCTTACCTTTGAATAGACATGGTTAGGACTGTGCTCTGTCTACCAACAGTATTTATATACCGCTTTTCAACTAAAAAGTTCACATATATGTATTATTACTATATGTAATAAATTCGATGCACTATAGTAGGTAATATAGGCTGCAAATCCTAAGAGCACTTTCCTAACTCAATGGAACTTCTGAATAGGATTGCACTATAAATGTTTAAGGCTGCAATCCTAAACACGCTTTCCTGAGACTCCATAGAACACAATGGGATTTATTTCTGAGTAGACATGCATAGGATTGCACCCTAAGTTAAACACCTGAAAGTAATACATATGAATGTTTTTTAGCTTTTATTTTGTCACGTCCTACATTTTTCTTGGATGTCCTACGTTTTCTCCTCTTTTTGGTTATGACACCTGGTCAGCCTGGCACTGACTGGGAAGCCACCCAACAATTCAGAGATCAGTGGAAGTGGGAATGAATGAACTGCTCCCAACCAGACTGTGTGTTCTGGAATCCAGGATGAGAGGGAAGGAGGGAGGAAGGGAGGGAGAGCAGGAAAAGGGCTTTCATCGCGGGGGGGCGGGGGGCTCGGGAGCCTAGTTAAAAATACCCACAGGCTGGATCAGGCCGGCTTCCTGCAGTCCAGCCGCCTCTGGAGGGGATGCAACACCAGGAAGCCCCACCTGAGAACGCCTATCAGTGGCAGAACTCAGGCACCAGACACACTTACCTGGGAGTAAGCCCCACTGACTATCATGACACTTAATCCTGAGTAAACATTCAGTGCAACTATCATGGCACTTCCTCCTGAGTAAACATTCAGGGTTGTGCTCTCTGGATGCAATCCTAGACAAACTTACCTGGGAGTAAGCCCCATTGACTATCATGAGATTTAACTCCTGAGTAGACATGCATGGGATTGATTGCAATCCTGCCACATTTACCTGGGAGAAAGCCCCGTTGGCTATAATGGGACTTCCTTCTGAGTAGACATGCATAGGACTGGGCTCTGACTGAGGCTGCAATCCTAACCACGCGTACCTGGTAGTAAGCCCCATTGATTATCATGGATGCAAACCTATCCACGCTGACCTGAAAGAAAGTTCCATTGACTATAATGGGACTTTCTCCCGAGTAGACAGGCATAGGACTGGGCCCTGCGTCTCCCTTCTCGTGGTTGATGGGCATCGAATCGAGCCTTAGGATAGTCCATGGTGGATCTGCGGAGAGCCCAGAAAAGCATCAGGTCTTCCAGGTGTGTCAGTGACAGGACTACAGGGTGGGCTTTAATACCCATTGAAGACTGAGAGGGGGTCAGATAAGGATTCCAGACTTAACTAAACCCTTGTCTGCAGTAACCGAATGGAGATTAGTTACTGAAGAGGGCCCAATCCGATGCACGTCTTCGTAAAAGTAGAGTAAATCCCATTATAATCAATTTTCCAACTATAAGGACTTTCCTGGGAGTAATCCCTGTTACTTATAATGGGACTTACTTAAATATACAGCACTCATGCTTAGGACTGAGCTGTTAAACTGCAGTTTCTAGCCACTTTTATCTAGGAGGAAGCTCCTTTGCCTGTAATGGGATTTTGCTCCAGAGTAGACCTGCCGCCACAGAAGTCAACTTCCTTGTGCCGTCAACGGGGCCCAGAAGATGCAGAATATCTCAATCAGAAGAGAACCTAATCCTATGCTATTATTCTTTTAAAGAAGTTCCCATTATAGTCACTAGGACTTGCAACTAGGTGAAGTATGAGAATTGCCATCGATTCCACCTTGCTCAAAGGGTTTACACCCCACAGTAAGAATTCAGCACTCAAAAGATGCTGTAGAGAGGATATCCCGCAGCAATCACGATGCAGAATAGTTCAATGGGTCTACTTTAGAGTAAACATGGGGAGACTCGCATTGCAGGCGCTCAGGAGGGGCACGGCAGGAGCTGAACCGTTTACAAGGTTCAGCCTATTTACAAGGGAGGAAGCGCTCCTAGGCTCGGAGGGGCTTTCTTATGAGTAAACACGGGGAGGATCTGCTTACAACTGCGTTACACCAAAGGCAAATCATCGATGTCTGGCCCGATCCAGGAGCGAGTGGCTTTGTCTTGACTCCCCAGCGAAGAAAAATGAAAACGATCCATAGGTTGTTTTCAAGGCAATGTTTTTGTTTGCAGTCCTAATCCTAGTCCTAATATCTCTTATCTGTTAGGAATATATTCAATTCTATTCCATGCAGTGCCTGGAAATAATAAATAGGCTGCAGGAATTTGGAATAATCGTTTATTATTGAGATAAAGCTGACCATCATTCCTCCCTCCCCAAATAACAGTATGGCTGCAGTCCTTAAGACACTTTCCTGGGAGTAAGGCTCATTGAACACAATGGGGCTTACTTTTGAGTAAACATGCTTAGGATTGTGCTTTATGTCTGGTTTGGGGTATTAGGAACTTTCGTGCTCAAAAATCGAATTATGATTAAGAGCTTAAAGAACTTTAAAGATAATTGATTCATTCTGGCCAATCAATCAATCAATCAATCAGCCAAAACGAGACTCTATTCGGGCTGCTTACACTTTCCTGAGTGTAAGCCTCATCGCACCCTATAGAACTTAATTCTGAGTAGGGAGTTAAAATCACTCCATTTACTACTCTGCAATCTCTGTTCAGCGGAAGCTACTTGTGAGTAAATGTGTTGTGGATTGCTGGGTGCTCTGGATTGTGCGCTCTCAGAGCACTCTTAGTTGGGCTAAGTATGCGTGTCTACTCAGAAGTAAGATCTATTATAGCCAATAGAGTTTACTCCCAGCTCTTTGTGTGCGGATAGCATTGCAGCCTCACAGCGCAATCCTATGTGGTTCTACCTAGTAGCAAGTCCAATTGTGTGTAATGGGGCTTACTCCCAGGAAAGTGTGTATAAGATTGCAGCCTCATGCCGGGTTCCTTCCACATCTGTGCTTACACCTTAATATCCTCAGCCACCTGCACCTTTTCCTACTAGGGAGACTGATTGTGATTGCGCCCATTTATTTACTCGGGAGATTCTAACTACTACTACCTCAAGAGAAGTTTTACTACGGCGGTTTCTGATGATGAACATTATTATTCTTTTAAATGGTTTTATGATCTCACTGTAGAAGCCTCCCAGCACTTTCTGCCTTTGCTCTTTAAATCCGAATCTTGATCACCTACTACAGATATTCTCCAGGGAGAAAGGCAAGGGGATTCACTCCAGAGAGATGGCTGGGCGGTGTTTTGTTTCTGCTTTTATTTTATAAAAATAATAATAGTTATGACTATTATTAGGATTCCGTTGGCTGTGAGAGGAAAGCAAGGAAGCGTCACTTTGTCTGCTGCAAGCGCTGGCTTTTAATCGCTGTCCACGGAGTAAAACCAATCGCTTGTACACGGGGGAGAAGTGGAGGAGTTGGAGGGATCAAGGGAGAGGGGTCCCCCCCGAAACCTCTCCACCATCTGCCCCCCAGGACTCTTTCAAACAAGGAGATCTACAGCCCAATCCTATGCATGTCTACTCAGAAGTAAGTCCCATTCTGTTCAATGAGACTTACTCTCAAGTGTGGATAGGATTGTAATACTAGTTTTGTTCCAGTTATCCGATGGTTGTGTTTTTTCCCACGTGCCCAGCTTTGACACTCTGGGGAACTTTCTTCCACTCCGATTGTATGTCCGCCTGGAGTTGGCTCCGGTCCGGATTTTCTCTCTTCTCAATATATATATTTATGAAGAAATCAAAGAGCTTTGCACTCAAAGAGCTCTAATACTCAAAGGGCTCAGATTCTCAATACTTAAGAGTCCCCTAAGTATGGGTGTCACGCTGACTTTTGTAATTCAGGGTGCAAGATTAGGTATGTCTCCTCAGAAGTAAGTCCCATTGTGTTCTATGGGATTTACTCTCAGGAAAGAGTGTTTAGCATTCCAGCCTAAATTTCTAGAGATCAGTCAGAACATGGTTTACAGTGCAATCCCATGCATGTCTACTCATAAGTAAGCCCCATTGAATTCAATGGGGTTTACTCCCAAGAAAGTACGTGTAGGATTGCAGCTGAAGTCAGCCTCTAACTTCTGGAGGGTGGTTGTCATTCATTCCTAAGCGTGTCTTCCTTTTGATGCCTGGAGGATGGCAGGGATCCTACCATAAATCAGCTTTGTAGGGAGTTTCTTGGGGAGGGGGGTCTTTCTTTTTTAAACGAGATTCGAGCTAATTATTTCTTGTCGGATAAAGGGCTTGATTCTTGAGGGGTGTCTTGGACGTAGGAATGGAGGGGCGACAGAAACCAGCCGGCAGGTGTCAGGAGCTCTTTGGTACCTCAATGGGGAAAGAAGAAGCTGTGCACTTTCCTTGCTTTTATTTTTTTCCCCTCCAAACTTCACGGATTTTAAAGAATTGATGTGGAAACGCATCGTGTTTGATGCCAAGATGGTTTGACCCCTTAAGACCAAGGCAGGTGATCATATGTCCTCTCCCCCCCCCTCCAATATGTCCTAGTTTTAAGCTTTGTGTCCTGGAAAAAACACACAACTTCTAATGTCTTCCTTGTAAGCAGGCAGTTTGTAGCATTCTTGTAATTTATATATTATCCGTGCAATCCTATTTGTGTCTACCCAGTTCCATTGAGTTCAAAGGGGCTGACTTCTAGGAAAGTGCTCTTAGGCTTGCAGCCTAGATGTAATAGTTTTACATTTAATAATAAGCAATAACAATGTTTAAGCGCATGAAATCTCTCTCTCTCTCTCACTCACTCACTCACTCACACAGGTGGCTTTTCCACAAGAACCACACATTTTTCCTGTGGGCTCTTTGCTCCAATTATGGGCACCGCAGATGTGGTCCTCCAGATCCGGTGGTTGGCCTCCTCTGCCTGCCTGTGGTTCCATCCCATGGCGACAGCACTAACCGAGAAGCCTCCCGAGGCTCAGCTACTCAAAGGCTTCAACTGGGTGCAGCTACTCCTTTACACTGATGGTCAATCAGTGTTCTGGGGTTGACCTGGACGTATTTCCAAGTCGAGGCGCAAATTTCCGCAAATCCCCCCACGAGAAAGGAAGGAGGAACTGGGGGAGCCCAATCCTAAGCCTAACTACTCAGAAGTAAGTCCCTTTATAGGCGATGGATCTTATTCCCAGAATAGGATTTGCAGCATCAAAGCCCAGTTCTAAGCCTGTCTACTCAGAAGTAAATCTCTTTATAGTTAATGGAACTTACGCCCAGGTAAGTGTGGATAGGATTGCAGCCTAACAGCCCAATCCTACGCATGTCTTCTCAGAAGTAAATCCCTTTATACTCGATGGAACTTACTCCCAGGAAAGTGTGGCTTGGATTGGAGCCTGGGCCGTTCGGAGGGCCTCACATCTCCTGCACTTAGAGCACAATCCTAACCATATCTATTCAAAAGTTAAGTCCCATTGTGTTCAATGGGTTTTACTCCCAGGAAAGTATCTTTAGGATTGCAGCCTTAATTTCTACCCCTTTCTTTCCTCCTTTCTTAAGTACCCCATCAGGAGTAGTTGTAAAGCGGGACTTGATCCCAACCATATCCAGAGCAGACTGGACTTGGATGGATCATGTATCTTCACTTGCCTATATCCGACTCGGTGCTACCTGGTGTGGATCTGTGTAGTAAGAGTCCGGGCAAGGCGGCTGCTCCCACTACTAAACGGGGAAGGAGGCAGCTTTGGGGCAAGGAGGGGGAAGGGAGAGGATCCCCTGCTCTTTAGCTTTGGAGGGAGGTTTCAGCCCAGATCTTTCCAGTTCAGATAATGGGAGGGATGTTCTCAGGAGATCCGAGATCTCCCCATACAGAGCGAAGGATGCACCAAACCCGACAAGAGATGAACATCTACCCCTGCGGATCAGGACCTGCTCCTGACAAGGTGGCTCCCTCTGGGTTTTGAGCCTACGCTGGGGGGTGGTGAGAAGAATGATGAAATGGATCCCACCAGGGATGTTCAGAGTGGATCTGGTTTGGGATCATAGGTTTCATCATCTGAAACCACTACTACTAGGAGAACAGGGATTTACTGAAATGCACCGAGGAGTCAAAAGGGGGGAAACCACTTTTCAACAGTCACTTCACTGGGGTCAGTGAGATTTCTAGATCAGGGGCTGCAGAGGTAGAAAGCACCCCACTTCAGTAGTACAGTAGTAGTATGATATTTATTTACTCGATTTATATCCCTCCTTTCTTCTCTTTAAAAAAAGGCGGCACGGTTCAAGCACAGTAACCAAGTACAGTTCAAAATCCTGGGTAGAAGAAGTACAACTATACAGTGCAGTGCAGCTGTACTACTGTAGTTTAGTACAACTGCACTACGTTGTATAGTAGTACAATTCAAATCCTGAGTAGTAGAAATAGTACAGCTATACTACATTAGTACACCTGCACTACACTGTATAGTAGTACAGTTAAAATCCTGAGTAGTACAGCTGTACAGAGAACATTACAGTCGTACAGAGTAGTAATACAGTTCAAATCCTGAGTAGAAGTAGTACAGCTAAACTGCAGTAGTATAGCTGCACCACACTGTATAGTAGTACAGTTCAAATTCTGTGCTATATACAGTCACACTACTCTCTGCTACTAGAACTAATAGTATTAGTAGTAGTACTTCAAATCCTCCAGGGCTGAGATCTGGTATGTCAGAGAGGGAGCTCAGGACTCCCTACCCAGATTTTTGTGCCCACTGTGGAGGGGGGAGGCAGATACCACTGGTGGAGGTGGGAGGGCTGGTGGTTCCCTAACTGGGACGGAGCCTATCACCCAGAGTGAGTTTCCCAGTGAGCAAACTTTTCTCCTCTGTGTAGTGCGCATGCCCAGGGGTGGAGAAGGCGAGGCGAAGGGAGGGGAAGCAGGGGCTTGAAATAAGGAGGCTGTCGAGAGAAGGGACCCGTTCAGTCGGAGCTCGCCTCCTCCCAGGCGCTGCTGCTCTCAGCCTCCTACTCCGGCCACCAAAGAAAGAGAAGGGGGCAATCAGGAGGGGAAGGAGATTCCCTCCCTGGCAGACACCTGGCTCGCCCTCCTCTGCCCCCTCCCAGGATCAGCCTGCTGGAGAGCAGGCCCGGCCAGGGCAGCTACTCTGGGAACCCACCGAGGAGCAACCTCGGAGGATCTGGTCCCATCAAGCCGGCGGGGGAACAGAGATCGGGATTAGGTAAATATAGAGCCAGAGCCCCTTACCCTGCCTTGTCCTCCCCTCTTCGGGATCTTCCAGGGAATGAAGTCTGAGTAGGGGATGAGTAGGGACCGGCAGGTTTCCACCGCCTCCCTCTCCGCAGAACTTCCTAGAAACGTCCCGACTAGGAGAGTGGATGCGGTCATAGCCCGGTCCGCGCAGCATCCCTCGGAAGAATGAACAGGGGGAGGAAGGAGGACACCCAAGGGTGCCGGGATCCAGCCCTGGGGAAATGGGGGCAGACCTGGCACCCTGCAGCCTAAGCCGTCGCTGGAAGGAAATAAATCGCTTGCTTTTACACTTCTGAGAAGACCCGCTTCCGCTGCAGAGGATCTTTGGGCTGCAGATAGATGGAGGGATAGTTGGGTCCTAAACCTAATAACTGCTTGGAAGTGGATCCCCTGAAATCAATGGGACAGAATTACAACAGAATTACAACCCCCCTCTCTCTAGCTGAAATCTTATCCACAATCCCATTTCTTGAAAGTAAACCCCACTGAATATAATAATGGGACTTAGTTCTGGACTATGTATGATCGCAAGCTTAGTTAGTTCTTGATCAGTTTCCATAGTATAGGTGTGCGTGTCTAAATCCTGAATGATATCTCCCCGGTTCGCTTGTTTATAATACCAATTCAACCATATCCAACATATACTGGAACTGAAGTGCTCCTATTTAGGGTTCTGCTACCCCTCAGAATTTCCTCTGGACCCCCCCCCCCCCCTTTGTTTAATCCGACACATATTTACCGGAGGGTTGAGTCTTTTGGATCAATTTGCAGCCTTACTAGAAAGTGAAGTTTGATCTTTTATTCCCCTCGCTCATCCAACTACCTTTGTTTCACTTTGCGATCTGAGGCTGCAATCCTATGTCCACTTACAGGGGAGTAAATTCCATTCATTCAAATGGGACTTACTTACGTGCATACAGTTGGGCTGTAAGGCTGCGATCCTCCTATCCACGCTTTCTTGGGAGTAAGCTCCATTGACTATAATGGAACTTCTGAGTATTTCTTATTTCTGAGTACCTCTGGTACTTCTGAGTAGATTCCCCCACTGATTTCAACACAACCTTAACTATGTCTGTTCGAAAGTTGTTCAGTCCTAACCATGTCTACTCGGAACACAACCCATTGTGTTCAGTAGGTCTTACTCCCAGGAAAGTGTCTTTAGGATTGCAACCTTAATTTCAGAATAAATGAGGCATCAGATTCACCCAGGTGGAAAAACAAGACCTCAATTTGGTTTGTTTGCCTTCTAATCGAAGTCAGAGTGGATTATTATTATTTTTATTATTATTTTTATTATTATTATTATTATTATTATTATTATTATTATTATTATTAGTGAGTGGGGGTTGTTAGCCTTAATTTGGAGGCCTGCATCCTACACAGGTGCACAATTGACCCTTCTTAACTTTCAGTAACTCATCCATTAAAAGAAATCTTTCAATTCGTGTAATATTGAATGGAAAGGTGTCTTGTTTGTTTGAATAGACCTTGGGACAGTCTAAGATATTTATTTATTTATTTATTTATTTATTTATTTATTTATTTATTTATTTATTTATTTATTTATTTATTTGAACGAATTGATGATGACCTCGGGTTGCTGCGGAAAGACATTATGGTGTCCATGCACTTTTAATACATATCCACCTCCAAGACCTCCCAGAGTTTCTATTTGGGTAGACAAATGTTTTTCAGTTGGGGGTTCGATGTCCTATAGTCTGATCTGACAACCCCCTCCCCCCAAGCATCCACCTCCACTTTTATCTTTCAAAGTTGGGCTAATTCACCACTTGGTTGCATGGGGGTGGTGCATTAAAAAATTTTTTAATAGAAATGGGGGGCATAGGCGTCCTCTAATTTAGAACCTTTGTTAAGGCTGTCCTTGTAACCATTTGTTATCTGGTGCTTGATCCTGAGGCCATGAATTTTTGGGATCAGTGCATTCTCCCTTCCATCTGGATACTAAAATGTTTGGGAGGAGGGCCCATTCATTCCAATGGGAACTGACATCCAAGCTGGGTGGGTTCCGGGCAGAGTAGAAGCTGAAGGCCTTCCCCAAGAGAATATGGGCTCCCTTGCAACTGGGAGGCAGATAGAATTCATCCCCGTCCACTACAAGTCCTTGTAACTGCGTTGTAGCTTCCTGAGAATTTGGGAAGAATTCTTGTAGCCCAACTATCCAGCTCAACAGGAGGTTTCCTATTCCTTTGAGGCTGCAATCCTTTCCTGTTCAATGACCCATTGAACACAAAGGGGCTTACTTTTGAGTAGATATGGTTAGGATTGTGCTCGCAATCTAGGAAAGTTGAACAGGAGGAGGCTGCGATCCTACATAGCCTGGCTCAGAAGTCGGTCCCATTCAGTTCTGGGGGCTTCTCATTAAACGGTGCTCGAGGTCGCAGCGCAAACTCCATGCAATCCTATGCATCAGTCCCATTCGAGTCAATGGGGGCTAACTTCCAGGTAAGTGTGGATTAGGATGGCAGCCCCATCATACTTAGACTGCATCTCCCTCTTACCAATGACCCTTAATAGACTCCATGCCTGGTGGACCCGATCCTGTTGAGAAATGGGAGCGTTCCTTGACCAGTTCTGGGTTTGGCTTCCGAGTCTCGACCCTTAAGAGCCTTAGGCTGCAATCCTAAAGACACTTTCCTAGGAGGAAGTCCCATTGAACACAACGGGGCTTACTTTTGAGAAGACATGCTTAGGATTGTGCTGTAAGGGAGGTGGCAGTGGTTTTTCCAAGCCCTGTGCAAAGCCATCCAGGCATCAGGTGTGGTGTTGGAGCTGTTGTAGCAGCACAATCCCAGGACTCAAGGCCAGGGCAGAGAAAAGTACTTTTGGCTGTTTTGTGGTTTATTTTATTTCCAGCTTCATTTCCCGTTACAGTGAATGCTGATCGAAAATCCCCCTGGGTAAAATTATGATGACTGTATAGCTCCAATACTGGAGCGTAGCAAGCAAACAAGGCGAGAAGAGGATGTTTTCTGACCCTCAAAAGATGGGGTCATCTTTCCTGGACATGCCCTCTTTTTTTAGCCTCCTGTCCTGGAAAAGAACTTGACAGTGCAATCCTATTCGTGTCTACTCAGAAGTTCCACTGAATTCAAAGAGGCTTACTCCCAGGAAAGTGCTCTTAGGATTGCAACCTAAATGTCTTTCTTTTCCTCTGTAAGCAGGTGGCGCATTGTAATTAATTAGTTAATAATTAATTAATTAATTAATTACATAATACTACTGGTATTAGTGATGATAATAATAATATTGGTATACGTAGTAATAATATTGGTATACGTAATAAATTCTATAATACTGGTATGTTATAAATTATGTAATACGGTTTTAAATTTAATAATGTAGTGTTTTAAATTAAACGGATGGAAACAAGATAGGAGTGTTTTTAGCTTTTATTTAGTCACGTCCTACATTTTTCTCTGAGATCCTACATTTGGGGGTGCTTTCTATTTTCTTGTGGTTTCCCCTTATTTTTGCAGTTATCCCCCCACCGTGGTGACTGACATTCACACAATATCTAATGGGGATCCAGGCGTGTTTCTTTTCAGGGTGTCAGAAAATACACCCTGATCTTCTGCAGAAGCAAATGTCACGTAAATAAATAAATGAAACTCGCTGCCTGGGCGATGGTGTACCTCGACCCATTCGAAATACAGAAGTGATCAGCCTTGAATCCCAGTTCCAAATCCCATTTGTTTTGAATCACGTCCCATGTAGATTTAGAAGCAAAGAGGTTTTGCTTCTGAGTAAACCTGGTGGGGACTGAGCATCGACTTGGGAGAAAAACTAACAGAGAAGGCTGCAATCCTAAAGGCACTTTTCCTGGGAGTAAGATCCATTGAACACAATGGGGCTTACTGTTGAATAGGGTTAGGATTGTGCTCAAAGAAATCGATTTCTTGGTCGATTGCATGCCTAGGGTGTTAAATAGGTTGGGATAGAAATGGTGGCTTTGTTTCTGTTTTGGTTTATCCAGAATTTCCTCAATCCGAATGGAAACATTTTGGTGGGGAAGTCAAATCTACCCAACCTACACCGCTTTCTGCATCCCATTAAAATATTCAGGAGACACCCCCTCCCCATTCCAGATTACCCCACTTTGGTGAATCCAAATCGGATTCTAAATCCGGATCGCACCTTCGGTCTCTACTGTGGGATTCGGAAGCTCCAGAACGAGCAGTTTCGGAATCTGTTGTATGAACAGATTTAGAGACAATCCTAGGCCTGTCTACTCAGAATTAAGCCCCATTATAGTCAGAGTTTCTTCTCAAAAATAAGCCTCATTGTGTCCAGTGGGGCTTACTCCCAGGAAAATGTCTAAGCTGCAACTCTAAAGTCACTTTCCTGGGAGTAAGCCCTATTGGACACAATGGGCTAAGTTTTGAGTAGACATGGTTAGGATTGTGAGATAAGTCTGCGATCCTCCCAGGAAAGTGTTATCAAAGGGATCTCACCTTTTGGCTGCAATCCTATCCCCACTTTCCTGGGAGTAAGCCCCACTAACTCAATGGGACTTCTGCGAAGACGTTCATAGGCTTGGGCTGTTAGTCCACAATCTTATGTATGCCTACTTAAAAGTCCAATTGGGGCTTCCTCCCAGGAAAGTGTGTACAGAATTGCAGGTTCACAGCTTAATCCTATGAATGTCTGCTTAGAAGTACATTATAGTCAGGAGAGTTGCATAGGATTGCAACCTCACAGCTCAATGCTATGCACGTCTACTTAGAAGTTAGTCGTATTATAATCAGGAAGACTTACGCCTAGGTAGGGTGCATAGGATTGCAGCCTCACACCCTAATCCTATGCAGGTCTCCTTAGTAAGTACGTCCTATTATAATCAGGGGGCAGACTCCCAGATAAAGGTGCATAGGATTACAGCCTTAATTTGGGCGATCTGTGTTGCTACTGGGGAGCTGCTGGGAGAGGAGATTCTTCTCTATGCAAACAACAGGAAGACGTCCCCGGGGTTGTCAGCACTGCTTGCAGGATATAACCAAGGTGACCAGATGTCCTCTTTTTCCTGGACATGTCCTCCTTTTAAGCCTTGTGTCTTGGGAAAAAAATCTTCATTGTTCTTTTTTTTCCTTTTAACAAAGTAACTTTTTTATTCTTGTGTCCTGGAAAAAAAAATCTTCTTTTCCTTATGAGCAGGCATCATGTAACCTTCTAATAAACTGTCAATCAATTAATCTTGATTGACTGATAAATTACATGGGATAGTTTGGAATTTAATAAGTAACATGGAGCACCATCCTAACCATGTCTACTCAAAAGTAAGCCGCATTGTGTTCAATGGGTCTTACTCGCAGGAAAGTGTCTTTAGGATTGCAGCCATAGTGTTTACATGAACCACATAAAAACAATACAGATGTTTTTAGCTTTTATTTTGTTATTTTATTTTGTCACCCTACATTTTTTGGGTGTCCTCCATTTTGGGGGGTCCTTGTCCTCTTCACCTGATTACCCCAAGGATGAAAGGTTGAGATCTGGCTTAACCAAAGCGGTGGATTGCTTTGAGGCAGCCGCAGCAGCTCTTCGGAGCTGGTCTGGAGTCCCTCCAGCCCTCATTAAGGGGCGCAATCAACTCGTTCACGCTCAATTAGCGCCGCACAGAACAGCGCTGGAGGAGATGGCGGTGGCGGAGCCCAGCCAAAACCCCTTTCCTGTTTTCTTGCCTCAGAGAAGAGCGCAGTGTCCGCTGCAGGGAGCGCTGGGGTCGGCTGGAGCTGGGCTCACTTACTGACCAGCAGACTTGCTGGGTTCCCTCCACCCACCCCTTTCATGCTTACTTTCCTCCAAGGAGTAATCTCCTACTCTCACTCAATTCTCTCCTAACTCCTTTCCTCCAAAAAGTTCAGGGATTCTCCTCTTTTTCTCCTCGTCCTGATTTTAGTATTTCTTCACCCGGGGTGTAATTCATCTGTGGAACTCCTTGCCACTGGATCCGCATCTGGCTTAGATGCTTTTAAGAGGGGATTGGAAAAATTTCTGGAGGAAAAGTCCATCACAGATTACAAGCAAGCAGGTTTTGCAACCTCCTTATTTTAGATGTAGGATGCCTCAAGATGCCAGAAGCAGGGGAGGGCACCAGCATGCAGGTCTCTTGTCTTCTGGGATCCCTGAAGTGTAAGATATCGGAGGTGCAGTGGCCCACCTAATACTTTAGACAGTTAAAGACACTTTCCTCGGAGTAAGATCTATTGAACACAACGGGGTTTACGTTTGAGTAGACAGAGTTAGGCAACAAGAGACCTGTACCCTGGTGCCCTCCCCTGCATCCGGCATCCTGAGGTAGCCTCTAAGTGCAATCCTAACCCTGTCTACTCAGAAGTAAGTCCCATTATGTTCAATGGGGCTTACATCCAGGGAAGTGTATTTAGGATTGCAGCCTTCATCTAAGGAGGCTGGACTTCATAGTAGTTAGGGAGTCGGACAGAGACCTGGAAGATGCAGGTTCAAGACCCTTCTTGGCCACGAAACTTCCTGGGTGACCTTGGGCTAGTCACTCTCAACCTCACCTTCTTCACAGGGTTGTTGTAAGGACAGCAGGAGGAAAGATTGAAAGCATTACCACCTTGGGCATTTGTGGTGGTATGGGAAAGGGGGCTATGAATCCCTGAAATATAATAAAATAAAATGTTCTTAACAACCTTGTGAGGTAGGCCAGGCTGAGAAATGGTGAGTTTTAGGGATGAGACTCCAACCGGACTCTCTGTGATTTTAGGATACACTAACCCTTACATAATACCCTGAAATAGGGTGAGTTTTGGTTTGGTAAAAAGATCCACGAGTTTTTGGCAGATAAAGCCATGAAAGGTCTCTGCCGCAAAGCGTTTACAGTCCACTCAAAACGCAGAGAGCCAGGCAGAAAGGAGGGTTGAGGGTAACAAAAAGGGAGTTAATTTCTCATCTGAAAACGCACCCCAGTACTCCAAGAGTTAATTTCTACCGGCGGAGATTTGGTTTCCAAATGTTCTTGCCAAAAAAAAATCGGAAGAGAAGAGTTGCCAGTGGAACAATTGCCTACCTCACAGGGCTGTTGTCAGGACAAAAATGATTAAAACAATATGTAAGCCGTCTTAGACATTTGTGTTAGCATGAGAAAGACGGGGGATAGATAGATAGATAGATAGATAGATAGATAGATAGATAGATAGATAGATAGATAGATAGATAGATAGATAGATAGATAAGGCTGAGACTTGAGGCACATTTCATAGGACATCGAATCCTGGTGCCATGTATGTATGTATGTATGTATGTATGTATGTTTATTTATTTATTTATTTATTTATTTATTTATTTATTTATTTATTTATAACTTAGGCAGCAACAAACACGGACATGTTGAGGATTTACCTGACTGAATAAGCAAACGTCACTCCTCTTTCCCCCTAAATGCCACCCGTCTTCCCCCCTTCTTTCTCCCCCTTCCCCCAAAAGAAATGTACTTAAAAATGAACCAGGACGACCCCACTCCAAAGCAGGAGGTCAGTAATTGACTTTTGGTGCCTAAAGGCGCTGCAACTCGTTAGTTCAATTAGCAGCTGAGCTTGTTTTTTCTCTAACGAGGCCTTTCCAGAGGTGAGTGAGCACGATGTGCATTTAATGGAGTTCCTACATCATTGGAAAAGCGAGGCTAGGGATTTATTTACCACGTTCCCGCAATGGTGGGTCCAAAGGGGGGGGGGAGAAGGGGAGTCCAACTAATTATTTAAGTCTAGTGTTTCATCTACAATACCCTTGTGGGGGGATTTAACATACCAAGCATGAGGATAATTCAGCCTATTCAGATAATTCACACACACAGAATAAAATTTAGGGGAATTGCATCGTTGATCTTAATGCAGTTACTGTTCCTTAGGGCTAGCGGGGGCTAATGGTGAAGGATGGAGCAAAGTGATTGTAATTTCCAATCGGTGGAACCTCAGTGTATGGGTTGGAATCGATTTACAGCCTCCAGTCCGCACTATGTAGAAACAGGAGGGAGTAATTAAGCCTGGTTGCGATGAGATCTTAAACAACATTGTATGCGAAGGGAGTTTACTGATGTCGGTGGAACTCACTTCCACTTGACTTCCAGTTCCACCACAGGAGGATTCCACTATAGATTCACATAGAAAGCCCTTGCAGCTTTCCCTTCATGGATTTAGTTGAATTTCGGGGTGTGTGTGTGTGTGTATTGGGCTGCAAACCTAAAGACACTTTCCTGGGAGTAAGATCCATTGAACACACTGGGACTTACTATTGAGTAGACATGGTTAGGCTTGTACTGTAAGAGAGTGTATGTGTCAAAGAGCCCAGTCGTATTCCTGTCTACTCAGAAGAAAATCCCATTATAGTCAATGGAGCTTTCTCCCAGGAAAGTAGGGTGACCATATGCTGTAACTTTAAAAGAGGACAAGATACCCCCAAAATATAGGACACCCAAGAAAAATGTAGGACAAGACAAAATAAAAGCTAAAAACACTCATATCTTGCTTTCACATGTTTAACTGAAACACTATCAGTGCAATCCTAACCATGTCTACTCAGAAGTAAGTCTCATTGTGTTCAATTGTACTTGCTCTCAGGCAAATGTGGTTAGGATTGCAGCCTATATTATTTATTATTAAATTTAAAGCCATTCCATATAATTTATTAATTCTAATTTACTGTTTACAAGAAGGCTGTGTGCTGCCTGCTCACAAGGTAAAGGTGAACAATGAAGATTTTTTTCCACATGGCTAAAAGAGAGGACATGTTCTGGAAAAAGAGGACATATGGTCACCCTGCAGGAAAGTGCGGGTAGGACTGCAGCTTTACTCTTACTCCCCCAAAAGCCAAAACCATCCATTTAAAACACATCCCACTGTGTTGGGGGGGGGGGGGGGGTTACTCCAGAAATGTCTGCCCTAGAGTGCAGACCCACAGTAGCAGTGGAGGGCTGCAGATTTAAGCAAACTCATCTAGGAATGAGTCCCATTCAGTTAGTTTTCAACAAATGAGTATCATAGATGGATGGGATTAGGCTGAGGGTCTGAGGATTCTCAGTGGCAACTGCGCCTGATTCTCTTTGGTAGGAACTCTTTAGTAGAAAGTGAAAAGCAAGATTGTTGGACTAACTCTCTGAGCCCTTACTGACTCCTTATTGTAGGTGTGTGGGGAAGAGCTGAATGTGGGGTGTTATCATAATATTGTGTAAGAAGGATTGTGATAATGATAGAAAGTGATCTTGGGTCTTCTGGAAAGAGTCAAGATGATTTGATGAAACTATTTTATGAACAGAGTCCATTTTTGCCATCCTACTGATTTTGGATACATTGGGAACAGGTTTCCTTTTTTTTGATGACTTGGGACTTTTTGACTTGTCTATAGCTCACAGTAGAGCTCCTGCTCTACAAAAACAAAACCAAAAGGCCTAGATTCAATCCCCATTGGGATCATCAGAATGAACAGAGAAAAATTCCTGGCTAAATTCAGGGAGTTTAGTGCTGAGCTAGATGAACCCTATGGGTTGACTCAGCAGAAGTCAACTACCTGCTGCCTCAAAGAGCTGGAGAATCCCTGGAATGTTAAAAGCCTGTTTCTTCAGTTTAGGATTCACCTTGGGATTGCAGCCTGATTCAGACAGATGGCAAGATAGAAAAATGGATAGATACTGTAATTACTTGAATCAAATGCTCACCTTTTCCAGCTGAATTCAGACTCCAAAATCAGGATGTGCATTAGACTTGATGGTTAATTAGATTTGAATAAATATGGTATTTTGATTATAAGTATAGGGAGCACATTAGATTCGATGGCACATTCGATTCAAGTAAATAGGGTAGATAGGGAGGAAGGGAAGGGGGCCTGGGCATCCAGGAAGAAACCCCCCACACTCTCATAACTTGTTATAGTGACACTTGACCCAGTGCAATATCTGGTGGGGAGCACTTGTATTTCCAGATGGCATAAATAGGAATGAATGAATGAATGAATGAATGAATAAATAAATAAATATGCTTTCAACAGGGATGTTACAGGACAGCTTGTGGGTAGAATCAGCTTTAATTGGGCACTGACCCAGGCTAAACTGCTAATGTAGACAAGCCCTTGCTTGGCCCCTGAGTCCAATTGAAATCCAAAGGATTAGGCTGGCTTCCAAGTTACTTGCCTCGTTTTAATGAATTTACATCTAGTTTCTCTGTTACGAGATAAACACTCCTGCTTCCTATGAAACTCAATGGGAAAGTGTGTTTCGTGTCCCTTTGGTAGCAGAACCTAAGTGTGTTTGGGAAGTGGATGGATCTGACTCCCCCAATCTCAAATTGGGCTGCAGGGCCTCCATGGTCAATCCACCTAATTGGAAGCAAATTCCTTATGGCTCTCACAGCACAGTCCAATGCATATTTATTCACAAGTAAACACCACTGTGTTCCATAGAGCTTCCTCTCAGGAAATTACACCTAGGATCACAGCCTTAATGCTGCTGCAGTCCCAAGTGCAGGCTCTAATTTCCTTGGGACTGGATTCTGAATTAATAGTAAGTATTGGGTTGATCAGGAGCTGTCAAGGCTATCAGTGAATCAACACTGGAATTTCCATCAAGAGAAGGGTGACCATACTTAATGAAGGGCAGAGTGCCTCTATCTTTAAGCATTGTTAAAAGAGGAAATTTTGGCAGGTGCTGCTTTAAAATCCCTTTCACACTGAGCTGAACCTGCCTAAATTCTCTTTTACAAATTCATTATATATGGTCACCCTGATCAAGAGGCTCTCATTGACAGCTGTATTATTCCACATCTTCTGCTCCCTGTTCCTGACTGCACAGGCAGGAACAAGATACGCTTTTCTTGCAACCCCCATAGCTTGAGCCCTACAATCATTGGAAAGGAAAATCCTTTACAAATGCAGAGAGAGATTTGCCCAAGTGGTGGAGATTCTTAGTCAAGCCTGATATAAAGAGCCCAAACATAGTTCCTCCCCACCTTTTGTCTTCACAACAGCCCTGTGAGGTAGGTGAGGCTGAGAGCTAGTAACTGGGTTCTTCCAGATCTTCATAGCTTAACTCTTGAAACATACATCATCTTGGCTCTCTTATATGATTTTAACTTAGACTGAAGGACAACTTGCAGCCCAAGCTTGGGCCCAATCCTCTCCAAAATTTCCAGGGCTGATACAGCTATGCGAACATAGCATGGATGCACCCTTGGGTGGACTGGGAGATTATAATGAAAGAATTCCCCTTTTGGGCTGCATTCAGGCTAGAAAATTGTGTAGGATCCTTTCTCTGAATCCTTAGTGGATTTCAGCAAAGGTTGCTCCCACGTGTACAGCCTTAGGGCCCAATCCTGTGCATGTCTACTCAGTTGTAGATCCCATTATAGTCAATGGGGCTTACTCCCAGGTAAGTGTGGACAGGATAGCCTTACCTTGTCCCTTCCTTCTCCTGTCACAGAAGGTTTAGTTTCAGACCCTGAGTAGCGTGCTTTATTTATTTATTTGCTAGTCTCTCTCTCTCTCTTTCTCTCCCCCAAATGGGACTCTGGTTTATTGCCACTGGGGCAGGGGCAGCGTGGAGTGGCTGAGAACTCCCAGGCTCTTCTCATTAAAACAAACAAAAAAGAAGCTCGATAAAGATCTGTTGACATGAAACAGAATGGAGAGGTGGAGGTGACACCGAAATAAAAGTGGATGGGGGGGAAGAGGGGGTGTCACTGGAGACCTCCAGAGGATCGGTGCTTTGATGTCCTCCAAGGGACCTGCGCTCTCTCCGTCTCTCTCCTTCCTCCGATGCCACGCAGCAGAAGTGTAATTTACAGATCTGGACGGCGGCCAGCCAACTTGTAGCAGCCTGAACGCTCCTCGTCCCCCTCTTTCTCTCCCCCCTCCAAAAAAGCTCTCTTTGTTTCCATCCAACTGTTTCTAGCGAACAAAATAATTAACACAATGGAGGCTATTATGAAGAGCTTTCTCTTCCTCTTGGGTTAAGACAATCCTTGAGAATAGCACCTTTATTCCTTTGGGTTGGGTGTCCCCACCCCCAAAAAAGTTACTCCACGACCAGCACAATCCTAACCAGGTCTACTCAAAAGTAAGCCCCACTGTGTTCAATGGGTCTTACTCCCAGGAAAGTATCCTTAGGATTGCAGCCTCCCCCCCCCCCCTCTCTGTATCTTGAGCGATGTCCTTGCGCTACAAGACTTGGTTAACAAATCGATCTAGAATCTGGTTACAACTGAATATTATTAAAACGAAATCTTGACATTTAAGTCCTAGAAAACGGCGATTGCATCTTCAGTGGGTCAAGAGGTGGGAGTCAAATGACACCCCATTCAGTGTGTTACTTCAAATCCTACTAAATGGGGTCGGGGGTGGTGGGCCCGGATTGCTGCACTTGTTTAAATCAACACATAATAACTTCCCTTAGGATTGAACTGCGGGTATTTTAGATACATTTTTTTTGGTTTTTGTAGGTTTTTCAGATATATGCCTTGATTTCAGCAAGGCTTCTTGGGAATATTGACTCCACGCGCATTTTCGAATTAGCTTAATTCAGAAGCTTCAAAATGACGCCTTTAAAGCAATTTCCGGGTCAAAGCCTAACTAACTAAAGCTGCAATCCTAAAGACACTTACCTGGGAGTAAGACCCATTAAACACAATGGGGCTTACTTTTGAGTAGACATGGTAAGGATTGTGCTCTAACAAAGTGCAATTCTGAGCATGTCTATTCAAAAGTAAGTCCCACTGTGTTCAGTAGTCTTTACTCCCAGGAAAGTGTGGTTAGGATTGCAGTCTATCTAACCCAAACCGATCAAATCAAATCAAATCCACACCAACCTGGGAGTAAATCTCATTTATAATGGGACTTTAATGGGACTGAGTATGCATGTTTAGGATTTGCAAATAACTACATCACACTTCTGGTGTTCCCAAAAATGCCTTCAAGGGAGTAATTCTTATCTAATTTGCATCTGTACTTCCTTACGATTAAACACGCCCAGTGTAAAAAAAAATAAACGGAGAATTGGACAGACTATTTTTGTTAGGCATTTATTAGGACATTTTTTTAAAAAATGCAAAGCATCTTTCTGTAGAAGTCAGGAGCCTGTCGTTTCAGTAAGTCATGCTTTCCTGGAAATACATTTAGGATCGGTTCTATCCTGTCGCTCGAAGAAATCATTTATTGAAATAGTCCAGAAATGGCTTTCCTCCTGCCCAACTGCGTAGAGAGCAGATGCGCGGCTGAGGAGTTCAACGAGTCTTACTCGCAGGAAAGCATGGGTAGGATTGCAGCCAGAGGTCGCGAATGCAAATGGTCAGAAATTGTCTTCTGCTTTCAGTATCGTTATTTCTCTGGTTCTTTAACAGTTAACGGAGGAAGGGGAGAAACCGTGTGTGTGTGTATGTTTTGATCGTCCCCGATCCCAAATTTATCCAATTAGAAAAGGCAAATCTTGGCACAATGTCACCCTCGTTTATTCTGGGTCAGTGCGATGGAATTCCTGGAGGCTTCGGGGCTCCTTTTTTGGAGGCTGATTTATGGAAAGTGGTGTGAAAAGGTAGTCTCGGGGCAGTTTTGGAGTGAGAAGATCCGTGAACAAAAACTGCCCGGCAGGCAAACACTTTGTCGCTTCTGACGCTTCCTTTCGTCCTTTCACATCTTAGTACTTGTTTTTATTTTTTTTCCTTGGTTTTTACCATTTTTCTGTTGGAAAGCTTTCTTTCTTTCTTTCTTTCTTTCTTTCTTTCTTTCTTTCTTTCTTTCTTTTTAAAAGATCAATTTTGATCCAAAGGGAAAACCATCATGCGGTACTAAAAGTGCCTCACTGAGCAAGGAGCCGCCTCTTTAGGGCTCAGAACGTTACCCACAGACAGCATTCGTTTTGCTGACCGCGTGAGGACTCACGCCTGTGACCTCACAAAAGGACAATTGTGACGTCACAATTGAACAGGGACTCAGGGAAGAGGCGCGCGCTGGCCGGACCCAATTCGCTAAAGCCTGTGTTTACTTGAAAGTAGGTGCCCAGTTTGTGTGGCAGCCTCTCTGAGCTCTAACCCTAGGCACGTCTACTCAGAAGTAAATTCCAGGATGTTCAGCAGGGAAGAAGCGTGCATGGGAGGATTGCAGTCTGGCTTCCTTGGCATTTATCTGGACAGGCAGAGAGCTTTCATAGCAAGCCTGGATGGATCCACCACTTCGTGAATGAAACATCGCAGCTAAGAAATAACCGATTTATAGACTCGTCCCGTCCCGTTTCTGCCTCTTTGACGGCGCTGTTAACTAAAGCCAGTCTAAATTATGGTTGAAGGCTGCAATCCTATCTGCACCTACTTTGGAGTAAGCTTCTTAACTATAATATGTCTTACTGCTGAGTAGACACGCATAGGATTGGGGCTTCCAGGCTGCAATCCTATCCACACTTCCCTGGAAGTCAGACTCATTGATTATAAATAAGATCCGTTGGCTGCAATCCTAACCACATTTTCCTGGGACTATTGAACGCAATGGGGCTTACGTCTGAGTAGACATGTTTAGGATTGCACTGATTGACGCACATAGGCTGGGCTCTCATATTCTGCATGCGCTGCAGGATCCTGTCCTGCTAGTCTCATGACAGCACAAGCTTAGCCATGTCTTCTTAGAAGTTTCACTTCTTTCAATCAGATTTACTCCTCATGTAACATGTAACAAATTCAGCCTTGGTCATTACTCTCTGATCTGTTTAGGGTTTTAGCTTTAAGGAGATGCTGAAGCTGTCCACTGAAAATCAGAGTAGGACATTTAAAAGCACTTCCCTTTGTCTAGATAACAGCCGCGAAAGTCTTGAGGTTAACATCTAGTCTGAAAAGGACTGCCACCAGGTTCTACTACTCAGTTGGCACACTTTGCAAATTCAAGGCTGTGAACCAAGTGGCACATGGGGGAGTAAGCCCCGCTGACTACAGTGGAACTTACTTACGGTTAGGCTTTGTCTCAAACATGCTTACGTGATTTTTTTTTCAGTATGTATGAACAAAGAATACAGACCCACAAGCCCTCCCCACTTTAGAAAGAATTTCTGTCTTTTGAAATGATAGCCAGAGAGAGCATTTAGAGCTAACCCAGATCTTCCCTTTGTTTATGTAACAGGATCATGTTTTCCTTTTAAAAAAATCACCAAACGCCAAGTCACTGAGACAGGCCCTGATGGCCTCAAGTGACTTCAGGTGTAATCCAGTCCCATTCAAAGCAGTGACAGTTTGGCCATTCACTTCAGTGAATGAAGTGTGAGCATAAAATCTGGGTTGGAAATCAAGGGATGTGTTTTTAATATCTTCCTCTTTTGACCACAGCTCTACACCCCTATGAACCCTCCTTTCTGAGTAATCCAAATAAACCTAGAAATAATCAGCACTGTCAATTAGGTTGCTCCTAAGAGTAGGTTGCAGAAAGATGTCAGGTAAGCTCTGGTTCCAGCAAAGCCTTTTCCTGCCACACAAGGCCAGGCAGCCTTCAGCCAAAGAGGACAAAGTGAAGGCAAGAGGGGGCCTCTGTGCAGATGCAGGGCTTTGAAGTCAGCCACCTTAAATCCTTGTACTCTGCTTTCCAAAGCAAATTAGAGGTCAAAGTTGAAGTGGCTGTGGCAAAAAAGGATACCTTGCTGAGAAGCCAGCAGCTTCTGGCCAGAGTAAACTCAAACCAGGCTTTCCTTGTGTTCTCATGAAAAGTAATGTTTCCTTCTTGCATTGCCATTGGGCTCTATGAAACTCAAACCTGGCCTGAACGCTCCCCTTCCTTTGCTTGCAATGGAACTGTGACGGTCTTGGCCTTGGCATAGGAAAGTTCAGCATTCAAAATTCCCATTGGTTCCTCTTAAAGGTCCCTTAGTCAATGAAAAAAAAATTGTGTTGCTATGTGCTGTCCAGGCAGGATAATATGCAAAAAACAAAACAAAAACATTTTTTTGGGAGGGGGGAAGGGTTCTTCAAATAACACTGTGAGCATAAACAGGTTTACAGTCACCCTATGCACATGAAAGCTCTTGATAGTCACGTCCTATGTCATGAGACATGGATCCAAATCCTAAACAACTTTCCAGCACTAACACTGCTGTGCCAATGAGGCATGTGCTGCATCCAGCATCGGACAGCAGTGATGAGCAGTAAGGCTGCAATCATAAAGACACTTAGAGTACACATGGCTAGGATTGTGCTCCAAGATAAATGTTTGTTCCCTTATTTCAGCACTGCCTTGCCCTACCACTGTGAGTAGGGTTGTCATAGTTCTCTTCTACATAATTGGGACAGAACCCTCTGTCCCATTTACCAGTATGTAAACACATTCCCCCAAAATTGGGACTGTCCCTGTTTTGGGGGAACACATGGTAACCCTAACTGTGGGGGAAAGTTGTTTAGAATTGGGCCAAAGTAAAGTTATTGTGGGGTTGTGGCTGCACTCCCCCCCCCCACAAATTAGATTTACGGTATGATGGGCATTGAGCAGGATTAATGCCATCCCAGTGGTATCCCTTGGTGTGCATCATAAGTGGAAGGCTGCCAATTATTCCTGTGATAATCACAAAACAAAAAACAAAGTGGAAATCAGTGCATCGTCTCTTCTTTTGTCCCCTCTTTGGTCACCCAGCAACCATTCTGCAAATGGTAAACATGGCCTACGTTTTTCAAGAATTTGCCAGATATATGTGCTTCATGCGTTGACAGCCTCAGTGAGAGGACTGTTATTTTTTTACAGGACAGAAGAAATTGGCTGCTTTCAAAACTCATGGCCAGCAGTTGTTGACTTCTTGCTTTCTTACAATCAACATAGGATGTCTCTGGTTTTTGTATGTCACAAAGTATATATGCTATGTAAATAGTAGTAGTTGTGGTAGCAGCACTACTTTGGCCTATATTAAGAGTTGGCATTTTACAGGAAGATGACTATGGAAGGAGGTCTTTTGTGGAAATGGACCTGCATCATTTTTACTCTGCCCGATATCAGACATTGTATATGTTTTTTTTCTCC
Source organism: Cryptoblepharus egeriae (assembly GCA_030015325.1). Taxonomy (NCBI): domain Eukaryota; kingdom Metazoa; phylum Chordata; class Lepidosauria; order Squamata; family Scincidae; genus Cryptoblepharus; species Cryptoblepharus egeriae. The sequence goes on from JAREYC010000001.1 coordinate 133,298,101, forward strand.
TGTTTCTTCCTTGCAGGCACTTGTCTTCTCCAGCTTCTCTGCTATCATGGGTAGCAAGACTTTGCCTGCCCCTGTGCCCATCCATCCTTCTCTGCAGCTCACCAATTACTCCTTCCTGCAAGCCTTCAATGGCCTGCCTGCAGTGCCTTCAGACCACCTGCCCAACCTCTATGGGTTCAGTGCCCTGCACGCTGTTCATCTCCACCAGTGGACTTTGGGCTATCCTACCATGCATTTGCCCCGTTCGTCTTTCTCCAAAGTGCCTGGGGTGACCAGTTTGGTCGATGCCAGATTTCAGTTACCTGCCTTTCCTCTGTTTCCTCATGTCATCCATCCCAAACAGGAAGTGACAAGCCTGCCTCTCAAAGCCAAGCCCAGGTTTGATTTTGCCAATCTAGCTGTAGCAGCCACCCAAGAAGACCACTCAAAACTGGGACAGCTGGATAGCCAAAGTTCTCCTCCAGGCTTGGGCTCCTTGCTCGAAGTAACCAAACTTTCACCCGAGAAGAAACCTACCCGCGGGAGGTTACCTTCCAAAACCAAGAAGGAATTTGTGTGCAAATTCTGTGGCAGACATTTCACCAAGTCATATAACCTTTTGATTCACGAAAGAACCCACACTGATGAAAGGCCATACACCTGTGACATTTGCCACAAGGCCTTCAGAAGACAAGATCACTTGAGGGATCACAGGTATGCCATGCACTTAATAAGTTTAAAGTTTAAATTCAATAAGTTTAAGTTTAAAGTTTAAAAAAGCTCATACAAATATTTTTCTTAATTTATATGTATCTAACATTATATGGTTGTGAATTACAAATGGTGCAATCCTAACCTAGGCTGGCACAACTCACCTGTCTTCTCATTCCTGTGATGATGTAGGGAGGTAAGCACATGTCTATGCACTGGCTTAACCCTCCTCCAGGAGTGGTGCACAAATGTCTTATGGCTCTTTTGTGACAAACCCAGATCAGCACAGGACTTATGCCAAGGCTTATGCTGGCCTAACTGGAGATTAGGATTGCAGCCATAGGGCTATATCAAGGATATTATTTTTTTACAAAGGGCTGATGTTTGCTTTCATGGTACCTCATGAGGACTGGAAGTGACATAATTAAGCAGATGATGGCCAAAGAAGCACTTTTTTTCCTCACATTGAAAGTTAATAGAGGTTGTCTTGGTATCAGCAAGGGTTCCATTTCAGGAACCTCTGTGGATGCAGATTTTTTTGGTTAAACAAAAGCAATTAAAAGTTTAGGCAGACCTTTAAAAATAACCTGCCATGGTAATGTGGCAGGCAGACAATAAATCAACCTCCCTCTACCTCTTCAGTGCTGAACTTTTTTCTCTGCTGGAAGGCTGACCTCCTTTCCCCCTTTAGTGCGTAACCATTCAAAGTGATAACTACTTCCCAATAGCTATGCATTATGTTGCAAGCACCAGCGGGATGATAGGGGTCTGGCTCCCAGCTGAAATGAAGTCCCAGAAAATCAGAGGGAGGTTGATATTGCCTGCTGTAGTATTATGGTAAGAAGGTTATTCTAAACATAAAGGGATGTTTATCTTCTAATTTAATGGGCCAACCTCATTTGTTTTAAGATAAAACTGCTGATAGTTAGGTTATACCTGTAGGTGCAAATGACAGAAAATATGCAAATCTGGATAGTATTTTCAAGATGTGTGTGTGTGAGAGAGCCCAATTATCATGCTGGGAGAGCCCAGTTATAAGAAGGATTAGATAATTATTTCTGGGGACTGCATTTGGCTCATGGACCTTATGATTGACACCCTTGGGTTATATGATTCAGTACATGCATCATAAAGCAATGATGGACACAAACAGATGGAGTTGTGTTGCAATGTTCAAAGTTCAACACATCCCCAAATATGTGAGATACTTTTTGGATATGCTTGGTGGTTATTTCCTTTCTGTCTGCGCTGAATTAGAACATTTGAGAGTATTCAGTGGAAAATTTAAAACAATTGCAAGAAAATATCTAATATGATGGCTCTGCTGTTACGCCACACTCTCCAGTGCTGTACACAAGCTAGTAATCGTCATTGAGAAGGACTTTTTTTAACTTATCCTGTTCTTTAATAAAATTTCACTTGTTATGGGGTGCCCCAACCCTAATGAGTTGGACTACCAGCTCCTTTACTAAAAATATGCCCATGGGCTCCATTGATTAGTTTTCACCAAAAAAAGAAATTATTTTCAGTTGCCCAAACTGCTATTCCTTATGCTCACCATCCCACAGCTACTATGTGTCATTTTCCTACCTGGTGCAAAAAAGGCATCAACTTAGTTATTATAAGGTGTTTAGGCCACACCAAGTGATACTCATTGGGGGAGGGCGTGTGACATCATTACTGGCCAAAATTTTTAAAATCTTAGTATTTTCAGAGAATACCATCATGTTATGTATCATTCAAAGTGTAATTTCATGCAAAATGCAGGGAAACAAACCATATTGACATATCTCTCTTCTATCTAAAGTTATAGCCAATAAAGCCATTGTGAAAGCAGGGCAATGGTGCATCATCATGCCTATTGCCCTACTGCCCTGCCAATGTCACAGGAGGAGGTCCATCATGGGCGTGATTTGTTGGCCTCCCTCACTGGGTGACACAAACCCTAGTAATGCCACTGTATCAACAGTGTTTCACCAGAGTGGTGCCTTCTGCATACCCCCATGTGAGCAGCACTAACTTGCTGCATGCTTGCTTTGAAGGCATTTGGTGATGTTTCAATGCTAAAGCAACTGTACAATCCTATACAGCAAGGGTGTCCAAACGTTCAGCTTCACAGTTCCTAGACCTTTAACAGTTATGTAGAAGAGGGAATTATAGCAGGTGCAATTTGTGATCTGTGAGATGAGAAGCTGCACCTGCTGAAATTCCCTCTTCTACACAATTGTCCAAGAGTCCTAAAGGTGAAAGTTTGGACACCCCTGCAATATAGTTTTATTTGGAAGGAAGTCTCAATGTTTTCAATGAGAATCACTGCTGCCATCTGAGCTCTGGGAGATTCTGGCAGTGCACTGTGCTTTGCTGTATTGCATGATGTCTTGGGCCACTAAGCCTCTGCTGCAGATGTGGAGTGGTGCCAGCTGCATGGCAGTGGCTTGTCTGACTCCCCAACACCATGTGGATTAGTATGGTGGATGACTAGTGAGCAGGAAGGATGAAGAAAACGGGAGGATTGGGTCCCCTGGAAGGAATTTTGTGGTGGGCATTATCAGTGGCAAAGGTGCTGCCAGGAGTCTATGCACATTCCCATGCCTTACCCTGCTCTGTTGGGTCCCCTTGGACTTATACCAGCCAAAAAGAGCAATAAGGAGCTGTATATGTTGGGCTGTTTCTTTCTATTGGCTCTGCCTTTCCATTGGACTAATTCAGTTGCGTGGAGAGGGGGGATTTGCTGCTTGGGTAACAGCCTATCCTCCATAACAATCCAACCCAGGCTTTCGTGCTTCACATGCAGCGTATGCAGCGCCGAGCATGATACCATAGTCTCTCAAGACTGATGGAGGCCTGCTTTTTTTCTTCAGTGGATCTGTATGTGAGTAAGCATTCCAGACCACCATTTTTGGCTTGAAAATGATTGACATGTAGAATGATAAGGGAGCCATAGCAGCCCCAGGGAATCTGGTAGGGTTCTACAGCCTTCTTTCTGCTACACCTGGCTGGACTCTACTACAAGCTTAGTATCGATAGTAGATTGCTTGCTCATGCCATGCAAAATTCCCACGGCTTTGTCGAAGCTGCTTCTGAACACTGTATGTACTTTATTCTGAGTCAGATCAGGACTGCACCAAATTTTTTGCTTGGCGTTCGTTCTGCAAGGCCTCAAGTCTTTGTCATGTTGGCAACAGTTTGTTTAAACTGTTGTGAGGTGAAATAGAACCTTCTGAATAGAAAAATATGTACTCTACCATTGAGTTGTGGCCCTAGCTTTTTGATTATACACGTTTACTACACAGATGAGGTTTTATCTCTTCATATATGAGGAAGTCATGTGGATTCTTAAAAATCCTGATCCACTGCTAAGTGCAAGGATAACATGGGCATTCAGGCAGAATAGAAATATATTAAATAAATATTAAATTTTCAGTGTTGACTACCTTTAGCTCTCTTTCGAATATGTTTACTTGGCAGTAAGTCCCAATGCATTTGGTGGGTCTTCTCATGTGATATGATGTCACGTGTATCAAAGTTTTCCAAGGTTCTCCATTATTGATTTATTGGATTTTTATATACCTTTCCCATGCCAAAGCAAATGCCCAAGGCAGATTACAAAGCTTTTATCTTTATGATAACCCTGTGAGGTAGGTGAGGCTGAGAGTGACTGGCCCAAGTTCACCCAGGAAGCTTCATGGGTGAAGGAGTCCAACCCCCTAACCACTTAACCAATCATACTCAAACCGGGAGTGGGGACTGAAACTTCATTTCAGGGGAGTTGCAAAAAGCTGGATGCTGCCCTCTTTGATCTACCATTTGGTTCTGTCATCTTGGAATGGGGCACTCAGGCTGCAATCCATACTTTCCTGGGAGTAAGTCTCATTGAACACAATGGGACTTACTTCTGAGTAGATATGGAGGACTTCTGGCATCACAATAACGTTACTTCCTGGTTAATGACATTTCAGAGGGGGTTTGTGGGGTCTCAGACAGACTGTCATTGTCAGAAGGGGGTCCTGGGTGGAAATGCCTAGGAACTACCGCACTAAGCTGTCCTGGTTCTCTCCTCAAAGTGATACTACTTTGTTTAGCTTCAAATCCAACATTTTGTAGTGGAAAAGTATCCAGTGCACAATGGAAACTGTTCCAGAAAATTCTTAACTGCTCAGCCCCTGAAAACCTATTTCTGCAATGAAATACAGTACACTTTAACAGTCGTTCCAAAATAGGTGGGTCATAACCCATCTGGGGAACCAGGAAAGGGTCATTCATTCCCCTTCAAAGGGATTGGTCCAGAAATAGACAGCAACATGGTCAGGAAGATAGTATTGCTGCCAGAAGATGAGGGGTTTTATTTACATGGGGTTGCTGGGGCTCTCTGGCGAATCCGGGGCATCTGTAACCCCATTTGCAGCCCTCCCAGAAGAAGAAAAGGGGGTAAAAATCTCCTGTTTTGGGACAAAAATGGGAAGTGGTTCCCCCTTTTTCCCCAAGATTTTGACACCAAGGATGCAGGATCTCCAAACCCCCCAGACAGCCATAGCAACACTCTGCTAAGTGAAACCCCCCTCTTTGCCCAGCAGCAGCATTATTGTTCCTGCCCTCACTTTCTCCAAGCATAGACATACACAGTGATTTTGAACCTTTTTCATCTCATGGCACTACGATAGGTGCTAAAAATGGTCAAGGCACACCATCAATTGACAAGGCACATCACTCCACTGATGCAAGGCTCACATCCCACAATAGTCCTGTTAAAAAAGACCCATCCCTAAACTCCTGCAGCATATCTGTCGTCTGCTCATGGCATACCAGTGGGCCACAGCACACGGGTTGAAAATAGCTGACTTTACAGTTTCCAAAGTCTGAGTAAGACTTTGGGAAACACTGCAGTATAGGAACAGAAAGCATTGAGAACTGAAATGCTCAGAAGTTCCATCTTTTGATATGGATTACCTTTTCTGTTGAGATTTCTCTGGGTTTTTGTCCACTAATAACTAGATCTGCACCCATAAAAAGGTAAAGGTGTCCCCCGCAGGTTATACTGCTAGTCATGACAGACTGTAGGGTGCGGTGCTCATCCCCATTTCTAAACCTTTAGAGCCAGCATTGTCCAAAGACTCTTCTGTGGTCATGGGGCCGGTATGACTGCTGAAGGTGCACGGAACAGCACCCACAAGGCAGAATATAGCAGAAATTCAACTCCATTACTTGTGATAATGTTATCTCAATAAGAAAGCAAGTCATGTGTATGATGCACAAACAAGTTAACATTTGTAGGATGAACCTAAATGAGTTTGAAACTTTTTAAAAACTGTAATGTCTCTCAACCAAGGGCCTTGGAAACTGCAGATATTTTTGAGAATGATTAGCACCTTAACAAATAATCCCTTTGAGCCATGTTGGTAAAACCAGTTTCACACCCGTTAAATAGGTTAGGGTAAATATTATGCATTCCAACATGCCAACTGAGTAATGTTGGAAGCTCTCTGTGTATGGACAAGCGCTTGCTTACAGAGTGCACTTTAGCTTCAAGGTTTCAGGAGTTGTCCATCAGTTGGTCTCCCTCTGTTTTATTGTTGACAATTATTTTGAACAGGAAAGAAAGAGTGAAACCCCACCCCCAAAGGAAACAAAACTCACCACCGATAATAGATCCTGTAGGACTTAGGTTTTAGTTTTAATGTGTAGCTGCCCTACCGCAGGGGCTTAGTCACCATATATTTGTTTAAACGGAATTGTAATTTGATGATTCACGTATTTTACAGCTGAAAAGTGAGGCAATCTATGTTATTCACGGTGGGCTTCAGAGCAACTTGATGATTTTAGAAAGAGGAAATGGGGTAGGTTAAAGGGCATAACACCTCTTCTCACCACTGCTGCTCTGCTCTGTGGGACCCACCAGTGGGTCGTGACCCAATTTTGGCAGTTCATGAAACTTCCCACTCCCAGCACTTGCTATGAGATAACAGTGAAAAGAGATCTTTCTGTCATGGATCTTCTAGATACCAAGAGACTTTGTGGCTGAACTGAGAATGGTAAATCAAAGGACACAAGCCAGATTACAGATGTGTATTTATGGCTCACTCCTGTGCATCTTTTCCTTCAGTCAGACTTACTGAATCTGCTCAGTCACATTTGCTGCTGGGCAAACATTGGGTTGAGATGTAAAATCATGTTGAAAAGGATGAGATTTAAATTAAGGATATAATCCAATAAAAAATATACAGCACAACACAAACTTATGCATGTTTACTTTGAAGTGAGTCTTCTTGAGTGCAGTGGAACAAATAAATGTGCCACAGTTTGTAGCCATAGTTGATTCATCAATTTTGTTTAGTTAAATCAGTAGTTTTCAAACTGTGGGTCCTGAATGCAGTGGTGGGTAGTGACCCAATTTTGGCAGTTTGTGAAACTGACAAGGCTGATTAGGTTAATACATCAAGAATTAAACTGCTATTTTGGAGGGGGGATTTCTGCTCCCTCATCAACTTATAGGAAAACCCCTTGGGATGTATAAATCAAGTAGCAACCTCGAGAGCTTCTGGAAATTTTGAGAACCACTGAGCTAACTCAGTTACATTTGGCTAGGTTTAAGAATAATAATTCTGAGGGAAAAAAACTTTTGTTTGGTTTTAAACACAAAACTTTATTTTTTAAGATGGTGTACATATTGGAAGGGTGATATAAACATGAAAAATAAATGTTCCTTTCAATGTGAAAGAAAAGGTTCATTTAGTGTGTGTTACTTTCAGTTTCTGTAACTTATTTAAAACTATATCAAAAGCTATGGTCTAATTAATTAAAAAGTGTTTCAATTATCATTCATTTAAAAATTCATTTTAAAAAATGATTTACTCCATTCTGTGGCGCTAACTTAAATGGGTGTGGATGTATGATGGATTATAGCAAAACGCACTCCCACAATGACCTTCTGTGATTGTATATTTGATTGTATATGCAGAGCTGCCCTGCTTGCCCTACTCAGGGCACAATCCAGAGTGAGTGCAGTGAGGAGTGCCCCAGCTGGGCTGCCCCAACTATTCTGAATCGAGAGCAGAGAGTTATGCTGCATCCAGAGAGTCAGGAAGTCTGGGCTGCCCTAACTGCTCCAGAGCATGCTCAGTAGACACCAAGTCAGTGACACCTGGGGAGGGCTTGCTCCTGAGGAGACCCCCCTCAGATCACACTGAACAAGGAACAGCTGTGGTGCCTGCCTTAGAAGGAGTTCCTGATGAGATGCCAGTGCAGTCTACAGTGAATACAAGGGGCTTCTTGGAGAGGTCTACTGGATCCCCAGGTTAGTGGGCTGTCATAGTTGTGCCATATCCTGAATTTGAGAGGCAGGGGTTGCAGCTAGGCTGGCCAAGAACTCTGATTTTTTTTTGTCAACACTGGCATTCTTACTCTGCCTTACCACGAACCCCTATAGGACTACTCATTGCTATACTTGCTCCTGAGGTGGTATAACTCTGAAGAGCTGGAAATTTCTGCCCTGGAAACAGGCCCTGGATTCAGAGTAACTGCTCTGCCGTTGGCAATGCTAAATACGCCCTCAACATGCCTCTTCTGCACTGCTTAGGCTGCCCCAGGTACGGCAGCCCAGGTCCACCTGTCTTGGGGCAGCCTATGTTGCCTTAGGCTGACCCAAGCCTCTTCCAGAATAACTAGGGTGGCCCATCTTTCAGTTGGGTCAGCCCAGTGACAGACAGGGTAGCCCAAATGCACTTCTGGATTGTGCCCTCCCTTCATTTTTTTAGTGGTAGCTGTATTTGACAATGAGCACAATTTTCTACTGACATGAATGGAGCATCCCACGTCCACATAGGACTAGACAGTGGGCTCAAAAGTGGAATTTCCAGGATCTGATTCATAGACATTTTTCGTTGTTGTTTAGAGGAAATGTTATCACCATGTTGGTGCTTATCTCTGGGTTCCAATAATATGAGTCAGAAATGTTTTGTTGATGAGAAGAAGTCACCTGGTTGAATAGGCACTTAAAACAACAAATGTTCTTTTCTCTCCTCAGATATATCCACTCTAAAGAAAAGCCATTTAAGTGTCAAGAATGTGGAAAAGGATTTTGCCAATCCAGGACTCTAGCTGTTCACAAGACACTGCACACACAAGTAAAGGAGCTTAAACCATCCAAAATGAAATGCTAAAGCTTTCAGCCCCCATGAACTTCACACACCCCCATCCTGGTTCTAAATTTTAGACCAAATTCTTGACAGAGACAAAAGGGGAGCACTGAACACTATTAATTTAAGTTTTTTTTTTAAAGAAACACTCTCTATGCACATATATACAGCCAGCCTTTCCAGACCTGGGTGATACTATCGATTGCTTCTGCGTTACACACAGAAGAATATAAATCTTGCATGGCTTCAATAAACTTTACGTCAAAAGGTGGTGCTCAAGTGTTGGAAAGGGATCGTCATTGTTAAGACAAAGTCACCACCAAAAGCTTCCAGAAGTATTGCTTCTTCTTTTTTTTTTAGCTTATTCTTCTTGTGTGCCTGCGTGTGACTGTGTAAAAGTTTATAATCCATACACTTCCAAAGAGAAAACGGAGAAGATCTTTAAAGAAACTGGCTTTTTATTTGAGACACTGCTGAGATGAGGACGGCTGCAGATAAACTTCTATGTGTTTGAATGAAAAGAGGCAACAGTCTAAATGAACCTCACAAAGGAGCCCTGCTGTCCTTTACAGATCTTAACACCTAGGGCTCCCATCAGTGGGTCTCCTTTCTATACACTTTGGCGAACACCCTGGAGCTTCTGTTTGTTTGTTTGTGGTCTAGTGCCTCAGGAGGTGGTTTGTAATTTATAGATTTATTTAAACAAAGCTAAACAAAAAAAAAACAACTGCCCAAGGTGGGAAGGCGGAAGGCTGACAGCAATAAATCAAAGTGTCTGCAGCAGAGAGTGTGGTTTTTAGTGGTACTTTCAAATTAGTGTCCAGATGGAAAGCTAATGGTTTGGACAGTGGCATGGCTAGGGAGATACGAACAGCACTGGGTGATTGCATACTTGTGGGGGTGGTGGCGACATCACTAGAGACCAAAATAGCTAAAATAGTGGTTTGTAGGAATAATGTCATAATGTTATATACCATTTAATTCACAGCAGAATGTAATAAAAAAACCTAGAGTGAAATATCTCCATTCTATCAAAAGTTAATGGCAAAAACAAAACAAACCCAGAAAACAAAAAATGCAACTGTCTTGTGTTCCTAAAAAGTACATTTTCCTAATTCAAAATGGACAAAGGAGACTATTCAAAAAGTCAATGAAATTTCATTAGGACACAGCATGGAACCAATAACGTATTAGCAAGGCGCTGGGAGGGTGTGTAACACCATTAATGACCAAAATTACTAAAATTTATAAGAACTAGATTTATAGGAATAATACCATCATGTTATATACCATTTGATGTGTACTTTACAGTAGAATGGAATGAAACAAGCCGCTTTGACATATCTGTATTCTATCAAAAGGAACAGCCAAAAAAGCCAGCAGAGGTAATTGTTGCCTCACCCTTTACATAAGAGGAGGTCCATCATGGGGGTGATGTGCTGGCCTCCAGTATCAGATAACGCAAACCCTAGTGATGCCACTGGATTGGAAAGGGGGTGACAAATCTCAATCTGAGAGCTTTATTCAAAGTTGTTCATTTTTTCTAAGCAGTGTAAAAAAATACAATTGAGACATTCCAATATGTTTTTGGTTAAAGTTATTGCTATTTGGCACTTTATGCTGATTCTTGATAATGAACATTTATCACTGGATTTATTTGGTTTTTTTAAGTATTAAAATAAATTGGTATTTTACAGGCAAACCTTTTTTGTTGACCTTTTCACTTGGCTCATTAATTGTATGCTTTAAGAAGTCCTTTGCTTTCTGCTGCAATGTTAAACTATTATGATATTGTTTTCTGGAAACAGAATCAGTTCAAAGTCTGTTCAATACATTTTTAATGTATTGTCTTGCCTCCATACAACAAGCTAACAGAGGCTGTGATCCTATACATACTTATTTCTGGTGCATCTCATTGGCCTGCAAAAAACATATTGGGGGATTAAGTTGGAACATTGCAGTAGGGCTGCAAAGTACTATTTTCAGTTTTTCTCCAGAAAATGACAAATAGCTTATTAGGAATGGAATTGGTGGTGTAGCTAAGGGGGTGCGGGAGCAGGAACTGCACCAGGCAACAAGGCTTGGAGGGGGGCAACAAGCTGAACTTGACACTCATGGCCCAAGTTAAATCTTGGTATATATGAATAATACCATCATGCTATCATTGGAAAGATAATTTAATGCTGGATGCAAAGAAACCAAACAGGAATATCTACATTCTATCAAAGGTTATGGCCAATTTAACCAGAAAACTTTATTAATCATTTAAATCTGATTTCGTTCTGGAGGGGTGGCAACACAAATTTTCTTTGACCTGTGGTAGCACAACCTTTCACTATACCACTGCACCATTTTCCACTTTAAAAAAAAAAAGTCTGGGTGTGATTTCATTTCCAGAAGTGATGTTACATCTTGGGCATCATTTAGTATTTGACACTAGACTACACTTTCATTAGCCATGCCACTGGATGGAATAGATACAACACAAATGTGAAAGCAACATAAAATGTTGACAATGAATAAAGAGTGGTTACACTTAAGCTTAAATTGAATTTTAACTTGAATCTTATCAGTAATTTCAGCCAACACAAAATATTTAAATGGATTTTGAATATTTTCATCAGAGTATATGGGACTGGTCAGGAATGTCAGTGATTTAAATATTGCCATCCCTGTCACCCAGATATTTATCAAATAAATAAATAAATTCTTAGTGAATTTGAGTTAAATGTAAATAAGCCACTATATCAGTGATTTTCAACCTTTTCAACTTCACGGCACCGTTAACAAGGCACTGAAATGGTCAAGGCACACCATAAATTGTTTTTACCATTGACAAGGCACACCAGTCTGTTCAAATCCCCCAATTTTCCTGTTAATGAATGTCAATTTCTAAATTCCCGTGGCTCACCTGAGGACTATCCATGGCACACCAATGTGCCACAGCACACTGGTTGAAAATCACTGCACTATATGGCTGGCTGGTTTTGCATGGGTGAGATTTTCTTCAAGCAGCTTTTTTGCAACCTCCCAGAAGTAAAATGCTTTTAAGTACTTCAGGCATTGTAAGAATAAATTAGGAAGGAAAACAATATATAGAGACTCAAGATTTTAATTACTGCACAGAGAAGAACTACATAAACCTGCCTACTGCAGGTAGAAGAACTGCTGGATTTGCTGTTGGCTGCAGTCCAAGGCACATCCAAGAATAAATCTGAAATACATTTAAGAAAAATGCAGAGGACTGGACTTTTTAAAGAGGAATATTTCCACCACCTAGTGGCACCTTAAAAATGAAAGTGACAATCTGCTGCCTGTTTGGAAATAAATCTCTTTGAATTTGCTAGTACTGACTACCTAGTTATAATGCGTATGATTCCCTGTCAACTTCCAAACCCTATCCTGCATGACTGTCTGCTTCTCCAGAAAAATCCTATATAGAGCAGTGGTGGGCAGATGCCGTTTCGGGCCTACTCGCCCGAACCGGATCTTCCCACGTGGCGACCGCTGGCGAACCGGCCAGAGCCGTGGCTGGCAAGAGCCGCGGGGACTGGTTCGGCAGCGGCTGCCAGGTCTCCTGAAGCGGGGCTTCAAGAGACGCAGTGCGCTAGCGCCCAACTGGACGCTAGTGCACTGTGTCGCCCGAAGCCACGCTTCAGGAGACGCGCCTGCATCCAGCTTGACGCAGGCACACTGAGCCACTCCGAGGGGCAGCTCAGTGCGCCTGCGTCCAGCTTGATGCAGGCACACTGAGCCAATCCGAGGGGCAGCTCAGTGCACCTGCGTCAAGCTTGACGCAGGCACACTGAGTCTCCCTCCAGGAGACGCACTGCGCATGCGCCAAGCGTGGCGCATGCACAGTGAGGGCCCGCCCCTTGCCCCGCCCCTTGGCCCCAGCCCTGCCCCCTGACCCCGGGCCCACCCCCCTAACTTCCGGCGAACTGGATCTTGGGGCTCGGTGGGCCCATCACTGATACAGAGGTATTGGGACTGTGCATATATTAATTAGTCAACCATCTGAGATTAATTGGTGAATAGTCTTCATAATACATTATTGGCACAATCCAAGGCATTGGGCTTTCAAAAGACAGTACAAGTCCAACCTTTGTTATGTACTGATTTTTTTATACACCGATTTGACTCAACACGAATGGCCACTGCAAATTGCAATTTAAAAATTTCTTTTCTATTGTTGTAGATATAATCAGGCAAGCAATAATCCATTTTTTTAGTACCAGAATCAAACTCCTGCAGATACTGAGGCACTCCCATATTCCATTAGGCACAATAGCGTAGCAAGAAATCTGGAAGTGGGTCTTTAAACCTATTTTTCAATTGTTTTCTTATATATTTCTTTATCTATGAATTTTTTAATACATGGGAAGTTTTGGAATGGAACCCTACTGGATAATGAGAGACACTTGTAGTTCTTTTTCACTGAAAACCAGCAGTATGATTTCATTTCACTAAAACCAAACATGTCACTTCCACCATAGTTTCTTTCTATTTCTCTTGCCTAATGTTCAATCCTGGCTGAAGAAGTTCTGGATGATACAAAGATGAGGTAACTTATGTGGCCGATTTTCTTTTTGAAGATGAGGATTTTCACATCTGCAGCTCAGTGGCACTAATTTATTTGATCCAATTACAGTGACGTGTTTTGAAATTCTCTGGGGGATGGATTAGGTTAAAACCAGTTGAAAACATGCCAATCCACACAAAAATGAAAAAAGAACGCCACTGAGTTGTTGTCTGGGCTGCTCAGTTTGTTTCACTGAAGTCTTTTTTGTTTGTTTATTTTCTTGTTTTTGTTATTAAATGTATATTACATGTCAAAGAAAATGCAAGAAGGATCCAGGGATCTGTACTGATTGCAGGCTGATCCTGTGGAAGGAATGGGCAAATTTACAGATATTTTCAGTTCTGTCTTATTCACAGTGACCATGTCATAACCATAGAAAGAGGATAAGGCCCCCAACATATAGAACAATGACAAAATAAAAGCCAAAAACACTCATACATAGCTTTCATGTGGTTATTTTAGACACCATATGACTTACTAAATTTAAAAATTCACTCATTCGCTCACTCAATCATTAAAGCCCAGCCAAAAATGCCAGATCTAGAAGCATAAAATTTGGGGAGGGTATTCCTTCTGTGATGTAGGCATGCTAGGAATTGATTTTTTTGGAAATTCACTAAGAACTGACTTTTTTTTGGAAATTCAAACCGGAAGGGGTTAAAAGGGGTACAATGTGTTTTCACCCCTATACTTTTAAGAATTGTTGAGTCATCAATGCCCAGTCCTTACATCTCATGTGTAAGGTGGCTAGTCGCTAGCAAATTAGCACAAGGTTGTTGAAATCATATCATTATTATGCCCGAGATAGTCTCGGGCAAGGAATCTATCAAACCCTGTTTCCAGATAAATACAGTGGACCATTAATAGATTCTCCCAGAATATTGATATGACTATAGACTAAAATGGCCACTGGGAAAAAAGGACATAATAATACCATGGCATGGGGGGTCATCCTACAAATAAGCACTTCTTATAATTATTATGAATGGTTAATAGCTGTTGCTGCCTTGAAGAAAGTATTCCAAGAATCTGAGAGTGATATCACTCCTTGAAACAGTGGGCTGTTGCCACTATGTATGAGAGGACAAAGAACCCATGCATTTTATAAGTATATACACCTATTCTGTTTTGTATTTTTTTATTGTTTCATTCATCATAGCCAGGGTCACATGAGTGGAAATGTCTCCCTGTACCTTCTTCACACATGGTGGAGGCTGACATAGAAGACAGTTCTCTCCTGGAATTCTGTCATCTTTTTATCTGGGCAATAAATAAAAGAGAATTTTCTGAGTCAGTTCCAAGGAGATGATCAGTCAGCAATGCAACATCCCTGAGCAGACTGCCTCATGTTCTTATCAGCCAAGATTAGAGTTCCTTCAAATTCTGAAGGGGAATTTATAGTGTCAGGTAAGAAATCTCTGTTGTTTATGGATTTCCACCCGAGTGGTTAAGTCACTGTGCCTGTTAACAAGAAGACCAGGGTTCGAGACCCGGGTCGGCCCCACAAGACAGAGTGAGCTCCTGTCCTTAGCCCAGCTCTGTGACGCAGCTGGATCCAATTGTATTGGCTCTGCCTTTCCATTGGACTAATTCAGTGGTGTGGAGAGGGGGGATTTGCTGCTTGGGTAACAGCCTATCCTCCATAACAATCTAACCCAGGCTTTCGTGCTTTGCATGCAGCGTATGCAGCGCCAAGCACAATACCATAGTCTTTCAAGACTGACGGAGGCCTGCTTTTATGGATTTCCAACAGGACTTTCATAAATACACGCACACACACACAGACACACAGACACACACACACACACACACTCACACACACACACACACACACACACCCCTTTCACACAAGCGAGGAGTGGTGGGGAAAGTGCAGTGGTGGGATTCAAATAAATTAACAATAGGTTCTATGTCCCATTAGTAACCGGTTCTCAGAAATAGGTGCTCATTAGCAAAAGGTTCTATAGAACCTGTGAGAACCCCCTGAAGCCCACCACTGGAAAGAGTGTGTTTGTGTGTGTGTGTGTGTGTGTGTGTGTAGGAACAATAGATGGGAAATCCAAAGGCATAAGCGGGAGTGAACAATCTGACAACACTCTCTCCATGTGTGTGTTTTTATGTGTTTTAGACTGTAATCCTAAAGACACTTTTCGGGGAGTAAGACCCATTGAACACAATGGGGTTTATTTTTGAATAGACATGTTTAGGATTGTGCTCTTCATTTAAAAAGAAGAGAAAGGAAATCAACATCAGAATTAAAAAAATTAAAAAATAAAGAAATTTTTTCTATCTAAAAATGCCAGAACAAACCATTGTAAAAACAACAGTAAAGCTAATTTTGGTGCTGTCCCTGGTTTATTTCTGGACTACGCATGTTTGGTCAATTTCCTCTCTGCTTTTTAAAATCAAGTCTTAAAAATGAATTTAACTGTCAATTTAAGAGGTCTTATAGATCAGATCAGTGACCCAGTTCAACCATGCTAACTGAGCCAGAGGCTTGACTTTTATTTAGCGAGGGGAGAGTAACTAAACCTGCTCACCCCAACAGTGTCTTTTCTAGTGTTTTTGTGTAACATTTTAGAGATTGTGGGGGACACTTCTGGGGACAAGAAGCCATTAATTGTGACAAACATTCTGGGAGATCCACAATCAGCAGTACTGATAAAAACATTGCAGATGTGCATGCAGCTGTGAGGGGAAATCATTGAATCACCATCTGTGACTTATTGGAGGATGTGCAGATTAGTTTCGGTTCAGTTCAGTCCATTCTCACTGAAGATTGGGTATGAGACGTGTGTCTGCCAAGTTTGTGCCAAAACTGCTTTCAGCTGACTAAAAAGAAACTCAGGTGTCAGTTGTGCAAGATCTCCTTGATTGTGTCGAGAACGATAAAAACTTTTTGAAAATGGTCATAACGGGTGATAAATTGTGGGTCTACAGCAATGATCCCAAAACAAAGGCTCGGTCTTCTCAGTGGATAACCCCAACCTCTCCGAGACCAAAGAAAGCACAAATGAAACAATGTGAAGACACCCTTGACTGTTTTCTTTGACTACAAGGAGATTGTTCATCATGTGGTCAGACCACATGGTCAGACAGTAGACAAGGAGTACTACTGTGATGTGTTGTGGCATTTGTGGGATGCTATTCATTGGAAAAAGCCAGAATTACATGCTTCTGGTGAGTGGCAATTGCACCATGACAACGCACCTGTCCATTCAGCGCAGCTTGTGCAGCAGTTTTTGGCCAAGCACAACATTCTCCAGGACCATATTGACAGACCCCAGGACCAATAACAGCCACCATATTCCCCAGATCTTGCCCCTTGTGACTTTTTCCTCTTTCCAAAAATCAAATTCCACTTGAAAGGACAAAGATTTCAGGACCGCGAGGAAATCCACGTAAATGCGTCGAGATAGCTACTGATTATCCCAGAAAACGAGTACCAGGAATACTTCCATCAATGGAAACAGCACTGGATTAAGTGTGTGGCTTCCAAAGGGGACTACTTTGAAGGAGATTAAATGCCAAATTGTTGTGTGTTGTAGTTTTCTTTTTATAGCACCAGTCCTGATACTTACTGATGACACCTATGTACACAGTTACAAAGTTATATATAAAATCTATTTAAGAGCCTTGACCATTATGTTAGTTTGTTCATGTTTGCTGTCAATCAAGCAGACTGAGGGTTCTATTCCCATGTGTCTCTGGGACAGAGAAGACTGAGGGTTCTATTCTCAAGAGCCTTTGGAAAATAGGAAAGGCTGTTAAGAGTGTTGAATAACAGACCAGGCTGATAAGCATCTGGAGGCAAGTGAGGATAGCTTTTGAGGAGAGAGGTGGCAAAAGGGCTGTGGAGGGGAGCTGATTTGTTATCACAGGAAAGATATTAGGAAAACATAGGAAACGCAAGTTATAATTTTTTTAAACTGATAAATTTTGTTATGTTGCATCACACAGATAGGAGGGGCCTTGTATCTGTGGATCCCATACCAATGAATTCATTTATCCTCAGAGCAGGTCCGTCACTCTCCTGCACAACTCTTCTTGAGGCAAAGGGAGATCCACAGTTGCAGGTAACTGCGGGAGGTTCCTGAATGAAATCTTTATAGTACCAAGCTATGCCTGTGTGTGGAGAATTAAAGTATACAAAGAGAATTCTCATGGCAAAGAACCTTCCTTTTCTCAGGAAAGGATGGTCAAGTGGGCCAGATGCATCTCCCAAAGAAAATGTTCTTGTGCCCAGTGGTCCCCTCTTCTCATGGAAAGACTCTTTCAGCTGCCACAATTCTCCTTACATTCTCAGACGGTGGTTCTATTCATGGAATGCAAGGTCAGGCCTCCACCTTATATTCTTAAAAACAAAATGCCAAAAATGGAAGGTGACATTGAAATACAACACACAGTATTGTACATGTATATACAAATTATTGTATAACATATAAGTAATCTGTAATATACATACAGTATATGTAATGTGGAATGTTGAGTGCACGTTCACCAGCTTTGAAGCCCAAACTACTAGGTGCTGCTAACTGTATTATGGAACTGATTGTTCCTTTCACCAGCAGTCACAGGACTACAGTCATTTGGCATAACCTGTTCAGAAATACAGCAATTGGAAGGGCCAGATGGCTCATCTAGCTCTCTCTACTGGCCTACAGAGAGGAGATTACCTAGACTAGAGTAAGGAGTGAGGTGAACAGTATGGTGTATTTTCCAATTTAAGTGTCTTTTGAAGATTTTAAAATATGTGATGCTTTGAAGGTTGGCTGTACATGTCCTAAAAGGCATAATTCAACTTAATTTCAGCAGAAGTGAAGTATATACTCCACTGAAAATTACATACTTTGATGGGATCATACTTCAAATATTTGAAGGAACAATTGGATTTATGTAGGGTATTTTAATGAAACATAGTGCAATATATTCAGAAATGTTTGATCCTCTCCTATATACCTTACAGCAGTGGTTCCCTAATCTTTTAACACTGGGACATAGAACCGCTGGGAAACACTTCTTAGAATAACAGTTGCTGGGAACCACTGGAAATGATGTCATTAATCTGGAAGTGACGTCATTTATTTATATAATTTATTTAATGGATTTATACCCCACCTTTCCAATGCTAATGATAATGCCCAAGGCAACTATAAAGCTTTTATCTTCAAACAGGAAATTTTTTCAAACACCTTCATAAGATAAAGTCAAAACAATTAAGCACAATGTTTACAATAAGTGAATGTTTAAAAACTGATTTTAAATAAAGAAGAAGCCATCTAATCCTACCAAGTTACTGATCTGTTTTAAAAAATTCTGTAATTCCCACAGTTACTCAGAAGTAAGCCCCACTGACCATCTGCATTAAAAAATGCATCAGTTAAAAGTACAAATCTGTCACATTTCCCAAAATACTATACAGTCATTATACTATAATGTCATACTTATACTATAGTATAGTATGGTATGGTATAGAATAGTATAGTATAGTATGACTATACTATAGTATAGTATACAGTCACTATACTATACAAAATACAAAATACTATACAGCTACCACATATATGGTAGCATGAAATCTAACAGATCAACAATGCAAACCTAAGCATATCTACTAAGAAATAAGTCCCATTGTGTTCAATAGTACTTAATCCCAGGAAAGTGGGGATTGTAGCCTAAAAAATAAAGTCCCCAGACTCTTCCCATTTTTTTGTGCTTCTCCTATACAGGGTGACCAGATGCCAAACGCAAAATTCTTGAACCCTAAGGCCAAAATTCCTACCCCCAAGCAAAAATTCCTACCCACTTAAAAATTGTAGGACACCCCAAAAATGTAGGACTTATGTAGGACATGTTAAAATAAAGAAAAAAAATACTCATATTGCTT
This sequence comes from Cryptoblepharus egeriae, assembly GCA_030015325.1. NCBI lineage: Eukaryota > Metazoa > Chordata > Lepidosauria > Squamata > Scincidae > Cryptoblepharus > Cryptoblepharus egeriae. The sequence continues at coordinate 133,317,392 of JAREYC010000001.1, forward strand.
TCCTGACTTAATTTCAACACTTTAAAAATTGAAAACTTTGTAAAATGCATGATTTAAGAGGAAGTTTGTAGTAGCATAACACAAGCCAGTGACTGCGCCGTATGTGGTTCAGACCTAGACATTTAAGAGACACAGTTTGTTGTAGTGTAAAACAAGCTAGCATAACACAAGCACAACACATTTAATAAACTAACATTTAAGTCAGTTTGTAGTGGCATAACACAAGCCAGTGACTGCACCATATGTGGTTCAGACCCAGACAAACATACAAACACAAGCACACACTCATGCACGCACACACACAAATACACTCATATAAAAGCCATGCACCATCACAAACACACACAGAGTATGCATTCTCTCTCTCTCACACACACAAACATAAGGCAGCTCACCTGCAGAGGCACGTACCAGCTGGGAAGCCGTGGGAGGGGCGCACCAGCTGAGAAGCCCCTGAGAAGCCATGGGGGCTGTAAGGGGCACGCGCCAGCCATGAAGCTCCTGGAAAGTGGCAGAAGAACCTCTAGAGGCGCGCCAGCCAGAAACCCCTGGTGCTGCCAGTGAATGGCCACTGCGGCGATGGGGGAACACCCGGACGTGGTGGAAGATCCGGCACCACAGCGGACATGGCGGAAGAGGGGCACCACAGCGGCTAGAAAGCTGAAGGGGGGAAGCTCCAGTGTACATGCAGCTGTGGCTGCGTGCAAAAAATTTTTAAAGGGCCAGCAGCCTTTTAAGTTTTAAAGGGCCAGGAATCCCAGATTGGCAGGTTTATTTCCCCCTTTCCCAGTAGGGGGGGGCCATCTCTGGACATGTCTGGGCATTTCCAGTCATCTGGACATCCAGCTCCTATATTGTATCCATTGGCTCTCCTGCTTCCTGGAGCTTCAGTGCACAGTCTACTTTTACCTAGAGAGCATGAGTAATCTTGCATGATGGGTAAGCTTTCATCTCTAACTTGCTAGAGTGAGCCAATGGGTTATTCTGTGGGAGGGTCCCCCATTCACTGAAGGCTGATTGATTTAGAGAGATCAATCAGTGGCATCTTCTTACCCTGCAAAAGGAACAATATCACATATTAGCAATATTATGCAGCAATTGCAAAGAGAAGTAAAATTAAATTGAATTTTTTATTACTCTCCACATTAGCTTCAGAGTTCTGCATGACGGTCCTAAAGAAACCAATGGTTTGCCTTATAAAAGGTTTTTTTAATCATTTGAATGGAGGATGGCAGAATCTGGTCCAGAGCAGGATCTGAAAGGGAAGAATTTACAGTATTCGTCCGTAATCTGCATCAGTCTTAGGAGATCTTTGTAAATATGGAATTCCACTCAGAGGCAAAGCACAGTATGCCTTTCTGTCTTAACTAAATGTACTGTGGTTATAAATGGATCGAGCACCATGAGTCGGATTCATCCCTGGAGAAATCTAATTGAACGCAATCGTTTTTGCAGGAGGTTTTATGCTGAAGTCAATTGGCTGCCTTTTGGGTAAATGTTTGCTGCATGCAGCAGAGGATTTGGCTTGCTGCTAAAACAAAGATAACTTTCCTTTTCTTTTATATGAAGGATTTCTCCACGCAGGGTTGGAGTAGAAGGTCTCCTTCTCTTTGACATGGATTAAAGTGCTTTAAACTTTAAACTAGAGAACAGATGAAGTTCCTTATAAAGGGGCGATATAAAAGGCACACCAGTGAACTGAGAGTTTCACAACACTGATATTCATAGGATAGGGTTTCTTCTGCAGTTCAGCTGAAATCCATAAACCAGTTAACTCCACATTGGAACAATGCCAGTTCAATCTGACAGTGGGACTGACATTTCAGATTTAAAACATGTGACCTGGTGAATCTGGCCCAATGATTGGCCCGGTCCTAGCATAATGCAGCAATATATTCAGTGTGCTTCATCCAGAATAGTGGTGGATCTTCCAATGAAGCTGTAAATGGGCCTGCAACTGAAGATAAGGGACTCATTCATCTGTCTCCTCCTCTTATATTGGTACCAAGCAATCCATGGTGGACAGGTGTGATCTTAATTGCATGTTTCATATATTGGTCAAGGGCAAGTCAAAGTGAGCCTGACTTGGTACACTTTTTCCTGTTACCGCCAATATTCTTTTTCTCCTTAGTCATTAGTATGGATTAGTCATTAGTATGGTCATTAGTATGGATGTAGAATGGACAGGAGCCAGTAAAATTTACAGCATCTGACAGTTTTTTGAGTGAACCAGGATGCTCATTTTTGTTTCTTTACCCACCTTTTCTGCTCTCCTTGCTTCATTCTTTTCTGTTTGTTGGTCCCTTCTCTTCTCTGTTGGTCCCTTCTCTTCGGCCCTCTCCATCCCTCTCTCTCTTCCTCCTTAAAGTGTCAGTAGCATAGCTGGAGGGGGAGGTCTTGCTGCCTGGAATGGGTCTGACACAGTGGTGGGATTCAAAGAAATTAACAACAGGTTCTGTGTCCCATTAGTAACCAGTTCTCAGAACCAGGCGCTTATTAGCAAAGGGTTCTGTAGAACCTGTGAAAACCCACTGAAGCCCACCACTGGTCTGACGGCAAGGGAAGGCATTGCTTATACACTGGTGACAAAACTTTGTGGCACCCTCTAGCTATGCTACTGTCAAAACTTGCTGCCTGGTTATGGAACCACTCACAGCCCTCACCTTCTCTATTATCTCTTTCCTCTCTGTAACTTTTAATGCACTGCGTAGCACCACATTGTTCCTTCTCCAAGTCAGTGATCATAGGTGACCTACAGCTGTATTCATGACATTCTGAAATCACAAAAAGACATAACATAAAGCCAAGAGGGCTTGACTGGTTCTCTTTTCTTCTGTGCCCCTCCTGATCCCCTCTTTTTCATTTGAATATTTCTGATCATTAACTCCAAACATCACTCAACTGCATAAGCTTCAACAATGCAACTGGGTTGCAGTTCATTCAGTCAGTCAGGTTAACACTTTGCTGCAATAATGAGCAGAAAAAGGGAAGGCAACTTCCAGAAATGTGGCTGGGTTCTCCCGGGAATCTTCCTCACCTCTTGGACCGTCTCAAGTGCTTTGCATCCACCTGGTGTTATGTTTTACGGAGAAGACAGTCAATTCCCAAAATTGGCTGCAAATACTGCAGAGGATAAATGTGAACAAAATAGAAAAGGGATAAAAAAAGTATGACAAAAATTGTTTATACAAGTTTCTTGGTCCATCTTTGAGCTCCACAGGCATCTAGTCTGACCTTCTGCTCAACACAGGTGGTGGAATTTCCCCTCAGGCAGACTTACATTGGAAGGAATTACTTGTCTTTCCGAGAAATAAATGCAAACTACTGAGTCCAACAACTCACACTTGAAGTGGAGCATATCTTTCGGAAAGCCATCCAGTCTCAATTTCAAGATTGCAAGTGATGATGAATTTACTATTTCCTTTGGTGGGCTGCTCCAGCAGTGACTTATTCGGGCTGTTCAGACAGTTTTTGTCCTGTTTCCAGTTTCAATTTTTCTAATGTCAGACTCCCGCCATTATCTGTGCATGTACCTTGTCGCTTTGCCTTGCTCCCAGATTACTCTATATAGCAACACTTCTTTGGCCTTAATTTTTGTTTGGCTTCAGTTCAGTTTGCCTTAAATGCTGTTCACAATTCTCTTCCTCCCTAAAATCATGTTTGGTCTCTGCACTCATCAACTGTGTGTTTTGTTTTTTGCTTTCTCCACAGGCAGATCTTTATTTTCTCCATCTTCAAAATATTCACCTTTTAAATTTTATAGGGAGCAGTCCTAACCAACTTTCCAACAACTCCAAGGTAAGGTAAACAAACATTGCCTTACCTTGAGGGTAAGGATTACTTTTCAGGATTGCAGGATGCAGAACTGTGCATCCTTTGGATTGCAGGATGCAGAACTGTGCATTTGGCATATCTGTGCCAATGTTGGAAAATTGATTAGGATTGTGCCCATAGATTTTAGGATGCAGGTAGGAAAGAAGATATTTCATAAGGGGTGGCAACATTGATCAAAGCTCCATTACTCGATGTAGTGAAATGTATTGTGCAAATGAGAATTGGAAACAGAAGAAACTTTGTTGCAGTATTACCTAAATCTCATATCAGCACTAGCAATGTAATCAGTACAGGGCAAAGAGGCAGATTTTGAAGTACATGCTCTTGATATAGCCTTACTCCCGATGGGGGTTTTGACTGCTTGGTAAGATTAGACTGCTTGATAAGAAGAATCAAACCAAGGGTCTGTCTATTCCAGCTTCATGTATCTCACAGTGGCCCACCAGATGCCTCAAGGAGCACCCAAGACAAAGGAACTTGTCCAGTTAAGCCCCAGAAGCAGCTAGGGGGTCAACTCAGCTCAACCGCTGGTGCAAGTTAGAGTTGATCCATGAAGGTGAATCAGGCAAGGGAAGGGGATCAGGATTTGGTTTCTGATGCAGAAGCTACTCCCCTCCCTGACTTAATTCACCCACTTATCTGTCCCCATCACCATTCAGAATACAAAATTAACGCTGAATTAGAGCTGCCACAACACCCTTTAGACTACTTTGCAACAGCCAGTTCCAGCAAAACACACATCCTGCTGGATGGGTAGCTGAAGATGAATGGATTATCTATCTTTCCCTTATCTCTTTCACCTTAAGAAGGAAAAAAGAGGGGAGATGAAAAATTTGATGATCAGAGAGGTGGAGACTTTTCCAAAGATAGGCGTGACAGGGAGGCAGGTGTAGCAATGGAAGTGGTAGAGGGAGACCTATTTCTGAAAGCAAGATTCATTTCATTGAAAATCAACATACAAAGTCACTCCTTTGTTCACTATGGAGTTGTCTGATCCAGCAACAAAATCCGGTGTCTCTACCTTGCTAACAATTTTGGAACCAAGGCAGTGGTGGGCTCCAGCATCTACTCTACAGAACCGGTTGTTAACGAGAGATAGGACATATAAAGTTTAAAAATAGCCATTTAAAAGTGGCTGCCAGATGGGCATCGAAGTGGTTGTTAATTTCTTTGAATCCCATCACTGAACCAAGGGGCTTCGATATATCTAAAGACCATCTAGTTACCTTTCTAGTTCTGGAACTGATGGAGTTCACCAGATATTTCTAGTAGATGAGCCTGCATAATTAAAGGGACGCAGGCTCTTATTAAATTGGGTTGTAGTATGCTACAAGAATCAGTATGCATACTGATGTATGCAATGCCAAAACAAAAGAAAGATTAGGCTGTATAAAGCCGGCTGTGCTTCAGTGGAAAGCAAAATCCCATTCTCCTACGACAGCTAATCTCACTTGGGAGAAATTTCCTTTTCAGCTTCAAATATAGCTATCAGATGGAGCTGTCAAGATTTTAGCAGATTTTTTCTCTCTTGCTTTTTTGGAACGGTGCACCCCTTCTCCCTCTTCAATCGTGCCCATCTTTGTTGCCTCAGAGGAAGAAAAGCGTTCCAGATTTTAGGCAAAAGGAATGTTTCCTGACACGGCATCTCTTCTGTATTCTATTAGGCATTTGTGAACCATTGCTGCCTTCAGGCTGTTTGCTGTGTGTGAACTCTTGAGATGGGTTGTTATCTGGAGTTATCCAGGCTTAAAAAATAGCTCTTGAAGACGGGAAAGTTCTTAATCTGCACAGGTCTGCACAGCAACACACTGATGTCCCTGGAATAAGACAATTTCCTCCTCTCCCCAGATATTCCTATATTTTCATTTTGGGTTTCAAGCTTTCACATTTGTGTCCTGCAATAGTTTATAAGCAAGTGGGAATGATCAATAATGTGGTGTCAAGGATAGACTGGAAATATACAGCATTTGAAAGGGTGTACCTAATTTTAAATTTGAAAGGGTTTTTCAAATTTCAGACAGGACTTTCAAAGTATTTGAAAGGGTTGTTGTTGCTGGGTTTTAAAGAGGTTGTCAATCCGAAGATCAGCAGGTCAGTGGTTCAAGAGTAATGCACAACAGAGTGAGCTCCTGTTACTTGCCCAGCTCCTGCCAACCTTGCAGTTAGAAAGTATGGAAATAAGTAGGTACCACTTCTGTGGGAAGATAACAGTGTTTCATGTGCCTTTGGCATTTAGTCATGCAGGCCACAAGTGATCAGATAATTATGGTCTTCAGCAATGTGCTACACCTGATTAAATGCATAGCCTTTGGAAACTTGGGTTGTGCAGTGGCTAATAGCCCAAGCCCATCATTCACTCATTTTCCATCACCACAAAATATGGTACTCTAAACAGTGACTGTCAAAAACAGTGAATGGAGCCTACCTGCAAAGCAGCAGCCTTCCTGGAGCCCCTGGCACAGGAAAGTCAATGGTGAGAGAGGATCCTGGGCTGGGAACGAGGAGTGGAAATACTGGGGACATTTCTTGGAAGATCTGGGGGTCAGGAGGGAAAGGGTGGATCTGGCAGCAGTGGTGCATACCAAATCTTATCCCCTGTTTTTGAAACCTTCCCACCTCTTTTCTCTCCTTGGATACATGCCACCAAAATAGGTTGTGCCACTCTGGAAACATGCCACCAAAATGTCCAAGGGAAACTGCTGGTAATTGTGAAGCTTATAGGGCGGTAAATGCAAAAAAATGCCTATCTCCTGCAAGCTGTCCTTCTTGGTGTGGCTGCATCGGAGATGGTGAAGGGGCAGCGGGTAGAGTAGAATTGGATTGTAAAAGACATAGCTTCAGATCAAGACTTGCCCATTCAAATCTCACCTCTGTCATGAATTATCACTTGGTGACATTGTCCTGCAGCCTCAGTTTCCCAATTGCAATATGGGGATAATAATACCTACCTTGCAGGATTGTTGTAAGGACAACATTGACATAATGCATATGAAGCACTTTAAATGCTATTACTGTATTACTGATCAGTAATGGAGGCTGCAGCTTATAATACCTACCTTGCAGGATTGTTTTAAGAACAACATTGACATAATGCATGTGAAGCACTTTAAATGCTATTATTATTGATCAATAATGGAGCCTGGAGCTGGCTTAAGAAAGGAGAGGAAAAGAGGATTAAGTGATACCAGTGATAATATTTTGTATCAGAAATTTCCCAAATATAAAAAAGAAAATTTAAAAGAAAATGTTCACTATGTTTCTTCTCTGGCCATTATTATTATTCATTTCATGTCATTTCTGACTATTGACTGCTATGTACGTGATATCACCTCCCAGAGTCAGCAAGAGAGGACAGGTACAGAGGTGTAGCAAGTAGTGGGTTGGAGTTGCTCTGCTAGTTGGCCCCATCCCCGGTCTGCCACTCAAAACAAGCACTTCAGTTCACCTGATAAGTGAGCTGGCCCTGGCATAGCCATCGTCTTGCATCTTTCCAAAGCCTCTTTTTTAATCCGCTCCCAAACTCCAAATTTCTTTGCCTCTGTCCCAATTTAAATTGTTTCACTTCCCCCACCCCAAATCCAAGTTCAGATTTGGTTTTCAGTTTTTTCCCAAGCAGGTGAATGTTCCATCCAGCTAACCTTTCCTTTATGCCAGGGCAGCTTGATGGCCTGCAGATCAGGTTGCTCCAATTCCTCAGGAAAGAGCCAGTGGTGGGCCCGGCCTTGCCCAACAACAAGTTCTCCAGAAGTGGGTGGGGCCAGGCCAGGTCAGGGGGTGCAGCCGAGGTCCGGGGGTGGGGCTGGGGTCAGGGGGTGGGGCCAGGGAGAATTTAAAGGGGATTTTTTTAAAAAAAAAATCTAAAAATTATTTTTTTTTTAAATCTAAGTTTTTGTTAGTGCCCCTCAGCAACCCTAACCACACTTTCCTGGGAGTAAGCCCCATTGACTGTCATGGGACTTACTTCAGAGTAGGCATGCATAGGATAGGGTTCTCAGGCTGCAGTTCCAGCCACACTTGCCTGGGAGTAATGCTGGACTGGGCCTTACTTCAGAGTAGACATGCCATGGATCAGGCCCTGAGCTGCTCCAGGCAGCAGAGAGAGAGAGGTCTGGAGGGAGCAATGCCCCCTTCAGCATCCCTGGTTGGAGGTGGTGCTCCCCACATCAATCAGTATTTAGCCCCTGGGTTCTGTGTAATTTATTCCTATGCATTATGTCTTGTTGTGCTCTCAGGGGGAATGTGTGCCACAAATAAGAACATAAAAGCATAAGAAAAGCCTCCACTGGATCACACCAAAGACCCATCTAGTCCAGCTTCCTGAATCACACAGCAGCCCACCAGCTCCTCAGGGAGCACATATGACACTTGCATCCAGGTGCCTAATACAGCAGACACTACCACAAGTTCCACAGGTGGTGCTCATACCACTGGTTGAGAAACACTGATCTACAGTTTAGGACCAGAGTCTGTGGTGTCCATCTGCAGGCTGAGGTCTGCCTCTAAGCCACTACTTAAGGCTACAGTCCTGTCCACACTTTCCTGTAAGTAAGCTTCATTGCATATAATAGGACTTCTGAGTAGACAAGCAAAGGACTGAGCTCTTAGTAACTAGCCTCTGGCTGCAATCCTATTCACTTTCCTGAGAGTAAGCTCCACACACTCTAATGGGACTTACTTCTGAGTAGCCAAGAATAGGATTGGGCTCTAATGCTGCACTCCTCTGCACACTTTCCTGGGAGTAAGCTTCATAAATTGAAATGGGATTAACTTCTGAGTAGTCAGGCATAGGATTACAAGCTCTTAGAAACCAGCTTCTGGCTACAATCCTATGCACTCTTTCCAAGGAGTAAGCTTCACTATTATAATGGAACTTACTTCTGAGTAGACAGATGGTTGGGCTTTGAGGCTATACTCCTATCCTCACAGGGGAGTAAAACCTACTGACTTTAATAGGATTTACTTCAGAGTAGGCAGTGGACTGGGCTCCTGGGGGATCAGAATTGGAACTGGGGCTATTCAGGTGCCCCCCATACTGCCTCCCCACAATCTCAGGTGGAGAGATTTCTCAGAGGGGCAGGATGGGGTGGGGAGATCTGGGGGGGGGGAGGAAGGACTACAGTGTGGATAGGATTGCAACCTGAGTCCAATCCTAACCGTGTCTACTCAGAAGTAAGTCCCATTCAAGTCAATGGGACTTACTCCTAGGACTGTGTGGTCAGGATTTTAGCCTTACAGTCCAATTCTATGCAGGCTTACATAGAAGTAAGTCTCATTCTAGTCAGTGGGGCTTACTCCCATGTAAGTGTGAATATTATTGCAGCCTCAGAGCCCAGTCCTAACCATGTCTACTCAGAAGAAAGTCCAATTATAGTCAGTGGGCTTACTCTCAGGAAAGTAGACAGGGCTGGAGGAACAGGGGACAAAAGCCCTGGAGGATCTCATCCTCACAACACTCAGACCTTTCTCAGTAGCTCTGGCTTCTGTCTTCTCTATTCCTGCCCAAGGACCCCTTTGTAAAGCTGTCCATGCAAGTGCCTGACCCACAAAAACACCATCCCCAGAGGGGCTGCCTCATTTGCATATGAGAAACCCATCATGCTTTGCAAACTGCACAAGGAAATAACTTCTGAAAACTTGCTAGAAATAAGGTTTTTAATCAAAATAAGATGTTTAGCAAAGACAGACTTCCTCAATAACATCATATAAAGGTTTGGGGCATGAAGAAGCTCCTCACTCTCACTTGAAAGTATTGAGCTTATAGTGATCCAAACCCCTCCCAACTCAGCAGTGAGTGTCTGAGTGTGCTGTGGAATGGTTGCAATGCCTTGTCTGAATGATGGTAATGGGAACAGACTGTTTGTATTTTAAAATTAAAAAATAGCCTTAGGGAGGGGAAGGGGGAAGGTGGGGGGAGAGAGCCCCCCTCAGAAGGGGAGGGAGGCTCAGAAGGGGAGGAAGGAGGGGGAGTGGAGCTTCAGCTCTGGGAAGACAGACCCAGAGACCCTTTAAGAGAAATTCAAACACACTTGCATGCAATTCAAAGATGACGGCCCCCAATTAACAACCAGTTTGCTAACTTCAGCCCCAAATTAACAACCGGTTCTACAGAACTGGTGAGAACCAGCTACAGCCCTCTTGTGTAAAGAGCTGATCTTTGCATACTCCCTCCCCTTAGAACTGAGGGAGGCTTCCTCAATACAGAGCTTCAGGTGGAGCCTGAAAACCTTTTATTTTAAAAAAAGCTTTTTAAAGGGGGCAGAGGTTGGGGGAGCAGTTTTTATTGTTCTATTATATTGTTTTTAACAAATTTTTTTAGTATGTTTTAATTGTGCTCAGTTTTAATCTAATTGTATTTTAACTGTATTTTAATTATGTTTTAATCTATATTTATAAGTCTATTTTAATGGTGTTTTATCTTTCTGATGTTAGCCGCCTTGAGCTCCCTCTTGCAGGTGAGGAAAGGCGGGATATAAATAAATAAATAAAAATAAATATTCAGAGAACGTACTGATGTCAGTGTTTCCTCCTCATTAACTGTCTGTTGGGTTTTACAGAGGGCATGGGTGATGCAATCAGACCAGACACAGCCACTTCTGCACTTCCTGTCTAAGGTCTTGCTGGCATGTCCTCTGTCTGGGCAGCCATGCTTCTTGGAGGGCAAGGGGCACATTGCTCCTGTCAGAATGTGGAGACTTGAACAGCACTTAGCCTCTGCGTTCCTCAAAATACTTCATCTTAACAGGATCATGGATTGGGCCAGATAATGCAAAATGTTCAGAAATGCTTAAACGTCTGAGCATTCAGACAATGTTCAGTCACTGAACTCTCCATCAGCACAGGCAGAGATCCAGGCCAAAGGAATGGCTTTGTGCGGATAGACGACATCTGTGGCAGGAAACATGCCGCTCTTCTCCAGAGCTTGGGGATTGTTGACTTCCAGCTGTTTACTCTTCTGCAGGCACTCATAACGTAATGTTGAAATATTGCAGAGGCATCTGAGGTTTGCAAAGAAGGGACAAGAGGGAAAGTGTGGGAGTTGCATCAATGGCTCAAACAGATGATTTTTCATTTGAAGCCAGGGAGAACACATTTCGAAAGAGTGCCCAAGAATATCCTCCATTCTTAGACTGCTGAATATATGTTTGAGCATCATAAGGCACAATTAACTCCAAATGTGTGATTTACAGTTGGATGAATAGGAACAGGCAGACAATATTATTTAAAGCAAAGGCAGCTTGCTTTACAGGCAAAGCCATAGCCCAGTGCGATAACACGATAATGCTGACGGGTTGAATCATTTGTTTAGCAATATTTGTTTCATTAGTGTCAAATATGAGGAAAGCAGGTAATTGATTGGTCATGGTCTTCCAACTCAGCACTTACAACTCTGATCTCAGTGAGCTGCAGTGAGTGGGAGAGACCCTATCCTGAAAACTTCCTGTTTGCTTTCCCCTCGTGTTCCTAAGCTTTTCCACTCAGTTCCATTACTCATGATATCTGGCTCAAACCATAAGACCGTTAAAATGAAATGCTTGCCTTTATGGCAAAGGAAGCAAACTTTGGCATCTTTGAATGGAGCTTGCTTCTGTGATCTTGTCATGGTCCGGAAGGGAGCAGAGTGAAACAAATCCTCTGTGATCTTTGCTTGGCCTCACTGTGCATATAAGGTGTGCATATATGAGCAGCAAACCTACATTCTCTGTTGTAATCCCCATTACCACCTCTGATCTCCTTGAGAGGCACCTGCAAATTACTAGAAGGTCCTGACTCACCATATGAGAATAATTATATTCTCAGCCTGACCATCAGCATCTTACTTAGTGCTAACTTTCAAGTAAACACAGACAGGATTATAGCCTGGGCTATGTGGTTATCCAAAGCAGATTCCTTACGTTCAGTTTCACTAACATGCTCTAAAAAGGATAATCACCAAAGTGTTATCTTTGTTACCAAGATCTCAGCACCTTCAAACCAGTGAAACTTAACTGCAGGCACTTAGACAACTCATTTCTATGTGGCTGAAACAGAACAGAGTTTCTGTACCTCCTCATCCCATGAACTGTAGGTAGACGGAACAGCCTCAGGTCAAACATCTGCAAGGAACATGTGCCTGATTTCCACAACAGCTCCCTTGCTACAGTGGATGATGGTATATTCAGCTCAAGATTGTAACTGCTACTGCCGTGTGTTAAATGCAATACCAGGCCGCCTCTGGGAGATTTTAGTTAATAGGAAAATGCTCTAAAACAAATTCATTCTGTTAATCTAGGCAATATAAAGGAAAAGTGAAAGGATAAGGATCCTAGTCATTTGGGGAACAAACATGAAAGCTCTTCAAGATTTTCTTGGGCAAGGTTCTTTCCAGCTCACATTATTTTAATGAGCAAATTAAGTTGAGCGCAGACTCTCATTGAGCCTCTGGGAAATTGGAATGTACTGAATGAGAGAAAGAGAGGCTTTATATCTTACAGATTATACCCCATTTAGTCTTGGTGATCACCAACTCCTGCAGCTGCCAGAATGAAGGTTCCAGGTGGAGCCTGTTTTCAACTCACACCTAATTGGGGCAATCCATCAATCAGTTCTGGGGCATTCAGACAACACACAGGCACTTGTTTGTGAGAATGTCTCAATAGATGCCTTTACTCTTGAGTAGAAAGGGGAGGGGAGCTGATTCTTCCAGAAAAAGCAGTTCCATGCAAAATTTGTAACCCTAGGCAAAGCACAAGTAGCGCAGAGAAACACCAAGAACACCAGAGCAGTACAACACTTTATGGTTAAATTTGACAGTTTGTTATACTGTCCTTGCTTTGTGACATGCAAATAGTAACATGCAAATAGTCTTGACTGTGACCAAGGCTGTGACATTCAAATAGTTTTAGCTTTTGGCCCAGTAGCCTCACCTAATCCAAAGAAATTTAACTAGGTTAAGCAGGACTAACTGAGCAGGCAGCGTGTGCTGCAGAGAGGAGCCAACAACTTAAGTTTAAGAACATGCCAATTTACAGGCATCAACAAACCACCTTCATCATAACCGCTGGACAAATCGAGGCAATTCCCACTTTTTTGGACAAATCGAGGCAATTCCCACTGGACAAATCGAGGCAATTCCCACTTTTCGAGGCAATTGTAATTCGGCACTTATTTTACACATCTTTGAATACTGAAGCTGTTTTTGGAAGTTTATCCCTATAGGACCTGCAAAGATGGGCAGCTCGATGCATCCCAGCACCCAGAGGGACAGCAGCACCAAAATGACTGCTTCTTTCTCCTATGGGTGCCAAAGTAGCCACTGGAATATATTTAAGGGTTAAGGAAAGTTTGCACAGAAGTGATTGTGTGCAAACTACTACTGTCTCTGAATGCCACCAGAACCTGATCTTCCCCTCCTCTGCCCTGTTCTGCCTTCCATACTAACATATGGATCTGTCTCCCCTATAGCAACCATTTTGAACCAGTCTGAAATTGTCTCTTATCTTTTAACTGCCTCTTCTTCCAACTTGTCTACTGCTTTGCTTCTCTGCACCTGTTATTCTTCAGAACCCTTTCATGTCCTGGGAAATTCAGCACCATGTATACTTGCTATGCCAGCAAAACTATGGCTACAATCCAGAGTAACTAGGGACCTTTTACACTAATGTAGTTATGGTGCCACGTATGGGAAACCTATGGGAAATGCATGGAGCAGTCCAGAGTAAGTGCCTCTTACGTCTTCTGTAGCTACTCTGGATTGTAGAGATAATTGCCTTACTAATTCCCCTGCTGACCCTGTTTCCCTGTCTTTTAGCTTTCACTTTTCTTGTAAAATTTCCATCACTGGGACTCGGTTGCTTCACATGTTTTCCTTCATCATCTACTGCTGTAAATAATTTGCTCAGTAAACAGTTTCAATTACACTTAGAGCACAATCCTAACCATGTCTACTCAAAAGTAAACCCCATTATGGTCAATGGGTCTTATTCCCAGGAAAGTGTCTTTAGGATTGCAGCCCTAGGCACTTTCCCTTTTTTTCTGTATCAGGTTGAGAGGTAGAAGGACCCTGGTCAATAGTCAAAGGCAGTGTTGGGAATGTGACTTGGATGATTTGGACTTGTGTTGCAAAAATTCTTATTTTTATCTGACTTACTGACTCGCAAGTTGCACACATGGAAAACTCTGAAAAACACTCAAGTCAAGAGGCAACACACTTAAGTCTTGTATTCAAGTCACCAAGTAATTATTTAAGGCATTACTGAATTCATATTCAAGTCACCAAGTATGCTAGCGTCTGGGAGGGTTACTTCCTTACTGTTTTCATAGTGTGAAAAACCTAGTGAGACTCTTGGTACAAGTAGCAGGGAGTTTCAGCCACAAGGCAGGGAAAGGTTAACGTGTCCTTTTGTACCTGAGAGAGGCAGAAGAAAGCCCTTTAGCCAGGATTTTTATAAGAAGGCAGGAATTGGTGGTCGTTGGAAAAAGGATTGGAGTTCTGATATTTTCATTGATTGGGGAGGGCAGGAGAAAGAGCTCAAGGGATTTCCTAACTTACAATTAGCTTGAGAAGCCTAGGGAGGTGTTGAGGCAGGAAAGGGGTAGGCAATTCATAGCGATCATGCTTTCCATTGCGTGGCTGGTGGGAGGAGGAAACTTCATTGAATGAAGTCAAAGTGAATGAAGTGTTGACTTCATGAGTCAAAATGTTGCTTGCTTTGGATGCACATGTGTATCTTAATACATGATATGTTTGGATCACCAAACATGGTAATGTACAGATTACCAGATAATGTGTGAAGAAAATTTACCATAATCCTATTCATATGCCTGTCAACAATCAGCTTGTATATTGAATCTGAGCTGATTTGGTACACAGTTTTTAAACGCGAGTTAAAATATTTGAGAAGCCCTGGTTTGTTTCATAGTGACTTAAAATATTATCCAGATTTGCAATTTAGAACCTCTTGACTCCAAATTCTTAACTCTGATTGAATTATGTGCCATTTTGAACCTTGATCCAGGAAAAAGAAAAAGAGAAACTTTTTTTGTGTGCAGACCACTTTAGTGACTTCAGTGGAATGAACAACATGCTACTATGGTATATGCCTAAATACTTTGCTTAATGAAGGCAGGGATGGGCTGATGGACTCCATGTAAATACTTCAGAAGTATCCAAGTTCATTTTCCAAAAGTCACTTTTGGAAATGGGATTGGGTTGTAGGTTAAAAAGTCATCTGCAACTAACAACCTCATCATATGTCCTCTTTGGAATATATTTTGAAGTCTTGATTTCTAATGAGATGCCACACACGGTGAAATAATCCATCACAACTATTGCAGGCTTGTTTTGGAGCATTTATTATCCTGGGCACTTCCAAGAACATGCATTATGAATAGGGACCCACCCTTTAAATAGGAAGGAGTTGGGAAGGTATATAATTATGGTATTAACAAAATTTACAAGTGACAAATTATATAGCATAAGATAGATGCCATTAGTAACTATCACAGAATCACATTACCCACTACTTATTACATAGCTTTATAGGGACAAAAATTAAACCACCAAACCCAGATACCTTGTTTTATGGGACGAATATTTCACAAAACATTAGGTTTCAACAGATCATAATCTGAAATGTTATGTCCCAGGGTCAAAACATGAATAGCCCCAGCCGTATTGTAGTCCTGGGCAACTAGTTTGGCAAACAGCTGGTAAACTAATAGAAATGTTCAACCTTTTTCATCTCACTGCACACTGACATGGTGCTAAAATTGTTAAGGCGCACCATCAAGGGGAAACATAATTTTCCCGGGTTATCTTGTTCTCCCCCCGCATAATATAGTGTGTGATTTGTCAGCAGTACTGCATGCTATGGGACTGCACTTCATTTGGCCTTATGGATGTACAGTTTTCTAACTGCTAAATCTCAGTCGCTTACAGAACTACACCAAACTTTTATACATTGCAGAAGAGGACCTCTGCTTTTTCTGAACAAAATTTTAGGAACAGTGGAAGAGTCCCTTTGTTTTATGTACAAACAATCAGGTTGGTGTACATATGTCCCTTATTATCCACTAGAGTTCCATTATGGAAGCTCCCAGGGATTTTGGGACTCCCTGCTGAATTAAATAAAAACAATTTTAAAAAATTAGAAATGCGTTCTTTTACAGTAGTCCTTAAAACAAGTTTTTTTTAAAAGAAAAACTGTGGTAGACAGTCAGCAATTAGAAATGCAAAGGCTCAGCTGAAGAATGGAAAGACTGGATGCATGACTGTCTCTGCAACAGTAAAAAAGCAGTTTTTAATCTGATTTGCAGTGGCCATTCATGGATTTGCAGTGGTCAAATCATGAATTAAGAAATCAGTGTATAACAAAGGCTGCAATCCTAACCACACTTTCCTGGGAGTAAGTACTGTTGAATACAATGCCACTTACAGCCCAATCCAGAGTAGCACTTGGGTTGCCCATGTTGCTCCACCCTAGTTACTCTGGAAAAGGCTTGGAGCAGAGCAAGGCAACATAGGGTGCCGCAAGAGAGGTGGACCTGGGCTGCCCTAACTGGGGCAGCTTAGGCAGTTCAGGAGAGTCATGTTGTGGGCATGTTTAGCATTGCCTAGGGGAGAGCAGTATACTCTGTATCCAGAGCCTGTTTCCAGGGCAGAAATGTTCTCTTCCAGCTCCTCAAAGTTATACCACCTCAGAAGCAGGTACAGTAATAAGTAGACCCAAAGGGGACCATGATAAGGCAGAGTAAGAATGGCAGTGTTGACCAAAAATCTGAGTTCTTGGCCAGCCTAGCTGCAACCCCTGCCTCTCAACCTCAGGATATGGAACAACTACAGCATTTCACTAACCTCAGGATACTGCAGGCCACTCCATCCATCCACCTTACACTAGAGGAACTGCAACTGTAACTGGTTGTCAGGAACTGCTGGGCTTCCTTATAATGCAGGCACCACAGCTGTTACTTGTTCAGTGTGATCTGAGGGGGGTCTCCTCAGGAGCAAGCCCTCCCCAGATGTCACTGATTTGGTGTCTACTGAGCATGCTCTGGAGCAGTTAGGACAGCCCAGGCTTCCTGACTCTCTGGATGCAGCATAACTTTCTGCTCTGGATACAGAATAATTTGGGCAGTCCAGCTAGGGCTCTCCTTGCAGCCCTTACTCCGGATTGTGCCTTAACATCTGAGTAGACATGCTTAGGATTGCACTGAAAGTTGGACCTGTGTATGGATTGTGACTTGCTAATTTATCTGTATTAAATTTCAGAATGCTGGGGAAAACAGTATTCATTTTATGAATAGAGATTTATTTCAAACAGTTCAGTGCTCTGCAGGCTATGGGGATGTGTCTCATGTGCAAAAGAAAGTTCCAAACATGGCCACAACCTCACTCACATCCTCCCAAACAAACATAGATTGGACACGGGATTCAGATTCTATGACTGATAACAATGTTCAGGTCTAGTAATTGTTAAACACTTTTTGCCTGTCACATCTTTATAATACAGATACTCATGCACCTGTATAATGAAATGTTCACATATACATAAAGGCAAAGAACATGAACTATTTCTAATTTTAAATGAGGAAATCAAATATTTATTGTTAGTGCTTCAATATGACTGACTTGTATCCAAATAACGAAGACTGATAATGACCTGTTCTATCACCTGTCTTCACCTATCACCTGTTCTTTTGAAGCCACTCTCTGCCAGACTGTCATAAAATACAGCTGCTGTCTTTTACAGGAAAAAGCAACATAGAGTCTACAGTGGCATTCCTAGGGTTCCTAGTGGCATTAGGGGGCCCTGGGCTCCAGGTACCACCCTCAGGGGAGTGACACACTGATGGTGATCAAAACAACAAAAAATTGTTAAAATCACTAAAATTGTTTGGAATAATCTCATCAAGTCCTATACCACTGGGTGCATATTTTTTCCTCAACCACAATGATCTCTGGTGTATTATGTTCCAAGTGGCGGTCGGTTTGAATACAGAAGTGCCACAGGATTTTGGCCTGTTCATTCTGGACTATCTTTTCTGGTTTGTGGTCCCTCCAGTTCTTGGTTGTGACTAGGTTGTACTTTTGGCACAGATTTCAATGTATCACGGTGGCCACTTTGTTGTGTCTTTCCGGATAGTCTGTTTGGGCGATCTTTCTGCAGCCAGAGATGATGTGTTTGTTCCACTGTTTCTTCGGCCTCCTTGCACAGCAGGCACTTGCTGTCTTTCTGGCTCTTGTCTATTTTGGCCTTTATCACATTTGTTGGCAGTGCTTGTTCTTGGGCTGCTAGTATCAGACCTTCTGTTTCTTTCTTTAACGTTCCTTTCCTCAGCCATTGCCATGTTGCTTTGTTATGAGTATTAGTATTATCTTGAATGTTGTTGATGTATTGCCCATGCATTGCCTTATTTCGCCACCTGTCTCTTGTATTCTAATCACTTTGTAATCCCACTTCGTTTCACTACACTTTGGGATGCCTTCTTTGTCAGCCTCTTTTAAGTGTTCTTCTTGACATCCCCTTAAATACTCTGCCAGGGATCATTTTTCCTCTTCCACTGTCTGTTGGACTTGAACCATGCCCTGTCCTCCTTTCTTATGTGGTAAATATAATCTGTCTACATCACTTCATGGGTGTAGTGCATGTTTGATGATCATTATTTTTCAGGTTTTCCTAACCAAGTTCTCTAAGGGCAAAATCCAGAGTAACTATGGGGAGTCCTTGCTCCGGTGTAAAAACAACTTACTCTGAATTCCAATATGAATTTCCCATAGGTTTTCGCTAGGTGGTGCAATAACTACAGGTGCACATTAAGTCTCTAATGTGCTCCAGTAGTTACTCTGGATTTGGGGGTATGTCAGTCTGAGCCCATTTAACTATGCCAATAATATATCGAACAACTGGTACAGTCCATGTATTGATGGCATGGATGGTATTGCCAGCATTGAATTTTGATTTTAGAATTTTCTGGACTCTTCTGATGTATTCCTTCACTACCCTGGTATTGACTTCTCTGTGTTTAATGTTGTCAGCTTGGAGTATGCCAAGGTAATTATAAGCTACTTCTGGTTCAAGACTTTTTATTTCACTATTGTTTGGCATGTTCACTCCATCCATAGACACAGGTTTTCCTTGATTTATTGCCAAAGTTGCACACTTTCCTAGACCAAATTCCATTGATATGTTGGTACTATAAATCTGAAGTGTATTTAACAGAGATTCAATTTCAGATTGTGACTTCCCATACAGTTTGAGGTCATCCTTGTAAAGTAGATGGTTGAGCTGTGTTGATGACTTTGAAACCTGATGTCCATGGCCTGTTTTGTTGAGTATTTTGGAAAATGGTATCAATGCAATCACCCTGGAATATGCCTCACTGGATGTTGACATTGCCCACATTTTCTCCATTTAACATTGTGTTTTCCATAGAGCCATAGATGATGATGATGATGATTGAAACTTAACAATAATAATCGTTAACATTTTTATTATTGAAACTTAACATTTTTTTCTGAGATGTTATGGACAGCTGGAAAAAGAAACACAACTGATCTTGATCTTGTGTTCAGCGTTTCTAAAAGATCAATGGTAAGTTTAACACTTAGCCAGATATCACATGTGTTTTAGACATGAGTGCTAGGGTCATTTTAAAACCAGTTGCCAAACCCCACATGGCTGCCAGCAAATGTAAAATAATGTTCCATGGTCCTCATTATATGCTTAATACGAATATGCTTCCTTTTCCATATAAATCATTCAGCATGGAGCAACCAATCGTTCACTGGAAACTTACTAAATATAAGTGTAGATGACAAGTTGGAAGTTCTTAAGGAATCATTGTGTGCTGCTGATTCAGGTCCTCTAGAAGTCTTTTTTTAAGTTGGGAAATTCTTACTATGCCATTTTAATGGGATGGAAGAGTTCAACCTGTTTATTTCAAAATCTGGGGAGGTATTGAAAATCATCAGGGGAAAAAAATGTTTAACCATTGAAAAATAACTGTTTTAACAACTACAGTTTAAACAAATGTTAACTGAACAATTACTGGTTGGAGTAGGTAATATTTTGGATGGGAGACCATAACGCTGTCATGAAACAACAGAGCCAGAAAGTGCTACTGTTTACATCTTGGCCCACCTGAATCTGCTCCTGCTGGAAGCTTGGAAGAAATTCCCTGATGCCAGATGTGATGACCATGCCATGAAGGATTCCATATGGAAAAGAAGACTTCTATGAGCTCTCATTAGAACAATTACCTACACAACAGGGTTGTTGTGAGAACAAAAAGGATAAAAAGTTATGTACACCACCCTGGGCATTTACTCTGGCATGGGAAAGACTGGGAATAATTTTTAAAAAAAATATTAGTAGGTATTCACAGTTTATGTGAGGCATCTATGGTAACTCTAGTATTTCAGCTGTGCTGCCCTATTAGTGGTCAAAAGGTGGACCCACTTCTGTTCAGTAAACACATTCTTGGGATTGAACAGCAAAACTTAGGGGCTGGGCAGGGGACAGACTTTATTTGTCCTCAGTGTGGAAGGGATTGTCACTCTCGAATTGGCCTTTTTAGGCACGAGATGCTGTTTTAGGACCCCCAGTCAGATCACGATGCCATAGTCTTTCAAGACTGAAGGATGCCAATGAATGAACACATTCATGACAGAGAATGTAAAGTTCATTCTGCAATGATTTTTTTTACTGAATAAGACCAAAAAATGTTCAGAAATCTGTGCTGGTTTGGAATGATATTTGAATCCTCCACAAGAAGTTATTAGGCAATACTATGTATTGACTGTGTCATAAAAATATAATCTGGAACTATTCTTCAACCCGGGATAGTCCATAATATCTTTTGTGACCTTGCTGCCAGTATTAAATGCCACATGTGGAACCACTTCCAAATCTAAATCATCAGTCCCAAGAGGCTTCTTACATTTGCTGCCAATATACAAACTGAAAGAAAATACTTTGATTCAGGAAAAGAACCCATCCCCTCAGCATTTTAATGTCCATTGTAAAATTTGTTATGGACACAGGAATATACAGAACACAGCAAGTGCACACAGCAAGCAAAATCTGGTTTTAAGTAATTATGGGCATGTATGTTTGTAATGCATGCCTGTCCCAGCCCCTATAAACTTTCATTAACTGAATGAAGGCAGTTCACAAACTGTCCATGGAATGTGATGGGTCCATACCCTCTAAGTGAGTCATGAGTCAATTCTTGGAGTGTTGCAAAAAGTATTTGAAATGTTAAGTAAAAAAACTTTGTAAGCACCCTTTCCCTGAACAGAAGAAAATCATTAGCTGGAATGGTTGTAAGAGGTAATCTTCATACCCTCTCCCCAAATTAAAATGTCATATTTTCTTATTTTTTTCCAGTGATTAGTGTGCTATTGATCATATGTGAGTCCAGTTTCAGACTTTTGTCTTGCACTGAACTCTCTATGCGTGCATCTTGCTCTCCAGTTCAGGCTTTTGGGTACCAAGAATGATAGTAAAGGACCCCAGCACTAAAATGATTGGTGAGTACTGGATTTGAGAAACTGTGTAGAGGCCAGAATATATGCAGTCCAGGATCATACATATCCATAATCTTAAAGATGTCTTATGGGGTAAGCCATGTCCAAGCATATCTACAAACAGAATCAGAGAGTTCTGTTGCTTGGAGAGGAGTTCCTAATTGATTTTTTATATTATCTCCTCTTTCATGTGGATATAACAACCTCCAATAACATAGGGCAGATGGCTCCTGGGGAGAGTCTGTAGACCAAAAAAGGGGAGATTTCCTCTTCAAGGAAGTAGGAGATCAATGGGATGGTGGGATATGAGGTTAGAGAGGAGCAGGTGGGGGATGGAGAGAGCAGTAGGCTCTGCTGCCATATCCTAACTCATACCTCCCAGCCCAGGAACACAACATGGATCACCTCCATTATGTGAAGAGTTAGGTGGAGTAAATTGTTGTATGTTGTTGTATGTTGTCTGTTGTTAAATAGATTGTTGTATGTTGCTCTTTACTTACTCCAGTGGATCAGAAAATTTTCCAAATATCAACTACAATATCATCAATTGGTTCTATTGCATTTCATTATATAGCAAAAAATGAAAATTACAAGGTCTGTTTTGTTGCCTGGTAATTCCATAAAGTTTTTCCCGATTCTGAGAAAAGGAACATCTCCATGGTCTATCATTTGATGTATTGGTCTGGTGTCTGTTCTCTGATGCAAAAGGTTGCATTTTCTTAGGAAACACTGTTATGCTGATCAAAAACAGCAACCATTCTTTTGTCTTCATAACCACAGTTTAGAACTGAAGAATTGAATGCCTGGAAAGATCTCCAAATGCTCTTGCATTCTCCAGTGGAAACTACAAGACGTTGGCAGCAATCCAAAAGACACTTTCCTGGGAGTAAGACCCATTGAAAACAATGGTCCTTACTTTTGAGTAGACTTGGTTAGGACTGTGCTCATAGTCCATCTGTTAGATATGCTTTGTATTAGTAAGATCAATTTTTGCAGGGTATGTGATGTTTGTGATTAAGATGTCCACCAATACTAATTTCTACTCTTATATTAATGAATCTTTTATTTGTGCAACTCACACTTGAAGAAGGTCTTGTTGTAGTATATCTGGCAGATCAGGTTAGTGCTGCCCCTCATAAGAAACACTGTCCATTTTAAAGATGTACAGGTGTCCCTCGTTATCCACTGGGATTCTATTCAGGAATCTCCTGTGGATAGGAAAAAAACCCATATATAAATGAAACAATGGTAAAATAGACTTAAAGATCCACTTCCAGGTTCTTGCTCCTCCATTGAACCTAAGGGAATAAAGTTGTGCCTCAGTATCTGCAAGGCTTGATTCTTTGGATTGAAGAATGGGATGATTGCTTGCACGACTGCCTCTCTGCAACAGTAGAAAAGCAGTTTTCAAAACTATGATTACCAGTGATCATTTGTGTTGAGTCAAATCTGGTCTAAAAATTCCATATATAGAAGATTTGACCTGTATTCTTTCCCACCAATCTGTGTCATCACTTGAAACAAAGAATCAAACATTGTTAGTAGTCACGTATGAGATTAGATTTCTTGAGGCAGACTTCACTTTATGAGTCATTACATCAACGGTACTCAAAGTGGGGGTCACTCCTGTGTGTATGTAATGAGTAAACCCCATTGAACATTGTGGGACACTTCTGAAAAAACATGCATAGTATTGTGTCGTAAGCTGGCAACTGTAAAAACACTTTCCTGGAAGCAATCCCTATTGAATTACCTAGAGGTGCCAAGGATTTTGCTGTTAATCTGTTGACCCTTAGTTGCCATTTATTCTCTAAAAATGTCCTGATTCATTTTTAATACGTGCTGAAGGGGCAAACAGGCAGGAGGAATGAGTTAAAAGGGAATAAACTATCAATGGAAAGATCTGATGGTACTACATGAGTGAATTAAGACAAACAGAAGAAAATATTTCTTTACCCAGTTTGTAATTGACCTGTGGAATTCCCTGCTTCAGGATGTGGTGATGGTGTTTGGCCTAGATGCCGTTAAAAGGGGACTGGGCAGAATTCTAGAGGAAAAGTCCCATTACATGTTGCATGGTGGGAATGCACAGTCTGAGGTTAGGTGGCTGTTCATATGAAGGTCAGGTAGCAATTTTTTCTGTTATCTGAATTGCCTGTGGTTGGCAGTTTTTTATACCCTCCTCAGACTTGCTAGGGGGGAAAGGTATATCCAGTAGGTTTCATGAGTTGAGAATTAGTCACTGTGGTGTCTTTATTAGGTGGATGAGAGAGTAAATTAAATACCAGACGTGGGGGAATGGAAGTGAGATGTAGGTATCTTGTGCTCTTGTGCACTCCTTAAGGCATCTGGTGAACCATTGAGAGATACAGGATGCTGGACTAAATGAGCCCTGGGCCTGAACCAGCAAATCTCTTGTTCTTATGAATGGCACACATCTTAGGATGCGTGGAGCTCACTGTTCCCCAAAGAAAAGGAGTGACCTGACAATTATTTTAGACATGGCCACATGGAACATTGCCTACAGAAGTCATGATTTGAGCATCCTGCGTAATTTCTGAAGTGGGAAACACAGTGATATTGTCACATCATGAATTTTCTCCTCTCTCCTTTGGATGTTATACAGCAATGCTTCATTTTCTCACTCACAAAAAGTGCACTACGTAATGTTTGGAGTCCATTTCAGAGGGACTTCAAATGTTATGTAGTGCACATTTGGTGTAGTTATGTAGTGCTTGCCTGGAGCTCTTTGTTCATATTAAATAGGGTTTGCTTTTGAGTGCTTTCTGAAGAGAAAAAATAGATGTTCACTCAATATCCCAGAAGTTACATGGCCTTTGTGAATATACCTTAAGCAAATAGAAAATGATTCTTGGCCTAGGACGAGGATGGACTGGCTGCTACAGTTTAGGTTAGATCCTAAACTTCTTCCTAGTCACCCCAGCATGAAAATTGGACTGCTCAGATTTGTGTCGGTGATTTTGCTGGTACAGAGTCAAGTAGCCGCATGACATGGCTAGCATGCAGCAGTAAATATCCCCTTACTCCAAGGTATATCACATCTAACCTATTCTGGATATGGCTTAGGCCGACTGGCCTAGATGTTCCAGCATGTTACCTATTATTCCCAGTTATAGTCAGCAGAACCAATTGTGATATTAATATCACTTTTGATTGTGTATATTTTAAATAAACAAAAGTTTTTCTTTAAAGAGCTCAAATGTCAGAAATGGGAGAAACCTCTGAGTAAGGATTATGAGAGCTGATAACAATTAGAATAAATAATGCTGTGCTGGATTAATTATTGATTTGCTCAGTAAAAGGAATTCCTGAAGTTATAGTAATAAGCAATGCACTCTCATCCTCCTGGTATTCTGGAATCCAAACTTTGCATGTTTCCTGGATATGTTTCAAAAGGCTTGTGCCAATTCATTTATTTGCTTCTCAAATACTTGAGTCTGGAAAAAAAGATCATGAACTACTTTTCTTCACAAGGAGCTTACAAGGTCCAGAGATAATTGTCAGGATTGTGTTTGGCAACATCTCGCAAGCAAATGATGTTTTAAGAAATTCAATAAGTTCTTGGTCACCATAACCTGTGTCTTTAAAATGTTATTCAGAATTTGAGGTCTTGTAATGCAGAACTCAGAAACTTCATTACTGATCTCAAAACCTTTCCTTGTTAAGCAGAGGACTGTTTAATTTTTTCCTCCAACATTCCTACCTAAGCACCCTGTTTGGATGTCACATACACCAATTGTAAATCATTGATTTACATTTACAATTGTAAATCATTGTAAATCTGGAGTCAAATAGGCAGAGTTGTTGTAAGTGAGATGTGAAATAAAGAGGCCAAATTTCAGACTCATTCATTTCTTCCTGTTCCTGGTAATCTGCAAAGAGACAGTATAAATTGACCTCTGGCTACCTACCAAAATGGAGAACATTGACAAGATCAAAGGACTAGCAGCACATTTCTTTACTTCACAGAATATGATATATTTGGCTCACAAACCTCTCTGATAAGCATTAAAAATATCTTTTTAATGGATATTTTTTCCCTTGACAAAGGTTGTTTGAGATTTCTAAGTGACATAAATCCAGTTTACTCCAGTGCATTAAAAATATGCTCACTTGATAGGGAACAAGCATTAATTTGATTCATTTGCGTTACACTCTCCAGACTCATCTTTGTGTCCCACCCTTCTGGAGGTTGTACAAAATCCAAAATGAACTGATTTAAAATGAGGTGGGGAAGGAACTGGGAGTTTCAATCCTTAGTCTGAAGCCTTTGTTGTTTAAGGTTTTGCTGAATATCTTATTTCCAGAGATCAAGGAAGCCTTTTTTCACCATCATTTTTCTTTTCTTTTCCATCATCTAATAGCGCTTAGAAATGAGCCTAAAACAGATCACAGCAGTGGTGGTAAACAATGATGTTCTCACAAAAGCGATCAGTCCTGTTGCGTAGCTTAAATGCATATATGCTGAAGATTGTAATGGTGGCTTGTGTTAAAACCCAAGCCCACCCAAATTTTCCCTTTGAATCTGACTGGGATCTAGACTCTCATACCTTCTTCCAAAATGATGAAAGAGTGATAACATGCAGGCTGAGCACAATCCTAACTTTTTCTGGAACTGACAGGCCTGCACTGTATCCTGCACAAGTTTTGGGACTGCTACTGCATTATTTCAGGGAAGGGGAGGCTCATTCCCTTCTCCTTGGTAAGGAGTATTCCCAATGGGTCCCAATAGTAGTCACAATAGTAGTCCCAATGTGACTACTCTAGCCACCTCTAGATCCTAGAACCATAACTGTTAGCACCTCGCCTCTTTGCAGTATAATTAGCAGCTTAGCATCTGATTTTTTTAATAGCCATTGGGATAGCAATTAGTTATCTGAGTTTTCCACCACAACTAGGCAACCCATTAAAAATCAGGTCATAACCCATCAATGGGTCCTGACCCACAGTTTGGGAACCACTCTGCTAACATTTGTGATTTTTTTCATTGTTGGCTTGGACTCAGCTTGTAATTAGCTTGGATGTTCCACACTGGAGAAGTCTGTACTCCAGACTTCTGGTTCCAGACTTCTGCTGCTGAAAGCCTGGCTGAAATTGTGAGCTGAAAAGCTATTTCTGCTTTTTATTGGGAACAACAGACCAGAGCTTGTTTCTACTGTAGCTTATCATAGATTTAGACAGCTGCACAAATAAAGTCTCAAAATAGAAAAAGGTTTGCAAATTGGGTGGATAAAAAAGTTCACCTAGAAATTATAATGGAGTAGAATTCATAATGGCAGCAAGGAAAAAAAATAGTCTGACCCCCATACATAACTACTAAAATAGCCAAGTATAAATTCTGGCTTTCTGTTGCTACACATAAGGTGCAATGCTAAACATGTCTACTCTGAAGTAAGTTCATTTATGTTCAATAGTACTTACTCCCAGGAAAGTGTGGTTAGGATTTCAGCCTTTGTGCACTTTCTTCCCTTATTTAATGGGAACATTTGCTCCTCATCACAACAGTGCAAACTGAGCCACATCACATAACTCCCAGGAGTGCCTGAGATTCAGAATTTCCAGTGCCACCCTGGCTCCTTGACCTTCTCATGGGGTTAAACATCATTTTATTTAGCAAAGGGAGAATCACATTCTCTTTGTATCCCAGCACACTGTCCCTCTACCAGTCAGGCACACCTTTTATTTATTTACTTTAAAAATTGATTTTTTAAAATTGATTTGGGAGGATACATAATCTTTTTACCCACTTAGTAGATAGATGCCTTAGCTATGGCACTGGCTGGGGGTGAACTGTCAGAGTAAATGGGTAGGACGTTGCTCTTTACCTATTTAGCAGGGGTAACTGTATTATAAAACCACCAACCTGCTGACTTTAAGGTTGACAAACACATTGTCTTTAACCACTGAGCCAGTGCAATCCTTATTGGTATATCAACTATACAATAAACATAAAATGTTCAATGCTGATTAAGGTATTTTAAAAAGAAAAAGTATTTAACCATGGGCCCACAAGCAACTGGGATATGCAGATGTAAGGATGAGTAAGTCTTATTGGCAGCACTCAGCAAATCTTGCTGTTCAGTATCTCATTTCCTACTCTGCACTAGGCCAGGCTGCCCACTGAACAAATGCAAGATTGATCCCAATGTCAGGCTTGGCAGAGAGCACCAAGCAACCTACTCATTAGTATCTTTTTGTTACTTGCTCCCTGTCCTGGTTATTTTTTAAATGGGTCATATTAGCTACTGTTTTTAAATGCTGTATGATAGCATAGATTTGGTTTACACTGGGGGAAATCAAGGAGTGTGTCTTGTTGATTTCATTAAGGACTTCCTAGCCTGCTCTGCACAGTGTAAGCACTGATTGCGCCAAAGCTTGGATAAAGTTCATGGTGCAAGAAATCACAGTTAGCCTGACGTATCCTGTTGTTCAGGTGGCCAGTGTAAACTTCTGTACCATGCCCCTTTCTTTGATGGCCCTCACTAGGTCCACTGCTTCATGGAATTTCTTCCCTTCTCAATATTACTTCCCTCCTTTTGTAAACCATATAGACAGTTCTAAGCAGACACACTAAGCACTTAATCCCATCATGATTAGTACCAAACTTGAGTTTATAAAACCTGTTTTATTTTCCCAGTACCTAAATGGCCCTCCTGTGTGAGCTTCATGACTGGAGATTAATAGGCTACTGGGACCATTGCCCAGGCACTTCTGCCAGCACAGGAGCCATTCCAAGAGACATGTTAGTCTCCAGCCTCTTGGTTAGATTTCAATATTTTTCAATTTTCCATTTGTAGGCCATAATTTTTCCATCCCATGGCTTTTTGGTAATATGTTGGGCCTACTGGAAAATGGAATCTGCAGCAGTTTCTCATACTAATTCATCCGCTGAGATGGCAGTACCGAAATGTCCCCTCCAAAGCCTGGTAGACAAATAAATCATCTCAGTAGCATGGTGGTATGCAATAGTTAAGAGTCTGTTCTTTGCATCATTCCATTTGAGAAGTCTAGCATTACTTTTGACCGGCTGAAGGAAATCCTTACCACCAAAGCTATTTAATACTAAGAGTTTGTTCCAAATATACATGTAAACTCACCCTAGCATTGTAAAATATTCCTCACAGGCAACATCTACATTAATTGCTCTAAAAATTACCATCAACTGCATGGAAGCTCTACACTTGTCCCAGGAAATGGCCTGAGGACTCATCAAATTGCCATTGTGCTGAACCTACCCAGAGCAAGATTTGGTCAGCAGCTAGAAGATAGATGACTGCCTAGAAATCCAATGTAAGCTGCTTTGATTGATTGATTCTCCGCCATTCCCATGCCAAAGCAAATGCCCAAGGTGGCTTACTGCTCACAATAGCTTGGTGAGTAACTGGCCCAAGGTCAATCAGGAAGTTCATGAAAATCTGTAGTTTTTTTCTTCCATATGCATGTGATCTTCTGCCCTTTGACTATGCCATAAAAACAAACTTTCCTCCAGCTTCATCTGTGCATATGAACTGCAGACTCCTGCTCCACATGTTCATTCATTTGTTGTGAGAGATGAGAGCGAAAAACATGGAGCAACAGTGAAATGGGTAGACAATCAACTTAATCCACATTTTAAAAAACACAAACAAGTATTCCACAAAAGGTTAGCACAGTGCCTTGTATAAATACTTTGTCAAATTCTTAACTGTTTTCAGAAGGTAAGTTTTCAAAGGGAAAAGTAGGCATACATAGTGGGAAGTTATGTTGAAGTTCACCGAAGGAGGCAACGAGTCTGAGAATTTTTTCCCCCATAAGAAGTGATGAAGCTGTAGAGGGCCCATGGTACAAACCTGATGTGATCCCTTGTTCTCATGCTCCCATTTTAGTCCTGACAAGGATAAAAGCTGGCTGTTGGCAGGCTATTGCTTTCATTTCATATATGTTCCAACCCATCAGATAAAAGACAAGAAAAAAGGGGAAAAAAGCATCCTTGTTGAAAGAGAGCAGGGGATGGAGGGTGGGGGGTGGAATAGACCCAGTCTGAAATAGATCCTGAGCTTCCAAGTAGACTGAGCCAAGGCCTTGGCTATTGTTAATGAACCCTGTCCCGGCCCCTTATCACAGCATCCCCTTCTTTTGTACTCACACCCCACTGCTGTTTCTCAGCCAGAGACACTTGGATTCTCAGAAGCGACAACACTCTGCATGATCAAAAGCATAGACAAGGGGACAGGGGGAGGTAGAACCTCATGCTGGTTATAATGGACACATCTGGTCTGGCAGTGTTTGTCCATCATATTCAGTGTTTGCTTTAAGCAGCACGGTGGAGAGTTGGGAACAGCATGTGCGAGTATGAGTATGTGGGAGCCGAGCCCAAGTGGCAGTCGCCCTGTGGGGACTTACTTAAAACCCAGCAAAGCTTGCTCTTCCCACCTCCACTCAATACTAGGTTTATCGCAATATACTTTGTAGTCAGATGAATGAAATGGCTTGAAAAGGAATGCTACTCCTGATGATCATTGTTTTTACTACATCATGAATCTGCAAATTGTCTGTGGAGGTTTTTTGGACAGTCACTGCAGAGACATCCCTGGGTACGACATCTTCTATAGAAGTATGCACAGCTCTTCTTCCAGTGTTTGGACAGAGGAATCAAAGGAAAGGGAAGAATCTTGATTCAACACCTTTATTCAAATTCAAATCATCTTCAATATCTGTTAATAGTTTCACATTAACACATTAACATATAACCTGTCACAGAGGACTTCAGTGCAGCCACTCCACATGGACTTTTTTTTTGCCAAAGATCCTTTTCACATCTACAACAAAAACCAAGCACACTGAAAAGACTTAAGGGTGATCTCTAGAGCACAGGCAATATTCTCATTCCACAATGTTTTGCAGGGAAAAATTAGTCTTAGTGGGCAACCTGACTTTCAGGGAACTAAGGGCACTTTTCTTTGCCATGAAATACTTCGTTAGTAACTCTTGATAAATGTACAAGAAACAAGTGCTCCCCAGTATATGTTTGGAAAATCATGGTGTTAACTCATGGCTAAGTCCTGTGAGCAGCTGTACAAGGACCACAGTGCTGATTTCCCTGAAAGGGAGGTTATCTTGTACCCTGCTAAGGAAAGACTCAAGTAAAGGAACTGCTGAAGTAAAGGAACTCTGAGAATATTTAGGGCACAATCCAGAGTTAGGGCAGTGAAAATGGCCCAGCTGGGCTGCCCCAACTATTCTGAATCCAAAGCAGAAAGTTGGGCTGAATCCAATGAGTCAGGAAGCCTGTGCTGCCCTAGCTGCTCCAGAGCATGCTCAGTAGGCACCAAGTCAGTGACACCTGGGGAAGGCTTGCTTTTGAGATGACCCCCCACAGATCACACTGAACAAGGATCAGCTATGGTGCCTGCCTTATTAGGAGTCCCTGACAACCAGTAACAGCTGCAGCAGGATATTATAGTATAGAAATACCTGTAGTGGGGGGTGGATGCAAGGGGATTGTTGGAGTGGCTGGTTGGATTTGTCCTATATCCAGATGTTGGTGAACTGTCGTAGTTGTGCCATATCCTGAAGTTGAGAGGCAGGAGTTGCAGTTAGACTGGCCAAAAACATAGATTTTTGCCAACACTTCCATTTTTCTCTGGCGTCTACTCAGATTTATTCCTGCTCCTGAGGTGGTAGAACTCTGAGAAGCTGGAAGAGGAAACAAGCTCTGGATACAGAGTAACTGCTCTGCACTAAGCAATGCTAAACATGCCCTCAACATGTCTCTCCTGAACTGCCTAGGCTGGCACAGCTAGGCCAGGCCAGATCCATTTGTATTCAGCCAGCCTATGTTGACTTACACCAGCCCAAGCCTTTCTGATGTAACTGGGCTGGCCCATCTTGGAATTGGGCCAACCCAGTAATAGACAGGATAGCCCAAGTGTACTTCAGGATTGCAGCCTTAGTTTTTGCTGGGGCCATCCAGAGATCCATCCAGTATGCATCAGCTGACAAAGAAATCCAAGAGTCTTAAATGTGGAACAAAAGTATCATGGGAGAAATATTTTGACATGATATTTTGACAAGGATGGACAGATTTTATAGTACAGCTAACATCATCTAACTATAAGGGTGTCATTAGTGTGGCTGTCATGTGTTCAGGGAGTATGAGTTCACTGAGTGTACAGGCTGTTTTCTGAAAGATCACAGTTTTGAAACCTAACGCTCTTCCCTGACTTGGTCCATCTTCATAGGTCCTTGCAGAATTATGCCAGCAATATTGCCACACAGGTCCAAGTAGACTCAGCAGGCCGGCAGAGGCATACTCCAAGATTAGGGAATAAAATTCCTTTGTCCTTACCTTTATCCTTATTTCCTTACGGCCTGCGGAGGCCAAAACTCCCCTATGTGATGTAATTGGAACTGTGTTGGCACTGTTGCATTGCCACACAGAAGATATGGAGGTTTTGACTTTGAGACATTTATTTATGTATGTAGGTAGGTATGTAGGTATTTATTTATTTATACCTTGCCTTTCTACCTAAAAAGAATAAGCAAGGTGGCTTACAGTAATTGAAAACATAATTTAAAATATAAATTATGCACAGGATTAACAGAATGGATACAGGAACCTTCTTTCCCCTCTCACAGAACATTAGAACCTGAGGAATCCTCTAAATTTGACTGGTAGGAGAGTCAGTACAACATCAGAGAAATACTTGTTTACTAAGAGCGTAATTAATCTGTGAAACTCTATGCCACAGGATGTTATGGTGGCTCCTGGTTCCTTCAAAGAGGACAGGACAGATTTATGGAAGGAAATGCCAGCACAGGTTGTAAATCATGGTGAATGGATCCATTCTCAGGATTCTCGAAGTAGCCAGCCTATCTCTAAATGCTGGGGCAACACAGCGACATTGGTATCCTGTAGCTTTGTGGTGGGCCGCTGCAAAATAAAGGACTCTGGTAAACTGTTGGTCTGATCCAGCACAGATCTTCATATGTTTTAATGAATCATTTATTCTTAGCCGTTTAGAGGTTGGGAGATTGATTTCTGCATGTCTGTAAACAGGTACAAATTGTGCAACTATGAAAGAACCATCTATGGATACTGTTCAGCATCAAGGAAAATGAAATGCCGGTGCTTGAACTCTTGAATGTTCTGCAGCGGCTGGCTCTGCTGTTTTTGGTAAGACCACCCTGTGACCAACAAAGAAATTAGAAATGTGGAGGGCTGCTGAGCACTAAATTTTCACAGCAGATCAGCACACCAAGTTATTTGAACACAGATGTTTCTGTAATTGCGATACACTGGGAAAGTTTGGAGCGCAGCATTCAGACTTCAATGGCTCCCAGACTCACACTTCCACCTGCATGCTGCAGTTGTCTAAGAAGTCTTAATCGACTGGACTGTAATGTAAACCATGTGGTGAGACGTGTTTGGCTCAGAAACTTGTTAAACCTCCCCTCTTTCTCTGCCCTCTGTTCTTTCTACACATCTTTAAGGTATGTTCCTTTGTTTCCACTTTTTATGCTTAAAAGATTTACAAAAAGAGGGGAAAAAAGGAAAAGGCCATATTGCTCTTGGGACAGTGATGGAGGAGGGGACTGGGATGGAGCCAGTTTGACTTTCCTCAGTGATGGATGTGCTCTGTGAGAAATGTGGCTGGTAATCCCAATTAGGGCTTGAGGAACTTGCAACTGAGAGCAAATTATTTAATGCACTCAGCATCTTGCTTCTCTTAGCAAATTAGCTGTATAAGATATTTGTGCTTTTACAAATGTGTTTGTTATTAAATAAATAGTCCATGCATGTAGCCTATAACCAACGGGACAATTTTGAACTACAGTCTAGGGTTATTATAGGGATGGATTATGGGCTCTTTGTATTAAATTTTACAGTACTTCAGGAATGACGATCTAGATTGAAAAAGATTGTTTTTTTTATGGGTCAGCACTGGAACAGACTTTTCTGAGGGAGGTTTTAACAGATTTATCTTAGTTTTGCTATTTTTCCCCCTCAAATGTTTGCCTTCCACTGTTCTAATCATGCAATCACAGTCATAGATCCTGACTTTGGAAATGCCCAAAGTCCTGAGAACATTAGTCTGACTGGTTATGCTGTCACAAGTCCCATGCTGGCCTGGGGGTGTCTCAAAAGTGCTCTAAGGTACTTCTGAATCAGTCCTGGGGGTGGGGGGGATAGATCAGTGCACAGACATGCACTGGCCTCACCATGAAACTGTGGGAACTGGGAGATGGGTGAGTTGCATTGGCCTAAATTGGGTAGGAATGTGCTTTGGGTCACACCAGAGCATGACAAAGAAATGGAGTACAGGATTAGTTGCTATACAAATGAAGGGGTGAATCTCCATTTATATGAGCAGCCATTGCCAGAGTGACTATGGCTGCAATCCTAAAGACACTTTCCTGGGAGTAAAACCCATTGAACATTATGGGGCTTACTTTTGAGTAGACATGGTTAGGATTGTGCTCCTTATGTCCTCTTTTTCTAGGACATATCTTCTTTTTTAGGCTTGTGCATTGGAAAAAAATCCTCATTATCCTAATTTTCTTTGTTGAGCAGGTGGCATGTAGTCTTCTTGTAATTAATAAACTGTACATAATAAATTATAGGCAATATTTTAAATGTAATAACAAGTAAATGGTGTTTAAATTAACCACATTAAAGCAAATATATGAGTGTTTTAGCTCATGATCCCCAATGAAGATCCCCAGTGAGGGAATGTCCATCATCTTCCTTGGCTATTCTGCTGCTGAACTGCCCTCACCATTGGGATTTTTTTCCTGATATCCAACCAGAATCTCTTTTTTTTGTTATTCAAACAATAAAGAAGAGAAAACCTACTTGGATCTCTGGTGGCCTGAATGCATCAGTAGAGATGTAATATAGATGTATAGTGAACCCTGCAATATATAAGCCTTCCTTACATACACATTGCACCTACCTAAGGACAGTCATTTTACTCATTTATTTTACTGCAGTCTTATTCTGCAGTGTTGCAGATCTCGAATAAGAAGAAAAAGATAGATCAAGAGTTGTGTATGGCAGGTATTTATTGACATTGGTAATTGAAATCTTAAGTACATACAACCAGCATGATATTGTTATGGCTTGCTGCAATCCTATGTGTGTTAATTTGTGAATAAGTGACAAATTAACCATCTTCCCAAAACATCCTGCACTCCATGTGTTAAAATGTACAGACTCATGTCCACCTTTTTCTCAATCCAGACTCACCTTTTTCCATCCAGACTTAGAAAATTCACTTTTCATTTCAAACATCCAGACTAGAGAATTCAAACTCTTCTTGCTCCTTGTGTGACATCTTACTTGTTCCTAATAAAGCTCTCATTTATCTGTGGCTTTTGAACTCTTTTTCTGGACTGAGACCATTGTCATTAGTGGGCAATAAGTGCATAGTTAATATGCATAATGAAAGTCCTTAAGGCTGTTTATGTTAAGCAAAGAAAGCCCTATGATACAGCCACAGATAATGTTAACATAATGAACTGGCACTTAGCATTTAAACTATAATAATTAAAACAATGTTTTGCAAACAAGAACATTGCTATAAAATTAAATCGGCAGTTCCTTGTGTCTTTTTTTTTACAAGCATTTCTGAAATTTACAAGGCTATACAACTGCTTTATTTCTTTCCGAAAAGAACTCTTGCAAAAACCTTCCCCTGACAAGACCAAACTTGCCTGAATTCATGTGGCTGTTGACTGTGCTTCTATGAGCATTTTTGCAAGCATTTTGAACATCTAATTGCTACCTATGTAACATTGATATGAGCATCTGATTCACTTGGTTCTTGTTCACAATGGCCAAACACAATGTTTGTTCCATTGAAAAAAGTTCCCATGGTCTCCTCCTGACCCATTGCATTAGCTCAGCTGAGTATCCCAGCAAGCCTCTTTAGCCAGCCCTTGCTGGCTGAATGAGGCTGATGCACACTTGTACCCCTGATGGTGCAAAATGCCTTATGGCACTTTTGCAACACTGGTAGGCTAGTGCAAGGGACTTGTGTTTGCCTAAAGGGAGCAAGCTTAGGGATTGGTGTATCAATCATGCTATCTCAGGGGCTTTCTTCTAGACTGAAGTGCCCTAAACCCTGTAGCCTTTCTCATACGGAAAGTGTCCCAGCCCAGTAATCATTTTAGTCACTCTCCACTACATGTTTTCCATTTCCACTATATCCTTTTTGAGATGAGATGTTTGACCTGGATGCAGTACTCCAAATGTTTACTTTCCATCAATTTGTACAATACCGTTATAATATTAGCCGTTTTATTCTTAATATCTTTTTTAAATGAACCCAGCATGGAATTAAGTTTTCCAGTGTCACCGCATATTGGGTCAACACTTTCATCAAGCTATTATCAGCACCCCTAGATCTCTCTGATTTCCCTAGATCTTTCTGAAGCTTTCAGAGAAATCTCTCAGATTTCACCTCTTGGATGATAGTCACCAACCAACCTAAGGCAAGCACTTCCTCTCATCCTCAGTCTTCCTCTGCTGCAATATGGGGATAATAATACTTAATAACCATAAAGCACTGTTTTAAGAATCATAACAAGAGAATCTACATGAAGATCTCTGAGCACCTGGAAATGCTACTGAAGGCTATTATTATTTTGGTGAGTGCTGTGATTCTCAACCAGTGGGTCTCTGACCCAATTTTAGGTTGTTTGCCAAGCTGAGCAGGGTATATGGAGCTTTTGCATCAAGGGTTGAACATGCTGCTACAGAAAGGGGAGAAACTGCTGAGCATTCTTATTGTAATATCCCTTAGCATTCATAAATCAGACAGCGGCCTGCAGGGCCATTAAAATGTTTAGAACCACTGTGCATATATAGGCAATACAGGATACCACTTTTCCCACATCACACTCTGCTGCTTGTCTCAAGGGTGCTGATGCACTTCAGTCTGGAAGCCACACATGACTGATGTTGCATCTCTACACTCTACTTTTTACTTATCCTCATGTGGTTTTTGTAAAGTCCCCCTCACCTCAGAACTGACCTGCAGAAGGCCTCTGTGCTTGTTAAATTTTATCTTCTCGTGTCATCAGATTTCACTGAAACCATGAAGGCTGTTTCTACAGTTTTATCTGTAGCATGGTCAAACACTGGCAATATTTGCATACCGAACAGAGATATTCAAGATACCGTTGCACGTTTCCGGCCTAGAACACTTGCGGTTGTTGGCCAAAGGTAAATAGGCTTGAAATCTACTTCGCCACAGTTCTTGACGAGCATGTTCAAAAATGCTTTTAAAATCCTCATATATCCTCAAGAACACTGAGCTGTTTTTCATTTGCTGCTCAGTCTTTAATAGGTATGTATTACTCAATTGTCTCTCTCTGGGAAAAAGTTTTTAAAGTGGTAAAGATCCCCTGATGCCATAAAGATGATATACATTGCTCGTGATAGTTTATGTGGTTGCTCCATGCCTCACAGCTTGCCATTTAGAAAGTGCTGTGTTTCACTAGCAGTACACCTTTTGCTTCTGTACCATCTTCCTGCTTTAAATTCCACACCAAAGCATCTATTCCTTTAAATTGGCATTGTACAAAATGGAAGTTTGGGGTGGGAATTTTGGTCAGGAAATTTTGGTCAGAAAATTCCCCCCCCCCCAATGATGAGCTGTGGCCAGTACAGTTGCTATACAATAGTAAAAGGAAGACATGAAACTCCACCATGATGTGGTCGAAGTAATATATAGTTCAGGGTTAAGCCTCAGAGTGAATCTGAAAGTGCCATTCCTACCATGGCACTGCTTTGAGAATTGTGATGCTTATTTACTTAAGGGATTTATACCACTCCTTTCCCATGCCAACGTTAATGCCCAAGTCAGCTTACAAATCCTTAATTCAGTGATTTTCAACCTTTTTCATCTCATGGCACACTTAACAGGACACTGAAATTGTCAAGGCATATCATCAGTTGTTTTTACCATTGACGAGGCACATCAGACTGTTCAAATCCCCCCATTTTCCCATTAATGAATGCCAATCCCCAAATTCCCATGGCACACCTGGGGACTGTCAGTGGCACACCAGTGTGCCATGGCGCACTGATGAAAATCACTGCCTTAATTCCTCCCCTCCTTTACTCCTCACAACAGCCCTGTGAGGTAGGTGAAGCTGAGAGTGAATGACTGGCCCAAGCTCTCCCAGGAAGCTTCACAGCCAAGGAGGTATTTGAACCTGAATCATCCAGGTTTCAGTCCATTTCCCAAACCTCTACACCATCCTGCCTCTGTGAAAAGCTTTGTTTGAACAGCAGTCAGTAGAATCAGGCCACTCATCAAATTAAATCCAAACACAATATGAAAAATCTTCACACTGCCATGATTTCCAAATACATATCCTGCCTTTTTACCACATACCATATAAACCTCACAGTGCCATGAGTTTAATGCCCTATTCTTTGCCTTTTGTGGCCACTCTTTATTTTTGGCTCACTCCCTTCTCTCACACTTCCTCTCCCTATTGCTTTCAAGTTACTTTCAGTTTTAATGCATTTACCTTCAGGAGAAATTCACAATAATATTTGGAAACAATGTTCATTTTCTAATTATTTACCCACTCCTTCCCCACAAATATGTTGGCTGTTGAGCCAAATCTAAACTCTCTAGAGGTATTTATTTAATTGTGATTTGCTGTAGTGTTATTTAAAAGGGGTCATTAGGTTAAAGCTGTTTAAGCCTATCTGTACGGAACAGAGTAGTCTTTGTGCTGGATTATATCAAAATTGCATTGCTCATTACATGGGGCTAACATAGAAACATTCACAGTACATTTTAATATCTTAGGCTGTTGTGCCCCTCAGGGAGACAAGGCTTTGCTATGAGGGAAAACATGCGCTTATTATCTGCTGTTCACAGTTGAAGAGGCCAAGCACAGTAGGGAGTATTTGGTCTCAAGCCTGTGAGGTCCAGAGTATGAGCGCCCCTCTGGCCAGTGTGTTCAAATTCAGCTTGTGGAGTACTTTCTGTTCATGATGAAGCTGAAGAAATTTTCTTATTCCTTACTTTAAGGGAACTACGTGGTCAGTTTTAAGATGGAAAATAAGTAAAAGCCAAGAGCGCAACAGCAGTGGCCTCAGGGATGGCCTACTCTGACTCCATTGCTCTTGGATGTGTCCCACAAGGACTGTCAAAGGTGAATTGCCTTTTATGCTATGGGGGAATGTAGGAAACGCTATGCATATGGTGGTGGTGGGGAATGGGAAGTATATTTGTCTTCCCTCTTCAGGCACCAAAATATTGTGCCAAGTGATGATCAAACTGAGGCAGACACCTTCTGCCAAAATAGGGCTTCTTCCTATACGATTCCCTCACTGCTCATGAAGAGGACTTGTCTCAGGCTGAAATTCAGAGTAGATATTTTCATCCTGTGATTCAAAATATAGTCTGAATTTAATTTACCCCCAAATCCTGAGTAACTGGAGCACGTAAGAGACTTCATATGCACCCGTAGTTACTGCACCACCTAGTGAAAACCTATGGGAAATTCATATTAGAATCTAGAGTAAGTTGTTCTTACACCGGAGCAAGGACTCCCTGTAGTTACTCTGGATTTTGCCCATCCTCTGTGGTCTAAGTATCAAACTTCTTAGATAATATTATCAAAGACAATTTGTAAAATTATACAGCTCAGAAATTTTCTTCATTTAAATATACATGGCAGCACAATTGGAAAAGTTTGTAGTATCCAAACATTCTTGGTATACAGATTAAGACATGTGCTTACAAATACGAATCTCACTTGCTGTACTTTTCATGTTAGTTTGAGGGAATAAAGAAAGGAATCAAATTCAAATATCATTGTTCTTAATTTCATATAAACCGGGACAGATTTGTTTTCACTCTCTTTTCCCAAACTCCACAAATGTCCATTTTCATTTTCTTTATAGAAGAAACTTTTTGAATATGTCTAATGTCCTTTTGCTTGGATGTGAAGGAAGTTAGATGGGTGAAGGGGGACACTTGGCTTTCCAAAGGGAAAAGAAGCAAGATGGATTATCCCCACATCAGCATGACACCTGGACTATGTCGCTATCTGAGAGGTAAATGGATCAAAATGTTACTGCCTGTTTATTTTTTTGCCTTCTGTTTGGAGACTTTCTCTGATTAATTGCTCTCTAATAATTGCTGCTGTTAACTAATGTCAAATCTAATTAACCTGAAACACCTTCATCTAGAATCACAGTCATCCTATTGACAAAGAAAAGGTCATCATCTGGGAGGGGTCTGAAGATGGTCACATTTTGCCCATTTGTTTATTTGTTTTGGGCCCTGTTTGCTATTCCTGTTCCAATGACTGGCGACAGCTTTCTCGATTTCCCATCAAGTCTAATTGGCATGCTGAAGCCTCAGTGAACACACGAATTATGAAGTGTTTTCTTTAAAAACTTCTGGTTCTGCAGACAGAGATCAGGTTTCATGTTGCTGAAATATCACACAGTTCCTGTGATTTCCATGAGAAATGCTGGGAAGCGAGTATTGAAAAAGAAACGCTTTTCTATATAGTTTAGAGGTACCAGTGCTTGGGAGGTGGGGGCGAAAGGGGAGGGGTTGATGAGTGGGTGGTGGTACACAGAGCAAGGCATCTACAGAATCTTTCCAAGTTGCCAAAATTAACACATACAAGGGATTCAGTATCAAAGTTCCCTACATTTGGCTCCACAAACACAATACCAATTGCAAAAACAAAGCTAAGGATTTCATGCTGATTAGTTCAATAAAAACTGTTTCATTACGAGCATTTGGGAAATGAAGCTATGAAAGACTAACTGATATTTCTGCTGCTTCCCAGTGTTCATACAAGTCTGTGAACACTTTGCCAGCATCCTACTGTTTGGTGTGCTGGGGATGCTGTGGCAAACACAGTGCAGGCTGAGCAAAGGGAACTGTGCTCAGAAATAAAACATCACCTTACATTTTAACATTAAACAGCTGTTGAAGAGTTTGTTCAAATATTCCATCTTTATTATCCTTTGGAACAACACTTGAAGGTGGGCATTTTAATTCCATCAGATGACAAAAGCACATCAGTGGGGCCATTCATATTGCCTACGTTGTACACATGTATAACTGGATCGCTGTATCTGGATTCAGTTTCTGCGGCTTTTGTTATCTGCTGTTTACCACAGATAATATTAAAAATGTTAAACAAAAAACTTAGGGTGCAATCCTAAGCATGTCTACTCAGAAGAAAGTCCACTTCTGTTCTATGGGACTTAGAGCACAATCCTAACCATGTCTACTCAAAAGTAAGCCCCCTTGTGTTCAATGGGTCTTACTCCCAAGAATGTGTCTTTAGGATTGCAGGCTTACTCTCAAGAAAGTGTGTTTAGGATTGCAGCCGTAATGTTTTCCAAAATATTAAATATTTCTATTAAATATACAGGTGTGCAACACTTAAGAACTGGAATATGTTCTCCTATCCCCATACTTATGCAATTAGAGCTGCAATCATTACCACATTTTCCTAACTAATATTGAAGAGAATGGGATTTACTTCTGAGTAAGACATGCTTTAAATTGCAGTGTAGGTTATTAAGCAAACATTCCGCCCAATCCAGTGCCTTTATTGTGTGAACTCCTGGATATACACTCTGCTGCACAAGCTACTGTAGCCTGGTTGCCTCTTCATTGCCCCTTTATCTGTTGTGTAAACAGACACTCTGCTGCAGGAAATGCAAGACCAGATTGTCTCATTAAGAGCCTCTTTGTTGTATTTCGACTAGTTGTATATATGATGTTAAATGGTCCATTCTTAAGTGATTTGGGACACATTTCTAACCAGTTTAGGCTGGCACAACTCACCTGTAACCCATTCCTGGGGTGATGTGGGGAGACCAGCACATGTCTGTGCACTGGTCTAAGCCCCACAGGAGTGATGCAGAAATGCCATATAGTACTCTTGCAACCCTTTCTCTCCGGACCAGCAAGGGACTTGAATGTAATATGTAAATAGGGATAATACTGCTTG
This sequence comes from Cryptoblepharus egeriae, assembly GCA_030015325.1. NCBI lineage: Eukaryota > Metazoa > Chordata > Lepidosauria > Squamata > Scincidae > Cryptoblepharus > Cryptoblepharus egeriae. The sequence continues at coordinate 133,358,748 of JAREYC010000001.1, forward strand.
CCTCTTGGAATCCCTTGCAGGCATCATTCTGAGGGAGAATTTTCACATATATGGCTATCAGCTTATTTTCTATATGCTTTCTCATCTAAGAGGGAGAACTGTTAACAAGGAAACTATATAGCTAGGAAATGTATCATATAAAACTAATAACATTGTTGTAGGACAAAAGTATGGCCACTCTTATCTTTGTCCACAACCAAAGCATCTGGTCTTTCTCTTTCTTTGTGCAAATTTCATTAAGCAATCTCGGCCTGATTTTATCTACAAACTATTATTTCCTTTTCATTTATTTATCATTTATCGGCCCTCAATGGCAGATTGACAGTGGGGTGAGGTTGTAGCAAAGTGAATGCACCCTTTATGGTGCATGCATATAATGACATCATTACTCCACATGCCATCATGATGTCATTGTGTGTGATGTGGGTCTGAAGCTTCCTCAGTATGCGTCTGCTTGGCTTCATCCTTACCTAGACATAATTCACAGGAATCAGTAGCCCAGCAACTAATGTCAGTGTTTGGTTTTATCCATCTAAAACAGTTATTTTCAACCTTATTCCTCTCATGGCACACTTAACAAGGCACTGAAATAGTAAAGGCACACCAGACTGTTCAAATCCCCCAGTTTCCCTTTTAATGAATGTCAATCCCCAAATTTCCATGGCATACCTGAGGACTATCCGTAGTACACCAGTGTGCAATGGCACACTGGTTGAAAATCACTAATCTAAAAGAACATTACACAGTTATATCCAGTGGCATAGCTACTGTAGTACAAGGGGTGCAGTTGCACCGGGCTACAACCTTTAGAGGGGCTACAAGCTCAGCTTAACAAAAGTGGCTTAAAAATGTGAAAATGGGGTATATTTGAATGATAATATATAATGTTATGTATTGTTAAAAAGGTAGTTTAATGCAAAATGAAATGAAACAAACTACATTGGAATATCTATATTCTATCAAATGTTATGGCAAATTTACAAAAAAATGAAAACACAAAAGCTATGGAACAAAAAGTGGATTTTTAAAAACTCAAACTTTCCCATGATACTGATTACTCTGAGAGCCAATGAGATGGGCTACATGATCATTAGCTATGCCACTGGTTATATCAAGGCCACTGCTTCATCAGACTCACTAGAGATAGCCTGAAGGCCAAACTTGACATGTGGTTAATCACACAGCGTGACTGGATGAGGCTTCAATTTCATTTAAAATAGGAAATCTTGTTTACCCCAACCACAAATCTTGGAGTAGGGAGCATTGATTTTGATTCCAGTGGTGGTCGCTTGCATCCTATTTGTAGACTAAAAAAATCACTGATAGCCAATAAGTTTTTTAAAAAAAAACTAAAGTAGCATATGAGAATGCAATGATAAGGGTGGTAAAGGTGGGAGAAAGTACTAATATCTCCTCTCCCTTATCTCATTGTTGCACCATAAATTCCACTAATTCCTATGAACAGAGAAGTACCCACCAATGAAGCTCCAATATTAGGAGCATGTCTGGTCCCATGTGCCTTCATCTAGAAGTGACTGGAAATATATTATTCCGTTTGGCCTTTGCTATTAGGAACAGGGTGAGATGAAGGACATTTACTCATTGAAATTGGGATTTGTGTTCTTAATTTACTGCTACCTGTTGAAAATCTTTGGCTTTAAATCTGATAAAAGAAATTAGGAACAGCACAGTGATGAGCAAAATTGACTTGTATGTATAGGCCAATATTTCTATGCCAGTGTGTTCTTGAAAATAATTGCCATAAAAAGTCCTAACTTGATAGACATGTTCCCAGTTTCATGCCACTGGAACTGAGAGGAAAGGGAGACAGCCTCTATTGTTTTATAATCTATAAGTTTGAACAATGGGCTGTGTTGTAGTAAGGAAGAAGCCCAGGCAGAATCTCACTATGAGACTTTTGTCTGACTTCGGTCAGAGCCTAAGGGTATGTGTGGTTGCCAAGCAAGTTGCAGTAGTGTGATCCATTACGAACAAATATATCATCTGTGTTATATTTTTGTTCTCAGTGTGTGTCTCACCTGATATGACAGATTCACCTTTGCTGATCCTGCTGAGAGTTCGTAACTTTGGAGACATTTGTATAAATCAGGGTCCCTTCTTACATAATACAGCATTTTGTAGAAATTGAATAATTAATACCCTGCCCATCAGTCTGAAATGTATCATTGGATGCATGTGGCTCTCTTTGGGATAGGAATAGATGAAGGGTTGAATTTTATCCAGCCTTTTAGGGCTGATACAACTGCAATTCAGCCATGCAGTAAGGGCACAAACATCCCCTTACCTTGAAGATGCCTGTTTACTGCCCTATCTTAGGATACTGTGCATGTCCTGTTTGAATGGTTGCATCAGCTCTGGAAAGTTGGAAAGAATTGGGCCCAAAGTCTATTATTATAATTATTGTTATTGTTATTATTAGTAGGAGCAGTAATTCTGCTATGGCATTCATTAATGGTGCCATCTGAGGGCATGGGTCTTTAGACAAGTGAGAAGAGAGTTCTCTGCTCCAAACGGCTCACAATCCAAACGGCTCATAATCTTTCACTAAAAGAGAAAAATGAGGTGAGGGGGAAAACCAAGGAAGAATATCTGATTATTTCATATACACATGCTTAAGCACTGTTATAGTATTCCTACACTATTTCTGTTTTAGAGTAAAAAACATTTATTCGCATATGTATATGGCACATTAATGACTTATTTGCAAATTGTACAAGAAACTAATATGATAGTAAAGGAAAAAAGTTAGGACACAATCAGGGTTCACCCAAGATGATACATTGCCACAGATTTGTCACTCCAGCAAGCATGCACCTTAATTTTTCCACAATGTAGAGATCATGTTTCTTGACAGCCTCTTGCAAAACCCACAAGGGTGATCAATTTTAGCTTTGAAAATCTATGTCTGATACATGGCATCTTTGCTGTGTTCTATTTATGCTGATCTTTGTACATATTAATAAACACACCTTTATTTCCATCCCTGTTAGTTTTTGTAATACTGTATTTACATCACTGCCACCAACACTGTGGCTATCTCCATGCCTGCCCAGCCATTTTAGAGGAGGGGGAAAAGCCTCCCTTTCCCTGTAGTAGTACAGCAGCAATCCCAAAATTTGCACTGGATCCTTGTGCTGGATACAGTGCAGGCATGCCACTAGGCTACCTGTTCCAGCCTGCCTATTCCCAGATATGGTCCCAGATAACAGCAACATGTGTGCAGAAAAGTGCAAAGCAGGATAATGTGAAGTTGGATATGGTTAAAACAAAAGTGAAATAGTTGAATAAAAAAATCAGAATGTAAATAATGTGTTTTGGAAAAGAAATTGTGGTTAATCAGCAGTAAAAATACTATATGCCCATATAGCTTCCAAATGCCTCAGAAATTGTAGAATTGCCTCAGAATATTTTGCCAAAATAGACAGGGCAGGAAAGGGGAACTTGGTGCTAGAGCTGATGATTATCCAGCTCTGTGTTTGAAGGAAGTCCTTCCAGGCTATATGATTGAAGTTCTCAATCCTTACCATCATATGGGATGTCTCAAGTCCTTTGCACTGGCCCAAAGGTGTCAGCTCTTGTGCCACTGCACGAGGTGGAAGGCTAGTGCAGGGATGTGCTCTGGCTTTCAGAGGCTGACATGGGCCCTACAATGTCAGCTTGACAGGTAAGTCTGTACCAGCCAAGGCAGCCCAGGGTATGAACTTGGGGAAGGTGGGAGAAGGGCAGGAAGGAGTCATTTCAGGGAGAACTGGGTGGCCGATGGGTCTGAGAGAGGACATGGTTGATTGGGGTCCAGAGCCTTTGCCTAGTCCTGCTAAGATTTGAGCTGCTTGGATCTGTACCATCTCAAGATGGTGGTCTAACTATCTTGAGATATAAGTAGCACCATTTGGGCTACTCTGGCATTACTCAGGGGAAGGAATTCAGCCAGCCAGCCCCCTCCCCCCATTCCAGCAGAATGAGGTTAGGATTGCACCATGAATTGTATATTAAGGATCTGAATTCTTTAGGACTTTCACACAAGGCAAAACTGGGTCAAATTGCAGAAAAGTTTCATGTGTATGTTTATTCTAATTCTTGTTTTCTGACAATTTGGAGTGAACATCACTGGAGGTTTCAGTGAAAATTTGTTAAGATTTTGGATCTCTTTTCCTCAAGCCACATGACCCTGTTTAGATGAGGTCAGATGGAATGGAGCAGCATCTTATTCTTTACTGTGTCTTGCTTTGCACACGAACACTTTTCATTCCTGTATATAATGGCCATGACACCCCATCTCTAAGGTATAATTCTTTTTCTTTTTCTACATCTTGGCTGTGCCACTTTATCAAAGAATTGCAATCACTGCAGCTGCTGTACCAAAAAAGTGACCTACAAGGCCGCCTATAACATTTTTGATCATACAGCTTTTATTTTCCATCTCTGTTTTCTCTGCCAATTTTAAGTTTTGTTTCTTTTCAAAATATATATGTATGCCATCTGTGCGAAACCGCAAACCAAACATCTTCATCTGCTAAAATATTTCATCCATGACCCATTCCTTCAGTATCTTTGATGTTCTCTTTGTATCAAATTGAACCCTCTTTTCTAGGAATCCAGACCACTTCTTTAATGGCATTTCCAAACATCTCTACTTGTCATCCCTTTTCCCTCATTTTGCTATCAGTAATCAAAAGCAACGTAAAGAATTAGTGAGTCTCAAGAGAAGACATATCATTTAGCTTCATGATTGTTGGACAAGAGCACACTGTGAATCTGACTGTTTCCTTCTACTCTTTGCCTTCTCTCCAGGTGGCTGAGAGGACCCATCCCATCTTGGCTCTGATATTTCCCTTCTTGCTACTGTTGTTGATGTTGCTGCTGACTTTCCATTGACTTGATTGATTTCTTGCTGACAGGCACATAAATCATGTCCATTCATAATAGGCAATGCCAGGATTTGCTTGTACTAATGATGCTTTTGCAGTCACACACTTAGAGCTGTGTGCGCCTTGTTAAGATTATTAACTTTTGAGGGACTGATGGTGGTGATGGTGGGGAATATTCACAACTTTATAGATGTACTTTCTTTGGTCAGTTTGTGTGGGCTGTCTGTCTGTCTCTCTCTCTCTCTTAGCTTTTGTGAATTCACAGGGTAACAAGCCATAATTCAGCTTCATTACACCTGTAAATTGGTGATATATTTATATTGACATACTGTATAGAATTGTACCAAAATGAGAGCCAGGATGGTGTTGAGAGCCAGGATGTGGTTAGGGAGTTGAGCAGAGACTTGGAAGACCCAGGTTCAAATCCCTCCTTGGCCATGAAGCTTCCTGGGTAACCTTGGACCAGTCACTCACTCTCAGCCTCACCTACCTCACAAGGTTGTTGTGAGGACCACAGGAGGGGAAGAACATAAGCTTTGTAAGCCACCTTGTGTTGGCATGGGAAAGGTGGGTACAAATTCCTTAAATAAATAAAAATAAATAATAATGTTACACGTAGAAGCAATGCTAAATAAGCACATAGAAAAATGCTAAATAAATGTCATTACCAGGCCAGAGTCACTGGAAATCATCTACAATTACAAATACTTATTGCTTTACAGACTTATCCAAGTGCAGCAAAGAATGTTTAGCTTCCCAGCATCAGCTATTAACTCTGAACAAACAAAGAGAACTTGCCACTTCTATAAGGTTCTCCCTCTAGTATGTTTGTAGAGGGCAGTGGGGAACACTGATTGAATTTTGTGTTTGTTGTCATTAAAGACCTTTGGCCTTTGTGTGAGGGGGATTGTTTAGTATTTCTATTTGTTTTTCCTAATTCTTTGCCTGCTCACTGTTCAGTATTCTCATTGATTCCACAAAATAATGTTTGTTTACCCTCTATATCCAGTGGTCTGTGACCTTGCCTAAAGGTCATGTTGGATCTTAATTTAGGCAACCAGGACTGTAGGTGAAAGTGCTGAATGCTGATCATGCTGGGTTCCCAGAGCCTTTTATGTTTATGTTTATCTTTATGTTTATAAGACTAGGAATTTCCTTGAAGAGCTTACTAATTTTCTGTTTTCTAAAATATTTTCTAAAATACAAATTTTCTAATGTGGTCTTGAATCTATTGATACATTTTGTTATACTGTACTCTGTCAATTTATTTTAACTAGCGGCATAGCTGGGTCATTTGGCATTTGGCAGGACCCAATTTTTTTTGACATCTCATGCGTCAAAATTATTTAATTAATTATTATCAATATTAATGAGACATTAATTCATATTTAAAAAAAAATCACCTTACCAAACCTTTAGGACCCCAACCGGTTTTTTTTAACACATTGTTCCGCAGGGTCCATTGGACCCGATTGGAAGTTTGTGTTGTGTTTTTTACTGGAATTTATTATTATTACTTGAGTAGACTTTCTGAGGTTTTTACTGCTAATGAGACAGTTACAAATCCAAAAGCAGAAAAGTGTTTGAATTTACAGTTTTTCTGTAAATTCCAATTTACACATATCGTCCCTTGTCGGGTCCATTGGACCCATTTTGCATGGATGATATGTATAAATTGGAATTTACAGAAAAACTGTAAATTCAAAAACTTTTTCTGCTTTTTTCTACACAGGGCTCAGGGCCCCCCTTGCCTCCCCCAGTGACGCCACTGGTTTTAACCCATAACTATCCACAAGTCATACACAAAGCACATACACGTGTGCCCCCAGAGGTACACATGAGTTTAACCTGACAAATAATTGAGGGAATAAGTATGGAGGGAGAGATAACAACTAGAGACTTCTAAAATAAAACAAATAGCATTGCATTTCCTTGGCCTTAATGGGACTCAAAGCATTTTTGCCTATTCATGAGTAATGACTTATGTGTGGCTCAGTTTTGTTTTCCATAGCTCTCTACATATTTTCCTTGTCAGCTGGGTGGGGGAGACCTCCTTCCTGTGTGTTTTTGGGGCCTTTTAAATTCAGATCAGGACATTCTGGTGGCCTTGTGTTCCTCTTGGCCCATCTTTTGAAGCGACTCAAGGCAATGTTGCTTACTCATGAGTGAAGTGTGGTTCAGTTTCACTTCCCAGATGGCTCAATGCATTTTCCTTGACAGCTTATCAGTTTCACGACCCACCAACAATCAGGTCTTGACCCGCAATTTGGGAAACACTACTCTGATTAGAAGCCAGCTTCCATACACAGAGGACAGTGATGGGATTCAAAGAAATTAACAACCGGTTTTATGGCCATCTGGCAGCCACTTTTAAATGGCTATTTTTAAACTTTATATGTCCCATCTCTTGTTAACAACCAGTTCTATAGAGTAGGTGCAAACCTGCTGGAGCCCACCACTGACAGAGGAAACCGCTCCAGTTTGTTAGAGACACACAAAGGATTAAATGCTAAATGAAGCCGCCAGTCCCCCCGCCCCAAGCTGTTTCAGATAGCTTTGCTTTGGTTCAGGGTACTTCAAAAGAACCTTGCTTCATTTAGGACTTTCTCCAAAGAAGCTCTGAAGCAGTATGATCCATTTCAAAAAGTTTTTTTTTCCAAATCACAGATGTAGCCTTGTTGAAAACTGCCAGGATTTTCCAAGGTGCACTTAGAAGGCCTTTTTAATGTTCTTGCTACAACAGTTTTCCTGAGAAAAATTTTCCCTATGAGAGTGTGTGTAGCAACCATTTTTTTCAGATAAATAGGAGGGTGAACTTTTGGAATACCTTTGAGGTGGGTATATAACCCATTTGCTCTGTTTCCAAAGAGTTGAGAGTCAAGCCTGAAGTTCTTCCTGCACAGCTCCATCCCTTCATTTGTAGATTCCTTTTTTGGGTTTGGCATGCTGGACATATTAGAGTGTAACACAATGTTGGGAATTGGCATTGATAGTGAGTGACAGTAGAATGTTCCAGAAGGTTGTTGAATAGACAAAAATAAATGGCTTCCCCCCAGAAAATTTTTGTAGTGGTTTCTTCCATAGACATTTAATTGATTCTTTTGTATTTTTTATGTACTAATAAAACCTAATGGCTTTGTACTTGTAGTTCTTTGGCTGTATTGGAATCTATGAATAAAACATGTTTATAACCTTGAAGTTCCTTTTGTAACACATGCTATGTTCATGACCTGGCAGCAATTCAGGTGTTAATTAATAACAGGCATATAAAGTTTACTACAAGTTTTCTGCACAGGGCCTGTAGTGTTGCAAGGGAAGAGCAGGGAGTTGAAGCCTTACTGGGTGATGCACATGCAACGGGACGGGTGACACAATGATTGACCAAAATTTTTTAAATCTTGGTACTTTTGAATAATACCATCATGTTATATATTATTCAATGTCTAATTTCATTTAAAAGGCAATGAAACAAACAGTATTTAAAAGGCACTGAAACAAACAGGAATATCTCTATTCTATCAAATGTTATATACAAAAGACCAGTTGGGTGGTCAATGGTACATTACCACACCCACAGCCAGGTACATTGCCCTACTCATTGCATGGAAGAAGGTCCCTCATGGGGTGACGCAGTGGCCTCTTCTGCATCAAGTGATGCAAACCCTAGTGATCCCACTGCAAAAAGGAGCCCTATGAAGGGTTAAAGCTTTCAGTGCCATGTTCCAAATCTAAATCAGACCATGTTTCTCACAGCTGCTAACTTGTGTGTGTGGAGTTAATTTTCCTGCAAAATCACAGGAACAGATCCAGTGAGGCAGTGGAGGCTTAGGATTTCCTTTCCTCAAGAAAGCCTCCCAGCTGCCCCTCATAGGTGTGGCTGTATCAATAGGGTAGTAGAATTTAGATAAGATTCAGCTGCTAGACTACTGTATAGAGTGATCAAATAACACATTACTGGTTTTATTCCAGCTTGTATTGTGAAACAATTCTCAATTAAAACAATCCTAAATTTTCCAAGTAAAACATTTTTTAGTTAAACACTGGATTATTTCCACTATCACAATGTCCTCTTAATTAACACATAACACATAACATAACCTTTATTGGCATTTAGAATACAAGGAAATTAACAATAAACAGCACAGTTCAATGAGACAAGATTAGTTAATCTAAACAATAAAACAAGATTAACAGATCTAAAACTGGGTAAGGAAAGGGTGAGAATTATAATTTCCCATGGAGACTAACAGAAATTCAGCCACCAGCTCTGTGATTGAAGGGGAAAAATCAGTGAGAAGGAGTGGCAGGGGATTGACAAGAGTGGTGGGAAGGGAGAGGAGAAACGGTTCAAGGAAAATGGATCTGAGGGCGTGATGGGCAGGACAGCAAAGTAGAATATGGCCTAAAGTGTCGGGTTCAGCTGAGCAGAATAAGCATAGTCTGTTCTGTCGAGCTGTGTTAGAATATCTTCCCTGATGGTAGGCTGAAGGGAAGATGTTTAGTTTCGCCAATAAGAAGGCTCTCCTTTTTTAGGGTCAGTCAAATGGGAAAAATAATTTGTCGGGCGACTGAATGAAGGAGACAGGCCAAAAAAGGAGGGTGAGCAGGTCAGGTTGAGATTGGTAAGAAGAGTTTCTGTTTCTTGCTCTCATAGTCTGAGCTTTATAGTTCGATGGGCTATTGGGAGGTCCATATCTGCTAGAATTTCAGGGGAGAGATCGAGAGTTGATAATTTGGCTAGATAGATGGGTATCCTTAATGAGATCTTGTAAAATGGAATTTGGATACAGATTCAGGTGGAGTTTTAGCCAGAATTTGAAAGTGGACGACCAGGCGATGGTGGTAGGTAGATGAATACCAAGTTCTGACGCCATGGTAGAAAGCATAATTAAGTTGGGAATACCAAGAATCTTTCTAAGGAATTTCGCAATTGCCTTGTCTAGTTCATGATTTGCAGCTTCAATTGTGGGATGGTTTTAAGTAGGAGCGCCTGAATAGCTGCAGGGATATTATCTATCTATCTATCTATCTATCTATCTATCTATCTATCTATCTATCTATCTATCTATCTATCTATCTATCTATCTATCTATCTATCTATCTATCTATCTGTCTGTCTGTCTGTCTGTCTGTCTGTCTGTCTGTCTGTCTGTCTGTCTGTCTGTCTGTCTGTCTGTTTATTTAAGTGATCTGCGTGATGTACATATGGACTACTGAAACAGTTTATATGGATGTTCTCAGTACTTCCTCGAATGTGGTTGGTTCATTCAATTTTTTTTAACAGAAACAGCTATTATTTTCTGTTCCAATTCATTTCTGTTCTACTTAGGTTCCTGGGAGGTTGCCCTGTCAGCTGTGATTGGCTTCAGGTTGCCCTACTGCCAATACAGGCACCAGCCACAGCTGTAGGGTGTGGTGCCAAAACTCATTCCCATTTCTAAAGCCAAGGGCCAGCACTGTCTGAAGTCACCTCTGTGGTCATATGGCCAGCGTGACTGCACAGGATGCTGTTTATATTCCCACTGAGATGGTACCTATTTATCTCGTACTTGCATTTGCATGCTTTCAAACTGGTAGGTTGGCAGGAGCTGGGCAAGGGACAGGAACTCACTCCATCTTGTAGCACCCATGTTTTGAACCCCAGCCTGTCGGATGACAGACATGATGTCTTAACCAGCTGAGCCACTACAGCCCTACTACTTAATATTTAACGTTATATTTTGTTTTTTAGTTCTCATATTTGTTTGAAACAGACTTTTCTTGTGATGGGTAATGGGAAATTCCCATTTCCCAAATGAAAACTTTGCATAGAGACTTAACATTTTTTGCACAAGCTCTGTCATGCCAATACGTTTCAGTGAAATGAAATCTTCAGTTGGAAATCCCCATCCTACCTACAAATCTTGGGAAGATTAAATTCCCATGCCTGCTTGCCCTTATAATAAATCATTAGTTGTATCTTTAGTTTGATGCTAACAATCCAGTATCATCAGACTATGGCTATAGTATCCATAGCACCTCTATTGTGGTACCTTAAGTCTATCACCCCTCAGAAATGTTAACAAGTGTCCTTTCACCACTAGCAATGATGTTGCTCCAGGGATCAGTGTGTGGAAGAAATTTTTTTGTTTTGCGGTGGTGTCTGTAGGCCAATAGCGTAGCTTGGGACAAGTAGTACAATAGCGTGGGGGCAAATGGTAATACTGCCCCGGCTCCCCTTTCAAGTTCCTAACACAGCATTTGTGTGCTTCCGGAAGCTGCTGCATTGATCAAGGCCAGCAAAGCACAGCAGCACCACCTCCTCACCAACCCAAGTGAGTCCACCTTCTGTTGGGAGACTGTCTGGGTTCTGCAGATGCCTGCCACATCCTGGTGGCCTGGTTCCTAAGACCAGTATCCACAGACCAGTATCAGTCCATAGCCTGGAGGTTGGGGATTTCTGTTGTACAAGGCAATGTATGACTGCAGACAGCTGCTTAGATTTGTGATCTTGTATATCCAGAAGTTAATAAATTATCATAGAGTTGCAAGGAGTATCTGCCATGCTATTGTCACTAAAGCGATATGTAAAAACTAGGACATATTATTATTTACTGAGATTTGTGGGTGGCACAAGTGGTTGATGTTGTGCCTGTTAACCAGCAGGCCAGGGTTCAAGACCCAGGTTGGCCCTACAAGACAGGGTGAGCTCCTGTCCTTAGACCAGCTCAGCGACACCAGCTGGATCCAATCGTATTGGCTCTGCCTTTCCATTGGACTAATTCAGTGGCGTGGAGAGGGGGGATTTGCTGCTTGGGTAACAGCCTATCCTCCATAACAATCTAACCCAGGCTTTCATGATTCGCATGCAGTGTATGCAGCACTGAGCACAATTCCATAGTCTTTCAAGACTGACAGAGGCCTGCTTTTTTTATTTGGAGTGAAACCAGATACAGGTATCACCTAATTATCAGTGGATTTTTCACCCACAATTTTATCTCACCATGAATAAGGTTGGCCCTTTAAAACATAAGCATTCCTTTAAGCATCAGTCAATGACTTAAAAACAGTCTGCTTACCATTTTAAAACTGCAATCAATCTTCCTCTCTGGGCCTTAAAAAGACTTTGCATCAATTTTATTTCCTCTGAGAGGCCACCCCTTTCTTTCACACTTCTTTTAGAGCAGTGTGAATAAAAAATGCTAAAAACTTCCCAGTGGTTTTACATTCAGCTTAGGAGACGAAGTGAAGCTGTTATAGACCAGGAGAGGGAAACTGATTCATTGCCTGCTGTAGTGGCTCAGCAGTTAAGATGCCATGCCTGTCAACCAGCAGGCCATGGTTCGAGACCTGGGTGCTACAAGCTGGAGTGAGTTCCCATCCTTAGCTCAGCTCCTGCCAACCTAGCAGTTTGAAAGCAAGGAAATGCAAGAAGATAAATAGATACCATGTCAGTGGGAAGGTAACAACTTTCTGTGCACCTCTGCTTATAGTCATGTTGGCCACACAACCACAGAGACATCTTTGAACAACACTGGCTATTTGGCTTAGAAACAGGGGATGAGTTCCATACCCTAGAATAGGTCATGACAAGCAGTAAAACCTGAAGGGCTACCTTTACACTTACCTTGACTTTACTGTTGTATTAGCATGGTAAGTGGGCTGTTTTGATATGGCTACCTAATCTTTTAATTGCTTTTCTTTAACAAATGAAGATCAGCATCTGTAGAGGTTCCTTGTACAGAACCATCACAGATGCTGAGACACAACCTGTATTTATCCTTCCCTGTGTTTGTATTTTTGTTGAGGACACAAACAGAAATTCACAAATTGAGGACACTGTAGTTCAAGTGTTATTATCAGTACTTCAAATGAACTGGTGCTGTATAGAGGCTGAGCCCTTGCTTCCAATCTGTCTTATCTTTGCCATGAACTCCCTTGCAGTCCAAACCTATCAACACCAACTGTGCTAGTGGAATGCATATTCTGCCTGCATATGCTTCCCCAAAGCATCATAAAGTACAGCACTTTGCAGCAATACAAGACCCAGGCACACACCAGGGCACACCAGGCTCCCTTCTTGGGCTTGCTCTTGTGCCATTAATATCTTGCACCAGTGACAAGTGTTCCCTTATCACAAGGAGACCTCCAGCAGCCAAAAATCCCCTGTGGGGAACAGCATAGCTCATGCAGGCATCTTGCATCACCATATGGAAATTTAGGTTGGATTGAATAGTTAGTGATTTTAACAAGTCACTCACTTTCAGCTTCAGCTCTCCAGTTGCAATAGTGGAGATGATGCTTATCTTGCAGGGTCATTGTCTGATACAATCACATTATACCCAGTGAGGCACTTTGAACATTACTCTGTACAAGTGCTATGTCACTGAAATCCAGAGTGTTTCAGGCTTTTAATGTGATATCCTTAGTTTTAAAATTCATTCTAATATGTTTAAATAAAATGTCCTTGTTTTGTAACAGAAATATAACAGTCAGTATAACAAAAGGACTAGATTTAGGGAAGCAGGAATCCTGCTGTGTTTCAGTTTAATTTTCTTGATAGTCATGGAGGAACTTACTAAATTATTACATTATTGTATGGCGCCTGAACCAAATTCCTGGCTAAACAGAATATTTCTCCTCCTATTTAATTTTCTGGATCAATCCTTTCAATAAATTTCAGCCCAATCCTATCCAACTTTTAAATGCTGATGAGCCACACCAATGGAGGGGACAATCATGGAGATTGTCAAGGATCCTCAAGGAAAGCAAATGCCTGTTCCCTTACTTCAGGGCTTCACTGTCACTGGAATATTGGTTAGGATTGGACTGTTAAGTATGCATGTCTGCACAATATTGATTCAGATGTCTCTGAATTTACACAAACAGGGCTTTTTTTCTGGGGATACTCACAGATACTCAATACTGGCACCTTTTCCCACCTGCCCCCTGCAGCTAATATTTAGTCATGTGGGAATGACCTGTGGTGAGTACCGGCATCGTTTCCCCCTGAAAAAGCACTGCACACAAGCACAATTCAAATTTTCCCAAATATTTGTGATATATCACTGTCAGAAGTTAGAGAAAATCTAAGAGTTGTGTTATCATTTCATCCACTGGGCATGATTGCTACTATTCTGAAGTAATTTCCATGACTTCACTGGGACTGTTTTGAAACAGTACATTTGAAGCCACAACCTGTAACAGTTCCCCTGAACATATTCAGTGAAGTTTAGCCACAGAACACGCTTGAACCAACCAATACATATTTCTAAATAAAAGTAGGATCCATTCATGGTAAATTCCAATTGCTGTTCACCCTCAGCTGTATCTGCAGTATAATTAATGATCTATAAACAAAAACAATCCCATAAATGAATGTACTGTTCCTGAATGTTCTTCATAAGAGCCTTATTTTTGCTCTCTGGTTCTTAAAAAGCAAGGACTGCCGAAAGCCATCTGTAACATTGTTTGTCCCCGTAAACGGCATTGGCAGACATATGTTCAGCATCATTGTGGGTGCAGTTTCTGTGGCGAAAAACCAAGGTAAACACATTCTTTCTGATGTAATTGTTGATGTTAGTTGAGTAGAGAAATGCAGTCATACTTGTGTGAAGCATTTGGATTGGACCTGTTCTTAACAGAGCTGGGACAACTTAGGATGTACACCTGGCAGGCTGGCTTCAGTACCCTGTTTTCACAACGCTGTCCAACCTGTCAACTTTCTGGCAAAAAACAAGCTACGCATTCAGAATGTTCTCATTTTGTCTGGCAGGCTGGGCAGATTGGAGGAATTATGCATGTTACCCAGAGGAAAGAACCACTTATGAGATGGGGATATCTGGTTAAGCAAATACACTTTTTAGATTTGACTTGCTCGCAAACAGAACATCACTCCAGGAGATAGTGTTCTACGCATTTATTTGGAATAAATGTTTAGTTCAAGAGGAATGGGCAGATTCATTCTGGTCAAAATGGTAGCTTTTTCCTCACATTTTTGCATTGATGGAGAATGGAGGTCTTTTTTCATTCTCAAAAATTATCCATTCATGAACTTCCTATGCACCAAGGGAAAAAAATGCTTCAAATAATGGATTTGATTAGTAGGTCATTGATATTGTCTGACTTTTTAAAGCAAAACTAACAGATAAATCACAGTGTGTTACTTAATTATATTCTATGTTTCTATAGTAATTCAAAGAAATGTGTACTGAGAACTTTTTACTTGCCATACAACTTTCTATTTTTTTAATATAAAAATTAAAAGAAAAAAATTGCCTGAATTTTTAAGAGGAACGAAATAGCAATGGGGGCAATCCTAACCATGTTTACTCAGAGGTAAGCCTCATTATTCTCAATAGGTCCTACTCCTAGGAAAGTGTCTTTAGAATTACAGCCATTGTCTGGCAATAAAAACTGAATGTATTGTAGACAGTGTGAGCTTGGGACTCAATTTCACCTTGACTATAAACTCTCTTGGTGGTCTTCAGCAAGCTCTTCATCCGCTATTCAGAGCAACTATTAACTTGCTCAACATAATTGTTGTAAAGATCACTGAGATAATGTATGTGAAGCACTTGAACACTCAAAAGCACTATATAAATGCTAAGTATTGTTATTATATAGGAGGAGATGCACAAAACACTTTCTCATGTGTCTCTTTTGAAAGCCAATGGAAGGACATATATGAATATATTTAAAAGTATTTTGGATTGTAGAAGGATTTTGAAACAGGAATAATAATTTTTTTACAACTCCTAATTCCCTGTAGCACAAAATGAATAACTCAATAACACATAAACCAGTTATTGAATTATTCTTCATGTCAAAAAAGAAAAAAAAATGATTATTTCTTGTCAGATTATATGTACATTTTGGTTCTGTTGATTTCAGTGACAGAGATTAAGGGCAAAATCCCTTTCAACTTCCCAGTGCCAATGCAGCCTTATGACATGCTGGGACTTATGCTGGCCTGCGGGTGTCATAAAAGTACCAAAAGGCAATTCAGACCCACTAATGCAGGGTGGGGTTAAGCCAGTGCACAGACATGTGCCAGCCAACATGGAAACTTATGCCGGGTGAGTTATGCCAGCCTAAATTGGGATTGCATTCTAATTTATAAAACCTCATTAAGTTCAAGGAGCTTAATCCCTCTAGCAGAGGTTTTCAACCAGCAAATGGTCTGCAGGTGTGCCATGGAAGTTTGGAGGAAGACCAGCTGGGGTGATACAGAGGGGAAGGGAAAAATAATGTTTTCTCTGAAGTGATGTCCAGCCTACTCCTACCTTTCATAGAGCACACAATGAGGCCTGGCTGTGTCTGGAGCATAAGAACATAAGAAGAGCTCTGCTGGATCAGGCCAAAGGCCCATCTAGTTCAGTTTCCTGAAACTCATAGTGGCCCACCAGATACTTCAGAACACACCAGATAACAAGAGACCTGTATCCTGTTGCCCTCACCTACATCTGGCATTCTGAGGTAGCCTACATGTAAAATAAAGAGATTGCACAAATGCATCATAGGTCATAACCCACAATGGACTTTTTCTCCAGAAGTTGTCCACTCCCCTCTTAAAGGCATCTGGGTCAGATGCCATCATCATATCCTGTGGCCAGTGGCATTGCTAAGGGAGTGCAGGGGTTAGCAACTGCACCAGGCAATAATCTTTAGGGCACCAGGCAACAAGCAGAGTTTGACACTAGTGGCCAAAATTGTGAAAAATGGGGCATGTACAAATAATACACCCAATAAAGGTAAAGGAAAGGTAATTTAACGCAGAAGGCAATGAAATAAACTACATTGAAATATCTGTATTCTATTAAAAGTAATGGCCAGTTAATCAGAAAATTAGAAAAAAATGGCTTATGGAACAGAAAAATTAATTTTCTTCACACAAAACTGGCTTATGAGACAGAGAATGCAAACGCTGATTTGCGGATGAACAGGCAAGGAAAGATAGGCCAGGTGAGTTAGGCTGGTCTAAATTGCCTAGGATTACGTCCACAAGCATTACCTTTGCCACTACCTGTGGCAAGGAGTTCCAAGGAATTAATGATACTCTGGGTTAAGAAACATGTTTTTTTCTGTCCTATGTCTCCCAAAACTCAGTTTTAACAGATGTCACCTAGTTCTAGTGTTGTGCAAAAGGAACAACAGCATCAGTCTATCCACTTTATCCATGCCCTGCATAATTTTGTATGTCTGAGGCTGCAGTCCTTACCTCCTTTTAGACTGGCATTGGCCCCAATATGCAGCCTATGCTGACCTGGGTGTGTCAAGAAAGTGCCATAAGGCACTTCTGCCCCACTCCTGGGAAAGTTAGGCCAGTGCATGGGCACATACACCCTCCTCCACAGGAAGATACGCCAGGTGAGTTATTCCAGCCTAGATTGGTTAGGATTCTGCCTCTTTTCTAGACAGAAGAGCCCGAAACATTGCAGCCTTTTCTCAGAAGGGAGGTGCCTCAGCCTAGTACAGGGTGACCAGATGCCAAAGCCAAAATTCCTGAACCCCAAAGCCAAAATTCCTACTTGCTTAAAAAAATTGCCAAAAATCTACTTTTTTATATTTTTTGTTTTTCAGTTTTTGGTCATAACTTTTGATAGGAAGTAGATATTGCAAAAATGATTTTTACATTGGATTCTGCTCTTCAGTACAAATCCAATTTCATATGACATGATGGTGTACTGTGCACCATCGTGAAGTTCAGAAATGAAGCCAAAATGAAGTCCTAACAAGGAAGCCTAAATGTAGAACAGCCAAACTGGAGGCAAAAAATCTGGACAAATCCGGGTTTTTCCAGTCATATGATCATCCTGGCCCAGTACTCATTTTGGTTGTTTGGCTTCACCTTTTCCTTTTCCACTATATTTTTTTGAGATGTAGTGATCAGAACTGGGCTTAATGCTCCTGACATGGCCTTACCATTGATTTGTACAATGCCATTATATTAGTTGTTTTATTCTCAGTACCATTTCTAATGATCCCAAGCATGGAATTAGCCTTCTTCACTGCTGCTGCTGCTGCTGCTGCACAATGGGTCAGTACTTTCATAAAGCACATTGGGTCAACTCTTTCAAGTGAGTGTTCCTCTTTTTTCTAGCAGGGGAAGAGTAGCTGGGCCTACAAACCCCAGCAATGTTTGTTCTAGTGGCGTCTGCTGGTGTTCTTTTTGCATTTTAGATTGTGAGCCCTTTTGGAACAGGAATCCATTACCTATTAATTAGCTATTAATTTTTTTCATTTTCTTATAAACTGCTTTGTGAACTTTTCAGTTGAAAAGCAGTATATAAACACTATAATTATAGATAGATAAAGCTGTCCATCACCACCCTGTCCATCAACATCTCTGTCACAGACAGCTCAGAACCCAAAGTATTGATTCTTTGTCCCTATATGCACAATTTGTCATTTCTTTACTGGAAACACATTTGCTATTTTGTTGATCAGTGTTCCAGAGACATCCTTTTGGAGCTCTTCACAATTTCGCCTTGTCTTCATCACTCAGAAAGTTTCGGTGTCATCCGCAAATGGAAAAGCAACCTGAACTTCAGATACATACTCACACCAAGTCTGACTGAACATACTTCCCAAAGCACCACATTAAGCAAGAATGTAACTGTCCTTCCATCCAAACTCCTCAAGTTATTTGCATGCATGCTTCAAATTGCCTAAGAAATAAATACTCTTATAAAAATCATGTCCAAAAATATCTAGCCATGAAATAATCACTTGTTTTAAAGTTCCTTAACATAGTACAGGTGGTCCAATCATTGAAAACATTCTGTGTTTGTGGAAAATGATAATGAAAATAAATACTAATACTGACCTTGGCTATGGAGAGGGGGGGAAAGCCCAACCATTATTTTTGTGCATTCTCTTCTGCTCAGTTATTTAAAATCATTCTATGGAGAAGACAGTGATTTGCCATCCAGATCTGCACATCTGGAAAGAGATGACCTAAACCAAATGTACAACAGAAATTTGTGGATTTCATGACAAACACAGCTCTTCCTGCATAGCAGTCACTCGAAGCCAAAACTCATGATGACATCAATGGGTCTCTCCTCTCCCCATGTGCCTCACGGGTTATTCATGTGTTTTTAAAACAATGGAAGATGAATGAATTAAGATGATTTTGGTATAAATCGAAAACCCAGCTAGTTTTGAGAAGTGAAGACAAATAGCCAAATTATATATTCATCACTCAATGCCACATATTTTAGCTTTATAAAACAGAATTCTTTCTAGTGACTAACACTACTGATTTAAATGAATTTAGCAATAGTTCCTTCTCCCAAGGGACCTGGGAGCTGTAGTTTTGTGAAGAGAGTAAAAGATTTTGAAAAGAGAAATATTAGTGCTTGTGCCAAACTACAGTTTTGGCAACTGCTGTAATTTATACTGTGCCAATGGAAAATGAGTTCCAATAGTCTAACAAGCATATAGGATTGTGCCCTGGAACACAGTTTCAAGGTAGGGAGAAAACTATACATGTATTTTCTAAATCCTAATATTTATTTATTTGATTTGTATTTGACCTTTCTTCCCGAATAGTTTAAGGAGCTGCTGGCTAGCGCTCATTAGACTTCTGAGGGGTGGGAGGATGCTTGGAGGCACTGGGGGAGATAGTAAAATGGGCAGGACTGCAACTGCAGCATATGGAAAAGCATTTATTTATTTTAACAACCTGTTCATCATATTTGTATCGCACCTTTGCTACAGAAACTCAGGGACTATTCCGTTTTATCTTTTTTAAACATCTGTGAAGCAGGTTAGGCCAAGGGCCAAACTACACATTACATAACGCTAACCAATGGGACTGAAATGTTTGTTTTTATTACTTTAATAGGAGCTGTGGTATGTGTGTATGATCAGCATCAGGCCTGAGGCATGAGAAGAAATGGAGCTCTAAGTGCCATCATCACCATAGTTCCAGTCTGGTTTAGGCACCTTCCCAGTGCTATCTTCTTCAGGACAGAATCTTCCATGTAAACCAATGAATCATAGAATCATAGAATCATAGAGTTGGAAGGGACCTAGTAGGTCATCTAGTCCAACCCCCTGCCTGCAGCAGGAATTCCCCCTAGAGCATCTCCAACAGGTGCTCATCGAGCCTCTGCTTGAAGATCCCCAGTGAGGGAGAGTCCACCACCTCCCTTGGCAATCTGTTCCACTGCCAAACCGCCCTCACCGTCAGGAATTTTTTCTGGATTTCCAGCCGGAATCTCCTCTCTTGCAGTTTGTACCCATTGGTTCTAGTTCTGCTTTCAGAAGCAGCTATGAACAAATTGGCCCCTTCCTCCATATGACAGCCCTTCAGGTATCTGAAGAGGGCAATCATGTCTCCCCTCAGCCTCCTCTTCTCCAGGCTGAACATCCCAAGTTCCCCCAACCTTTCCTCGTAGGGCTTCCCTTCCATCCCACTGATCATTCTTGTCGCTCTCCTCTGGACTTGCTCCAGTTTGGCTGCATCTTTCTTAAAGTGAGGTGCCCAGAACTGAACACAGTACTCAAGGTGAGGTCTCACCAATGCAGAATAAAGAGGAACTAGAACTTCTCATGACTTGGAAGCTACAGTCCTCTTAATGCAGCCTAAAATGGCATTTGCCATTTTAGCTGAACTCATGTTCAGCTTGTGATCCACGGCGACTCCAAGATCCCGCTCACATGTTGTGCTGCCAAGCCAAGTATCCCCCATTTTATACCTATGTTTTTGGTTTTTATTGCCTAAGTGCAGAACCTTGCACTTCTCCCTGTTGAAATTCATTCTGTTCGTTACAGCCCGGGATTCCAGTTTATCCAGATCCTCCTGGAGGTTTCTCCTGTCTTCTGTTGTGTTTGCTACTCCTCCCAGTTTGGCTCCTCCCAGTTTGGTGTCATCTGCAAATTTGATCAGGCTCCCCCGTATCCCTTCCTCCAAGTCATTGATGAAAATGTTAAAGAGAACCAGTCCCAAGACAGAGCCTTGGGGTACCCCACTAGAAACTGACCTCCAGGTTGACACAGAACCATTTACTAAAACCCTTTGAGTGCGGCCATCAAGCCAGTTGCAGATCCACCTAACAATTGCCTTGTCTAGCCCATATTTTTCCAACTTCCTAATTAAAATGTCTTGTGGGACTTTGTCAAATGCTTTGCTGAAGTCAAGATAGATGACATCCACAGCATTGCCACTGTCCAGTAAGCTCGTAACCCGATCAAAAAAGGAGATCAGATTTGTCTGGCAAGATTTATTCTTGGTAAATCCATGCTGGGTTGTTTTGATCACCGAGTACTTGTCTAGATGTGCACAAATTGTGTGTTTTATGATTTGCTCTAATATCTTGCCCGGGATTGAAGTCAAACTGACTGGTCTATAATTTCTTGGGTCTTCTTTTTTTCCCCTTCTTAAAGATTGGGACTACATTTGCCCTCTTCCAGTCCAGTGGCACTTCTCCACTCCTCAAGGATTTCTCAAAGATGATCGACAGAGGCTCTGCAAGGACATCTGCCAGTTCCTTCAGAACTCCAGGATGCAGCTCATCTGGTCCAAATGACTTGAATTCATTTAGGCCAGTTAAGTGGTTTTGAACCAGTTCTCTGTCAATCTTAATCTGCTGTTCTGCACCATCCATGTTTTCATTACCTCTTAGGGGATGTAAACACATCCCCGAATCAGTCAATGATCCCGCACCCCCATTAGCACAGCCCTCCTTCTGTGAATAGACGGATGCAAAGTAGGAGTTGAGCAGCTCCGCCTTCTGCTGGTTTCCAGACACCTGTTGTCCATCCTTGTCCAAGAGCAGCCCCAGCCCCTCGTCTCTCCTCCTGCTCCTTTGGGCATATCTAAAGAAGCTCTTTTTGTTATCTTTGACTCCCCTGGCCAGCCTCAGCTCATACTGAGCTTTAGCATCCCTGACCCCCTCCCTACAGGACTGGGCTACCTGCCTGTACTCCTCTCTGGTGATCTTTCCAGTCTTCCACTCCCTATACTTCTCTTTCTTTAACTTCAGCTGATCCCCAAGTTGCCTGTGGAGCCAACCTGGTTTTTTCAGCATTTTCCCCCCTTTCTTTTTTATTGGAATTGTTTCTGACTGTGCTTGTAGAAGCTGCCTCTTAAGGAGCTCCCACCCATCTTGGGCCCCTTTCCCCATTAGATCATCAACCCATGGGATCCCACCTATGACTCCTCTAAGCCTGTTGAAATCAGCTTTCCTGAAATCCAACATATAAGTTTCATTCTGCACTCTTTTTATTTCCCACATTATTCTAAATTCCAGCAGCTCATGATCGCTTTCCCCTAAAGTTCCCACTATGTTGACCTGATCAACCAGTTCTTCACGATTTGTTAAGATCAGGTCAAGGATGGCCCCTCCCCTTGTCGAGTTTACCAGTTGAGAGTTTACCAGTTGGGAAAAGAAGCAGCTCATGGGTGGGTGACTTGATCTGGTCCATAATAGTTACAAAGGGTTAAAGTAATACCATGCGTGCTACAGTTCCAGCCTTCATTTCCTTTCTCTTGCAGTTAATATTTAATTGGAAAAGAAGAAAAAAGGAAAGAAAAAAGAGCATCTTGTCAGCCCCAGTGGTGGGCTTAGCATTAACAGCTGGACCCCTATATCCAGAGCTAATGAACTTCAAAATTCATAGTGGATCAATTATACGAACCCAGATTTCCCACTCCTTTTTCTATATTCACATTGCTATACTATATGTGCCCCAGAATAATTTATGGAGGGGATGAATCCTTATGGATCCTTATGGGAAATCCTTATGGATCTTTTTGTTTTGTCACTTGTTTAGAATGTTAGTAACCCTACAATCCAGAGTAACTACAGGAGTACGTAAGAGACTTTATGTGTACCCATAGTTGCTGCACTACCTAGTGAAAACCTATCAGAAATTCATATTGCAATCCAGAGCAAATTGTTCTTACACCGGAGCAAGGACTCCACATAGTTACTCTGGATTGCGCCCTAAGTGTCCATGTTTTCTTCCTTTTACATCATATATCCCAAGCACATTGTGATAGCTCTTAACATGTGAATTTGATGACCAAAATGCCTTTTCCCTGTTGAGCTTTACGATGTCATTATGTGTACACCAGGTGGATAAGTGCTTTTATGAAATGACTCCTGCAGTTGTGTTTCTGCAATTGTTTTCCTGCTGGATTTAAATTACACATACCAATCTTTATTAATGGAGAGAGAGAAGGGAAAAATATTATGCATATTTTTTTTTAAAAGACTTGACATAGAATGGGCTTTTGAATGCTCATTTAAAAATTCTCTGAGTTGTACTGAACAACCTTATTCTCAGCCATGAACTCCTAAACTGATAATTGTATGAAATCCAACCTTCACTGTTATTACGATATAATCCTCTTTCACTTCATCACTCATTTCTTTGTGAAGTTCAGCCTTTCCTTCTCTTCCGGTAGTGAAGACCTGCAGATCCAGCCTTAGGTCTGCCCGTCCTGCAGGAAGCAAAAGCAACAGCTGAATGGGAGCAACTCCCACTGAACGGAACAGGAGTTTTATATGCTGCAGCTGCATAATGGGACCTCGGGATGACAATTTATTGGGTCCCTCACCTGCTTCCTGACAGCTTGCTGTAAATCTGCTTTATCATCAGCTTTGTGAAGCAACAGCAGAAGTGAGTTGGGTATCCAGCTGAACTTCTTAGAACAGAGGAAAATCGAAGGAACCATTGTGCTCAAAGGAATTTAAAGTCAATCATACATTCTCAGTTAACTTATCCATTCTACAGATTTTTACTGTGATAAGGAATGTACAATCACTGGAAGATAAGAAATATATGATCCTCATATCACTGGAATATGTGCTGGTGCCAAAGACGAGCACCACAAGAGTCCTGCACTGGGCTCCCTAACAGCCCATTTCCTGGATGTCTTTGCCACGCTGACCAATAAATGTGACAGGAACTCACCCCAGTGCTCATCCCCTTTTATAAGCCTTTAGAGCCAGCATTGTTCAGACACTCATGGTAACGGGGCCAGCATGGCTCTCCTAAGCAGCAGTTAATGGCTTTTAAACAATGAACTTATCATGGTACATGGTGGGCAATTAATCCTCCACACTGGGACTGAGAGATGATGAATCGATTCTAATACAGTGATTCTTCACATAACAAATTTAATTCGTTCTGGAGGCATGTTTATTACATGAAACATTCTTTACGTGAAGTGGATTTTCCCATAGGAAATAATGGAAACTCAGACGATTGGTTCCACAACCTCAAAAATACTCATATAAAAATATTAACTGGATGTAAAAATGATGACAGAACACTGGGATTGAATTCAAAACATGCATTCAATGTGCATGATCTTATAAAGTCTACTGAGGCTGCAGACCTAAAGACACTTTCCTGGGAGTAAGACCCATTTAACACTATTGGGCTTACTTCTGGGTAGGCATGGTTAGGAGTCTGCAATCTAAGACACCTTCAAAGTGTCTCCCCATTTTCTTCTTCTCTCCATCCTGAGCCTCTCTCTCCCCTGCTCCTTTCTGGCTAGCCCAAGCTGCTTCTCTCTTCTCTACTGCTGTTCTCTCCCTCTGCCCAGTGGACACCCAGCCACAGGAGGAACAGCATGGAAGTGTTGCTTTCACTATGGGCAGGTGCACTAGGCAGCCCTGACGCATTTTAAACAGGCTGCCGGCCAGCGCGTCTGCCCCAACTGCCAACAAATGTGTTCTTTACGTGAAGCACAGTTTGTTACGTGAAGCAGAATCCTAGAGAAATTTTTGTTTGTTACATGAAACATACTTTACGTGAGGCGTTCTTTATGTGAGGCGCCACTGTAGTGATTTTTTTGTATAACACAAAAATGGGTATCCACAGAGATTCCTGGAATCAAACCTCACAGATGTCAAGTTTCAACCTGTCTACTGAATCCTCTAGGCTCCTACAGCAGCTGCTAGTTCTTGTGGCTGAAGAACCTAACCTTATTCCAGCCCTATGGAAGAGAGCAATGTCTATTTCATGCCAACTTGCTTTCCTTGTATGGAAAAGGTTAAAGTGAATATGGTACAGTTAAAGGAGGAGCTAGGGAAACGAAGTAGAAATTAGGTATAACAAACTGTGTGTTGTAAACGTGATGTGTATGGTTGGAAAGAAATTACAGAACAAAAAGAATAACATAGCATACCTGGAACTTTGCACCAGGCATGCCAGGTATTTTATTTTTCTATTCAGTTTCTCTTCAGTCAGATTCCAAACAGCTCAGCCACGATCTTTTGCCAGCTGGCCTATGGTTGCCATATTTAATTAGAAGCTCTGCTTCATTGGCTTTATCACCAGAGATAAAGCTTTTTTCACTACCAATGTGTATGTTAGGGAAAAAATGCAATGTAGAAATTGAGAGAGAGAGAGAGAGAGAGAGAGAGAGAGAGAGAGAGAGAGAGCTGTTAGAAACCATCAAAATGTGGTAGTGTGAGACTCAACATGAAAGGATATTAGGGCACAATCCAGGAATGCACTTAGGCCACCCTCATTATTCTGGAAAAGGGTTGGGGCTGCCTAAGGCAACATAGGCTGCCCCAAGACAGGTGGACCTGTTCAGGTGGGCTGTTCAGGAGAGGTGGGCTGACAGGTAGGCTGTTCAGGAGCGGCACGTTGAGGGCATGTTTAGCATTGCTGAGTGCAGAACAGTTACTCTGTATCCATAGCCTGTTTCCAAGGCAGAAATTGCCTCTTCCACTTCCAGAGAGTTACACCTCAGGAGCAGGTATAGTAATGAGTAGATCCATAGGGGTCCATGATAAGGCAGAGTAAGAATGGCAGTGTTAACCAAAAATCTGAGTTCTTGGCCAGCCTCACTGCAACCCCTTCCTCTCAGCTTCAGGATATGGCACAACTACGGCAGCCACTAACCTGGGGATACAGCAGGCCACTGCAAGAAGCCCCTTGTATTCACTGTAGACTGTACTGGCATCTCATCAGGAACTCCTTCTAAGGCAGGCACCACAGCTATTCTTGTTCAGTATGATCAGAGAAAGGTCTCCTCAGGAGCAGGCCCTCCCCAGGTGTCACTGACTTGGTGCCTACTGAGCATGCTCTGGAGCAGATAGTGCAGCCCAGGCTTCCTGACTCTCTGGATGCAGCATAACATTCTGCTTTGGATTCAGAATAGTTGTGACAGCCCAGCTAGGACACTCCTCACTGCCCTCACTCTGGATTGTGCCTTTATCCTCAGTACAAGAGTACAGCCAACTTTAAATCATACTGTTGCATTAATTGCTATTCTCAAAGAAATAATCACACTTGGGATGGGGTATTTTTCTGCCTTAGGGAGAAGTCTCAATCTTATATGTATTAAGTGTAGATTTTTATTCTTTTGTGAACACAACACTCTTGGTGATGTGATTAGGTTAGAGCAAAA